>CM012441.1:8254942-8608130 GCA_003999625.1 Oryzias javanicus | reverse complement strand
TCTATTAAAATTGTAGCCAATTGGTACTCTATAGCGCCACAGGTGGCCGTTTTAGTAAACAATCGTTTTGGCCCTCTATCTCGAATACCGTAAGTCAGAAATTTGTGCTTTCTTTTCTGTGTGTTCCTTGGATGCTAATGAACGTTTTTCAAATTGGGACCATGGATTCTCTAACTAGATTTTCGCAATTTGCGATTTTTCGTAAAACACGTTTTTGGCTCCAGATCTCAACATAGTTTGACCAAACTTGACAGATATCTTTACATACCCTATTTAGACTACCCTGAATTCAATGGTAACCACCATCAATTTGCGAATTTCCAAACCGTTTTTGAGATAATCGTAATGCTAATGAGGTGGGTGTGGTCACTGATTTTTAACATGCTGTAAATCCTACAAAGATTGTCAAAACTTCACAAGTTTTGAAATATAACTTCATCCTACAGTGATAAAGAAGTTGAAAAATTTTATGAAATTATTCCAATAGGTGGCGCTGTAATTTAGGAAATTGTTTTTAAGCCTCTATCTCAAAAACTACTCAACCTAGCTACATAAAATTCAACGCATAGGTTGCAGGAGGAGACTATATATAACATACTAGAAAAAGGACTCTGCTGCGCCACCTAGTGGTGACTTAAGAAGGATAAGCTAACTTTGGGATGGGTCCTGTTATCTTCCAAATAGTTGCAGTTTCAACTTGCAACCACTTGTATTTTGTTAAGTTGATCAAGGAGATGTTTGGTTTAAAACTTCGTACGATTTTGGTTTACCGGTTGATTTTATATGAATTTTTAAAATATTTTTCCCCCTATCAAAATACATGGGACAAACTTTAAATCCCTATTATCTTGAAAAGTAGTTAATTAATTGTTATGAAACTAAGTAAGTAGATTACTTCAGACAAATCTTTAAATGCTCAATCAATGTTGGCTCTATTGCGCCACCAGGTGGTCAGTTGTAGCACTAAAGTGTATAGGCCTTTTTATCCAAGTGCATTTGTCTTAAACCCTGCCTTCTACTGCTTTGTGATTCATTGGATAGTAAAATAATAGCCTATATTCATCAGCGATCTCTATTGTGTAAGACCTTTTTCGCAATTTACGATTTTCGCAAAACACTTTTTTGACTCCCTTTGTCACATACTTTGATGAATCTTTACAGTTTTCTGCACATACCCTATTTGGATTACCACAGATCCAATGGTGATATCCGTTTTGCTTAGATCCGTACGGTTTTTGCAAGACACGTTCTGCAAATAAGACAGGCTGAGATTGTAATGATTGCAATGGTACAGCTCCTTGAAAGTTAAATAACTTCACCAAACTTTAAAAACTTATTTTCACTGTGTAAGATAAGTAAGCACAACAACTGTCACAACAGTGTTCCCATAGGTGGCGCTACAGCCAATTCCTGTCGTTTCCTCAGGTATCTCCAAAAGTACTTGACCTACGCGGACGAAACTTGGCGTGCGCGTCGGACGGAAGGTCTTTAACGCTTGCAGCTGCAGGATGTTTTAGATCGGTATTGCTTTCAGCAATCAGACGCAATTTCTTCAGGGAATTGCAAATCTAGTTGTCTGATTGCTGAAAGCAATCAGAGTATTTGTTGTACAAATTTATTATAGTTTATTATTATTCCGCCGCATCTTTTGGCGCGCTTCTCCTCGTAGTCAAAAGAAGCTATAAAGATGGAATCAAAAGTACTTTGTAAAGCTCTAATGTGAGAAGTGTGCTTGTATTTTGTTTAGCCATTGGACTTATGGTTGATTTTTATATTAATATTTTTATGAATTATTTTTCCCATTGACTTAACATTGTGAGCACTTTTAATGCTTATATCTTCAAAAATACTAAAGATAATCCATGAAACTTTCCAATATCATAGGGTATAGTAAACTACACGTTCTATTAAAATTGCAGCCCAATGCTGCTCTATAGCGCCACCAGGTGATCGTTTTAGTAAAGCAGTTTGTTTTTGGCCTCTATCTCGAATACCGTTAGTCAGAAATTTGTGCTTTCTTTTCTGTGTGTTCCTTGGATGCTAATGAACGTTTTTCAAAATGGGACCATGGAATTCTGTCGGTCTAGATTTTTCGCTATTTGCGATTTTTCGTAAAACACGTTTTTGGCTCCAACTTCAACATAGTTTGACAAAACTTGACAAGATATCTTACATACCCTATTTGGACTACCCCGAATTCAATGGTACCACTCAATTGGCGATATTCCTTACCGTTTTCGAAAAAACGTAATGCTAATGAGGTGGGTGTGGTCACTGATTTTTTAACATGCTCTAAATCCTACTAAGATTGTCAAAACTTCACAAATTTTGAAACATAACTTCATCCTACAGTGATGAAGAAGTATGAAAAGTTTTTTTGAAAATATTCCTATAGGTGGCGCTATAATTTAGGAAATTGTGTTTAAGCCTCTATCTCAAAAACTGCTCAACCTAGCTGCATAAAATTCAACGCATAGGTAGCAGGAGGGGACTTGTATAACATACTAGAAAAAGGGCTGTGCTGCGCCACCTAGTGGTGACTTAAGAGGGATAAGCTAACTTTGGATGGTTTCCTGTATCTTTTAAATAATTACAGATATGAACATGCAACCACTTGTAGTTTGTTAAGCTGTCCATAGAGTTGTTTGGTCAAAAATTTCGTACCATTTGAAGTGACGGTTAATTTTATATGAATTTTTAAATATATTTGCTTCTCCTACCTAAGTACATGAGACGAATTTAAAATCCCTATTATATTGAAAAGTCATTGATCAACTGGTATGAAACTTTATATGTAGATACTTCACACCAATCTTTAAATGCTCGATCAATTTGGACTCTATTGCGCCACCAGGTGGTCAGTTGGATTACTAAAGTGTAAAGGCCTTATTCTCCAAGTGCATTTGTCTTAAGCACTACTTTTCACTCCTTTGGGATTCATTGAATACGAAAATACTAGTTTATATTAATTTGCGATCTCTATTGTAACACTTTTTTGACTCCCTTTGTCACGTACTTTGACGAATCTTTGCAGATTCTTTGCAGAAGCTTGCTCTCTGCTGAATAAACAATTTATTCTCAAAGTTAATAATTTGCACATAAAGACTTTAGGTTTCTGTGAACAGTGTTAATGCAGCAAAGTAAGTTGTCTGAAACTACAGGAGATAAAAGAAAAAAAAACACTCTAATCTTTGAAGACTGAATTTGTTTTTTTATAAATGTAAAGTTTAAAATATTTGGCGTCATCTAGTGGTGGTCTGATGAAAGTTTGAGAGACGATTTCTCCAGATCTGGGGAAACTGACATGTGTGTACATCTATAAAGTGGGTATTTTTGGCTTTTGATACTAACAGCTTTAAAATTGCTTTATGACGGTATTGCTTTCAGCAATCAGACGCAATTTCTTTATAGGAATTGCAAATCTAGTTCTTACTTCTTCTCTTTTCTTATTCCGCCAAAAGTTTGCCGTGTATCTCCTCCTACAGTTTAGCAGCTACAATGTTGATAGTTATACAGTTTGTAGAGTTTGCTTGTGTGACCTGTGCTATTACTTTGTTTAGCCATTGGACCTATGGTTGATTTTATATTAATATTTTTATGAATTATTTTTCCATTGACTTAACATTGGAGCACCTTTAAATGGTTATATCTTCAAAAGTACTAAAGATAATTTTATGAAACTTTCCAATATCATAGGGTATGGTAAACTACACATTCTATTAAAATTGTAGGTCAATCGATCTCTGTAGCGCCACCAGGTGGTCGTTTGAAAAATGTTTTTGTTTTTGGCCTCTATCTTGAATACCGTAAGTCAGAAATTTATGCTTTCTTTTTCTGTGTGTTCCTTGGATGCTAATGAACGTTTTTCAAATTGGGACCATGGACTTCCGTCTAACTAGATTTTTCGCTATTTGCGATTTTTCGTAAAACACGTTTTTGGCTCCCTATTCAACATAGTTTGACCAAACTTGACAAAAATTGGTACATACCCTATTTAGACTACCCGAATCCATGGTACCACTCAATCCGCGAAATTCCTTACCGTTTTTGAGATAATCGCAATGCTAATGAGGTGGGTGTGGTCCCAGATTTTAACATGCTCTAGATCCTACAAAAGATAGTCAAAACTTCACAAGTTTTGAAATATAACTTCATCCACAGTGATAAGAAGTATGAAAAGTTTTATGAAAATATTCCAATAGGTGGCGCTATAATTTAGGAAATTGTTTAAGCCTCTATCTCAAAAACTACTCAACTAGCTAATAAAATTCAACACATATGTTGAAAGAGGGGACTTGTATAACATTCTAGAACAAGGGCTCTGCTGCGCCACCTAGTGCTGACTTAAGAACGATAAGCTATCTCTGGATGGGTCCTGTTATCTTCCAAAATATTGCATGTATCAATATGCAACCACTTGTAGTTTGTTAAGCTGATCAAGGAGATGTTTGGTTTAAAATTTCTTACCATTTGGAATTATGGTTGATTTTAAATGAATTTTTAAAAATATTTTTTCCCCTATCAAAATACATGGGACAAACTTTAAATCCCTATTATCTTGAAAAGTAGTTGATCAACTGGTATGAAACTTTGTAAGTACATACTACAGACCAATCTTTAAATGCTCAATCAATTTTGGCTCTATTGCGCCACCAGGTGGTCAGTTGGAGCACTAAAGTGTATAGGCCTTATTCTCCAAGAGCATTTGTCTTCAGCCCTACCTTTTACCCCTTTGTGATTCATTGGATAGTAATATAATAGCTTATATTCATCAACGATCTCTATTTTGTAAGACTTTTTCGCAATTTACGATTTTTTGCAAAACACTTTTTTGACTCCCTGTGTCACGTACTTTGACTAATCTTTACAGTTTTCTACACACACCTATTTGGCCTACCACAAATCCAATGGTGATATCCGTTTTGCGTAGATCTGTACGGTTTTTGCGTTACACATTATGCAAATTAGACAAGCTGAGATTGTAATGTTTGCAACGCTGCAGCTCCTTAACAGTTTCACATAACTTCACCAAAATTACAACACTTCTTCCACAGTGAAAGATGAGCAAGCGTAACAAGTTTCACAACGGTGCTCCCGTAGGTGGCGCTACAGTCAATTCCTGACGTTTCCTCTAATATCTCCAAAAGTACTTGACCTATGCGGACGAAACTTGGCGCGCGTGTCGTACAGAAGGTCTTTAACACTTGCAGCTAGAGGATGTTTCAGATCGGTCTTGCTTTCAGCAATCAGACGCAATTTCTTCAGGGAATTGCAAATCTAGTTATATTTTCTTATTCCGTCAAAAGTTCGCCGCGCTACTCCTCCTACAGTTTAGTAGCTAGAAAGCTGAAACTTATACAGTTTGTAGGGCTTGCTTGTGTGACCTGTGCTATTATACAGTTTTCTGATTAAAGCTCTGGTTGATTTTATATTAATATTTTTATGAATTTTTTTCCCATTGACTTAACATTGGGAGCACCTTTAAATGCTTCTAGCTTTAAAAATACTGGAGATAATTTCATGAAACTTTTCAGTATCATAGGGGACGGTAATCTACACGTCCTATTAAAATTACAGGTCAATACTCCTCTATAGCGCCACCAGGTGGTCGTTTTCGTAACAATTTCGTTTTTGGGCTCTATCTCGAATACCGTAAGTCAGAAATTTGTGCTTTCTTTTTCTGTGTGTTCCTTAGATGATAATGGACGTTTTTCAAATTGGGACCATGGACTTCCGTCGGACTAGATTTTTCGCTATTTGCGATTTTTCGTAAAACACGTTTTTGGCTCCCTATTCAACATAGTTTATCCAAACTTGACAAGATATCTTACATACCCTATTTAGACTACCCCGAATTCAATGGTACCACTCAATTTGCGAAATTCCTAACCGTTTTTGAGATAATCGTAATGCTAATGAGGTGGGTGTGGTTACTGATTTTTAACAAGCTCTAAATCCTACAAAGATAGTCAAAACTTCACAAGTTTTGAAATGTAGCTTCATCCTACAGTGATAAAGAAGTATGAAAAGTTTTATGAAAATATTCCAATAGGTGGCGCTATAATTAAGGAAATTGTGTTAAAGCCTCTATCTTAAAAACTACTCAACCTAGCTGCATAAAATTCAACGCATAGGTTGCAGGAGGGGACTTGTATAATATACTAGAAAAAGGGCTCTGCTGCGCCACCTAGTGGTGACTTAAGAAGGATAAACTAACTTTGGATGGGTCCTGTTATCTTCCAAATAGTTGCAGGTTTCAACATGCAACCACTTGTATTTATTTAAGTTGATCAAGGAGATGTTTGGTTTAGAATTTCGTACCATTTGGGTTTACGGTTGATTTTATATGAATTTTTAAAAATATGTTTTTCCCCTATTAAAATACATGGGACAAACTTTAAATCCCTATTATCTTGAAAAGTAGTTGATCAACTGGTATGAAACTTTGTAAGTAGATACTTCAGACCACTCTTTAAATGCTCAATAAAGTTTGGCTCTATTGCGCCACCAGGTGGTCAGTTGGATTACTAAAGTGTATAGGCGTTTTTCTCCAAGTGCATTTGTCTTAAGCCCTACCTTTTACTGCTTTGTGACTCATTGGATAGTAAAATAATAGCCTATATTAATCAGCGATCTCTATTGTGTAAGACTTTTTCGCAATTTACGATTTTTCGCAAAACACTTTTTTGACTTCCTTTGTCACATACTTTGACGAATCTTTGCAGTTTTCAACACATACCCTATTTGGGCTACCACAAATCCAATGACAATATCCGTTTTCCATAGTTCCGTACAGTTTTTGCGTAACACGTCATGCAAATTAGACAGGCGGAGATTGTAATGTTTACAATGCTGCAGCTCCTTAACAGTTTCACGTAACTTCACCAAACTTACAAGAATTCTTCCACAGTGGAAGATGACCAAGTGCAACAACTTTCAAAACGGTGCTCCCGTAGGTGGCGCTACAGCCAATTCCTGTCGTTTTCTCTAATATCTCCAAAAGTACTTGACCTACGCGGACGAAACTTGGCGTGTGCGTCGAACAGAAGGTCTTTAACATGCCTGCGGCTGTAGGATGTTTTAGATCGGTATTGCTTTCAGCAATCAGACGCAATTTCTTCAGGGAATTGCAAATCTAGTTATATTTTATTATTCTTTTTCTTATTATTATTATATTTTATTCCGTCCCTTTTTTTGGATCGCTACTCCTCCTACAGTTTTAAAGATATCAAAATGCTTTCAAAAGTAGTTTGTAAAGCTCAATTGGGAGAATTGTGCTATTACTTTTGGTATGCTTCAGAATTATGAATGATTTTATATTAATATTTTTATGAATTATTTTTCCCATTGACTTAACATTGAGAGCAACTTTAAATGCTTATATCTTAAAAAGTACTAAAGATAAACTCATGAAACTTTCCAATATTGTAGCCTATAGTAAACTACACGTTATATAAAAATTGTAGCTCAATGGTACTCTATAGCGCCACCAGGCGGTCGTTTTAGTAAGCAATTCGTTTTTGGCCTCTATCTCGAATACCGTAAGTCGGAATTTTGTACTTTCTTTTTCTGTATGTTCCTTGGATGCTAATGAACGTTTTTCAAATTGGGACCATGGACTTCCGTCTAACTAGATTTTTCGCAATTTGCGATTTTTCGTAAAACACGACGATTTTGCTCCCTATTCAACATAGTTTCACTAAACTCGACAAAAAATTGGTATATACCCTATTTAGACTACCCCGAATTCAATGGTACCACTCAATCTGCGAAATTCCAGACCATTTTTGAAATAATCGTAAAGCTAATGAGGTGGGTGTGGTCACAGATTTTTAACATCAGAAATCAACGTACAACCACTTGTTGTTTGTTAAGCTAACAAAGGAGATGTTAAGTCTAAAATTTTGTACCATTTGGTCTTATCGTTGATTTTATATGATTTTTTTTTTAAATCCTTAGGATTCTGTAGAAGAGCAATGCTGCCTGTCTATTGGAATTAAAAAACATGGCACACATTTGCATTGTGAGCATTTTTAAATGCTGATATCTTAAAAAAATACTAAAGATAATTTCATGAAACTTTCCAATATCATAGGGTACAGTAAACTACAAGTTCTATTAAAATTACAGGTCAATGCTCCTCTATAGCGCCACCAGGCGGTCGTTTGAAAAACACATTAGTTTTTGGCCTCTATCTCTAATACCGTAAATCAGAATTTTGTGCTTTTTTTTCCTGTGTGTTCCTTGGATGCTAATGGTTGTTTTTCAAACTGGGACCATGGACTTCTGTCTAACTAGATTTTCGCTATTTGCATTTTTTTGTAAACACATTTTTTGCTCCCTTTTCAACATAGTTTCTTCAAACTTGACAAAAATTGGTACATAGAATATTTGGACTACCCCGAATTCAATGGTACCACTCAATTGGAGAAATTCCTTACCGTTTTTGTCATAATCGTAATGTTAATGAGGTGGGTGTGGTCCCAGATTTTAACATGCTCTAGATCCTACAAAGATTGACAAAACTTAACAAATATTGAAATATAACTTCATCCTACATTGATAAACACTCACCTAAAATATTGTGGAAATATTCCAATAGGTGGCGCTATAATTAAGCCAATTGTGTTTAAGGCTCTATCTTAAAAACTACTTAACCTAGCTAAATAAAATTTAACATATAGGTTGTAAGAGGTGTGTTGTATAACATACTAGAAATACAGCATTGCTGCGCCACCTAGTGATGATTTAAGAAGGATAAGCTAACTTTGGATGAGTCCTCGTATCTTGTAGATAATTGCAGATATCAACATCCAACCACTTGTAGTTTGTTAAGCTGATCAAGGAGATGTTTGGTTTAAAATCTCGTACCATTTGGGTTTACAGTTGATTTAATATGAATTTTTTAAAATATTTTTCCTCCTATACATGGGACAAACTTGAAATCCCTGTTGAGAGTCCACAGGATTTTTTGAAAGAGCAATGCTGCCATCTAGTGGAAATAAAAAACCATGGCACACAGTTGCATTGAGAGCAACTTTAAATGCTGATATCCTAAAAAATACTAAAGATAATTTCATGAAACTTTACAATATCATAGGGTACAGTAGACTACAAGTTCTATTAAAATTACAGGTCAATGCTCCTCTATAGCGCCACCAGGCGGTCGTTTGAAAAACACATTTGTTTTTGGCTTCTATCTCTAATACCGTAAATCAGAATTTTGTGCTTTCTTTTTCTGTGTGTTCCTTAGATGATAATGGACGTTTTTCAAATGGGACCATGGACTTCTGTCTAACTAGATTTTCCGCTATTTGCAATTTTTCGTAAAACACATTTTTGCTCCCTATTCGACATAGTTTCTTCAAACTTGACAAAAATTTGTACATACCCTATTAAGACTACCCCGAATTTAATGGTACAATCAATTGGTCAAAGTCCTTACCGTTTTCGAAATAATTGTAATGTTAATGAGGTGGGTGTGGTCACAGACTTTTAACATGCTCTATTTCCTTTCTTTGTGAACAATGTTTTAGATCGGTGTTGCTTTCAGCAATCAGACGCAATTTCTTCAGGGAATTGCAAATCTAGTTTTACATCTTTTTCTGTTTTTCCCTTTTTTTAAATATTGTCGCACATCAAAAAGCATTTAAAATCAAACTTAGCAAGCATGTTTTCAGTTAACTTGAAGAACAGGTAAAAAAATCTAACTAGAACATAATGTTGATTGCTGCATTTTTTTTCCTAATAGCATTAAACTGCCAGAGTAAAAAAAAAAAAAAAAAAGAAGAAAAGAATGGACAACCTGAGTTTTAACTCTGCACTCCAGCATAGAGTTTGCATGAATCTGTATCTTCAGAACCCTCAGACATACTTCAATAATCAATAACTTTCGTCAACCCCCCCCCCCCCCCCCCCCCCTTTAACTTTATGAGAACATGCAATACAAGCAAAAATATCTTTCTGCTAAAACAAAACACAAACTCCACCCAAAGCAGAAGAAACGATCTTTGATTCCGTCCTTATACAGTCAATGGGCGGGATCAGGACGGTTTGGCCCACACCGCTCTCCGTAGATCTGGGCCTGGGCGTAGTTCGTATCTTCTGCTCCTGCTGCGTAGGAGTCAAACCCTCACAACACTTCAACAGCACGACTCGTAGGCGTTTCGTTATATAACTAGAATCTAATATAAAACCAAAATCATGTGTTCTGTTACTTTAGAAAACAATGGTTCTCCGAAAAAACGGATGCTGTCCCGGGGAATGAGTGAAGATGAGTCACTCCGTAGCATTATAAACGAGGTGAGATGACCAAAACAAATCCAGAAAATGGCGTTAAAAAATAATGTTTAACGTTTTAGCTAAAATTCAAATAGTATTTTATACGTTTTATAAAATACTAGCAGTGTTAATACATGGTTTATTACTTAACAAAGGCTCACTAAAGATAATTGTTGACTTCATCTTCTCCACTTCCCCGTTATTAGCTGACTTTGCATTTTGTGTTGTTGTGACTGAACCTGAGCTAAAGCTAGCTTCCTCCGGCTTCACCCGCAGAGCGAGACTCCATCCAGGCGGCTGACTCGAAGCGACAGCCGGGGAGGCACCCTGAGGAGGAGGACCGACACCCAGGTACTAATGAAGCTCCTCACAACTCCAGACATTCAAGTTGATCCAGGTTATAAACATGTCTTGGAAAAAAAAAAAAAAAAAAAACTTTATCAACAAAATTGACATCCGTTACATTGAATTACTCAAAGACTGAAAAAATTGAACACATGGGCTTTAAAGGAGATAGCAACTGAATAAACTGCAGAACATATAACTATTAATGAAAAACTTAAAAGGTGGGGCATATCCAATTACTCAAATATAGTCCAAGTTTTTTTAAACCTTTAAACTCTACGTGTTTTGGATTATAAACATGTCATTGCTGAAAATCACAAAAATGTAGCATTTTTAATTATAACGTTTCTGTAGCTCTTAAAGGTTATCTGTAATATTTATCAGGACCTGATTAGACATAATTTTTGCTGCTACGAAGACAAATGTTTTTTTTTTCTATTTCTATATGTTTTTAAAAATAAGGTTACACATCTTTGCATCTATGGTTTTACGTGTTTGTAATTGTTCTCATGAATAAGATTAATTGAAATTTTATAACATTGTGTTACAATATTGAATGCATTCAAACGTTTAATATGAGAGAATACAAGAACAAAGCCTTATTGGTTTTACTTTAATTATGATCATTATTTAAATAAAGTTTTTTTGTGTATTTTTATTGTCAATTAACTTGAGTTTTTCTTTTGTTTGATTCAAGCAGTCGGACCAGGATCTCCTCATGGGACTGCCTGAAATGGTAACTATCTTCTGCTGTTCTTGCTTTTCCTTTTTTAAATATATAAATAAGATCAATTTTATTGATCCTTCTATGTATAAATTAAATTTGCTATAACAGCTCTGGGGATCAGGCATCTAGTGCAGAATTGAAAAGTGCGTTTCAAATTATTCAGCTCCTAAATTTTTTTTTATTATATCCAGAGAATAGAAACTCCAGAATCAGAAAAGCAGTAGTGCATTGAATGTTTTGTCAGAAATGAAAAACAGAATTCTTCAAGGTTACAAGTCCACCTGTAAATAGTCACCGCTTTGCATATGAAAAGAAGGCTTTAGCACTCCCACATGAGTCGTCTGCCTGCACTAAACCCAAACTGTCTTTGGGGTGTAGCTGGAACTGCAGGCCAGCTATGACGAGGCAGTACAGGAGCTGCGGGGGCTGGAGGTGGAGCGAGAGGCCCTGTTGTTTCAGGTGGATGTCCTGCAGGACACGCTGGAGGGTGTGGAAGAACTTCTGGCCGAAGCCCAGAGAGAAGCCGGACAGGCCAGCTTGGTGAGTCGAGGCGTTGCTGAACCCGCCGTTGCTGTTGAGTCCTAATGCCTCTGTTTGTGGAGTTCATTGTTTCTAACTGCAAACAAAGAAACTGTAGTTCCCTTCATAATGCTGGTCTCTATTACACATGTAGAAGCTGGAACAAGAAAGAGAAGCCAACAGGAAACTGGAGAGGCTGCTTTGTTCTCTGAAGCAGGAGGTGGAGAGATTAAACGAGGTAAAAAAGGGAACCAAAAGGAGAAGTTGTGTGTTACGTTATACTTTTGGACTTTTCTGTTCAGATGAAAGCTGTTTTTTTTTTTTTTTAAAGATGCTCTCTCTGTCCATTAAAAACTTCTGATTTATGTGTTGTAGACTTTAAGTGCACTTCAGAGCTGAGTGAAAAGCAGACGTTGCAAGCGTTTAGCCTCAAGCAAACAAACCTAAAGTGAAAATGTTTGTTTGACATGTTTATTACAAACTACCGATTTTCTTAAGATAGTTTGAACTTCTCCAGCCATTTCACTCCAGTAAGTAAATTCTTTTATAGCTATTATGAACTGTGATTATTTGAGAGGAAAACCGTCACATAAACTTAAGCAGAGACCAACAAAGAACCAGGTGTAAACTGTGCAGCTTTACATTTTTTTAAGTTAGAGCGCCAATAAAAAGCTCTGAAAATCTGTGATGATAAAGCTACTTTGTGTTAAAACATGTCAGAACGTGATGAAAATGATCTCAAACTGAAATGAACTCAAAAATGGAATAAAACGCTGTTTATTTGTTAATTTCAAAGAGTTTTTAGTTATATTGTTCTTATTTGAATCAATGAAATGTTCAAATTGATTTTTAGTTCAGGTTATATATCTTTGATCTATAATTTTTTAAACTTGGAAGTACTCTAAACTTCTGTCAAAAAGGATTTTGTTAGGGAAAGTCCTGTTATAAGGTTTAAAAATTAAAACTCGTTTTTTAAAAAGTGGAATAGTTTTTGCTAAACAGTTCACTAAATTGAAGTATCAGGTTGATCAAATCCATCAAAATAAAAAGTATTCATGTAAATGAACAGGAAAACAACACTTTCAGACTACACTACAGCTCCAAGAATGTCCCTACAATTGGAGGAACAGGGAGTAGCCAGAGAGGTAGAGAAGCATTTCAGATTTGGCCGTAGTTCAGCCTCTTTTGACAGATCACAATGACAATTGAAAAAGCAAAAAAAAAATATTAAAAACATTTCATTTTAGAAATCAAAACCTGATACCAGAAACCAAAACACTATTCAAAAAAGTGAAATGCAATACAAATGAAATATTTTGGAAATTAAAAGTAGTTTCCCGAAAACAAAATGAAATGTTAAAAAATCTAAATACAATAAGAAACCAGAAAAAGTATATGCTATTGAACTTCACTGATTGGATGGTGACGTTTGACTTATGATTTTTTTCAAATGCGTCTTCAATGTCTTCATACTAATACAAGTTTCATGATTAGCACTGAGCATATCCAGTACCCCTTCTTGAAAAACGCCATAACCAGTCAGCAACATCCCTTTCCGGTTTCTGTCATTTTGAAATTTTCCAAAACGTTTTTCTTTTTCTTTCTTAGATAAACCAGAAAAATGTAAAGTTAATTTTTTATTATTTGTTTTGCTTTATTCATTTGTGTTGTGCTCTTTATTATGTTTTAGCCTAAAGTTATTTGTTGTTGTAATTTGCACTTCACGGCCATCACAAAACTGCATACAATGACAGAATATTTAATAATTTATTAAAAGAAAGCACTTGGAATTTACTTTGGTTTAAGCAATTTGCATGTGAGAAGCAGTCAAAAATTAAATGACATATTTTTCAATCAGTTATGTTCATGAGAAGGATGTTTAAGTATTCAGAAAAGGTTTTCTTAAAATCATATTCTTTTAAAAAATTCGGATATATATTCTCTGTGAAGCTCGTTTACACCTACATGTGACTTAAGAACCTGCCTTTAGTGGGTTCTTAAACCTGCATTTACCCTATAGTGTTCATATTGGACAACCAAGGAGAGGGGCGTCTGTCTCTTTCTACTGTTTAGTCGCGCAGGTCTGACACAGGTTGTTGAAACTTGCGTAGTTACGCATGAATATGAGAGTTTGAAAGTGTCCGCTTGAATGAGCATTCCCGATGGAGGTGTGAATGTAGCCTGACAGTCTAGGAATATATTGGGATGTCTCATATCATAACATTTGTATTGTGATACCTACTCTATTGCCACACTCTTTCCCACAAACGAATAACATTAACTGCGTTTCCGTTCACTTTGAAATTAAGTGAATTAGATTTACGATAATAAATTTACCTAATGGAAACTGAGCAATTTCAAAATGACTCGCATTTATTGAAATCAAGTTTTTGTGCTTGGAGGAGGTAGTTTTTGAGGCATATCGAAATAGACATATCAAGCAAAGCTACTGATTTTAAAAAATTCTTTTTTGGAATTAAATGAGTCACACGAGTATCAGTGACCGCACCGCTACATCATTGTTCAGTTCCTAATTTGTGTTTATTCACGTAATTATGATTTAATAAAAACTGTAATTGTGACTTCTTTTTTTTTTTACATGTTAATAGTTTCAACAAAGTTTTGCCCATATGTGTTATGGAAACACAGACAGCAACTGTTTCAAAAACACCTACGTTGATATCTTTCTGTCTGTTTCCAGGAAAGAAAGAGCCAAACTGCTCCAGTGAACGTAATCAAACCATCTGAACAGGAATGCCAAACAAATAACAACACGATGAATCAAAATGCAAAGGATCATTTGCTGTGTGAAGCCTGCAGCGTCAAAATCAGGAGTGGAGTTCTGGAAAACTCAGAGGAACTGGGAGAAGAAGTTCCAGGAAGTTGTGGAGCGGCTCAGGTGAAGCTGCAGAGGTTGGCCAGCCAACCCTTCACTCCCTCTCTTGCTCTGGTCAACCTGCACTCGGTGGACGGCGTCCTTCAGCGGCAAATACGCAGGAACTCGGGCGATAGAATCCTTCCTGAACAGAGGTTTAATGAACTCTGACAGCATCAGTGCCTATGAGGACGCGTCTGCTGACACTCCGGAGCACGAGAGGGCGTTAGCTGCCGGCAGCGAGCTGTTCAACGATTTAGAGGACACAAAGACAAAAGCAACGAACGAAGATCTGGATGAAAGCAGCGAAACCGAAGATCCTAGAAGCCCAGAGAGCTGCATTTTGTCTTAATTCCATCTTCTGTTCACCCAAAACGAGTCATGACAGTTTGGTGACATTTGATCTGTCTTACAGCCAGTTTGTTATAATTTTATAAAACTGTAGTTGTAGATTTAATTACCTTTAAAACAATATTGCCAAACATTTCCTTCTTTGGGGGCTCTAATACCTACATCTTGAGTGAAAAAAAAAAAATATATTTTCAACGCCATTTGGTTTTGTAACAAAATCATCAACAGATTAATTGGACTATTTTTACAATCTGTAAAAGATCCCACTCTAAAGTTTTTACGTTTTGTTGTTTAAAATTAACTGCCTCCTCTAATGTCAGCTGCCAAGTATTCCGTCTAAGCCTGCCTTAATTTTGTGTGTGGATAAATATCGAGATGTTTTTCTATTATCAGGTGTTTTGGGTTGTCTAACACCTTTCTGTGTGCACATCAGGATTTATATATGTCCAAAATACAGTGAGTTATGTCCTTACTTTTTTTGTTCTTTTGGATCCAAAACAAAAATCTTGTTTGAAAATCTAGTTTACTTGAAGCAGATTTTTTCTATTTTACACTGATCTTTGCAAGGCATGAGAAAACACAATCCCCTAAAGCAAATATCTTATTTTTATACAGTCCTTTTTGCGTTTTTGCTCTGAAACTATAACGCATTTGCACTTTTTTTTATCGTGTAAACGGTGGCCTAAATGTTTCTCATTTGGCCACTACATTCCTTTTCAGAACCAAACGCTCGAGTTAGCTCATTTGCTGCGGAGTGATTCTGTCTGTTTGCACATTTTTTAGTCAAACTTGCTGAAATCTTAGTGTTTTTCAATGTCTGACTGCTGTTAACACTTTATAACTGATCACTTTTTAAAAAAAATGTTTTGAAACAATTCACCTTATATTTGATCATTTGCATGAGTACGTATAATGTTTAAGAGACTACAAAAGAGTTAATCTGCATCATGCATACCATATCGATACTTTTGCACGCAATATATTTATTGGTTAAGTAAAACCTTAAGTCACTTACTGCATAAATAGATAATTTTGAAGATACAGTTACAGTTTCAAACTTTTTCACTGGTAAAATTCTAAGAAATAACATTTGTAACCCATCAAGATAAACGCTTGTTTTCATAAATGCTTCAGTGGACTCATATATGGAACCAGTTCAGTTTATTCTAATATCACGCTGTTAAAATTGCATAAAAATGTTTGTCCACAACCCCTTTTTTTCCAGTTTCATGAATAACTTCTGTGTTTGCTAACGAGATGTTAGAAAGTTCCTCATGTGTTTGCAAGTAGAACTAACGCTGTTGTGTTGGATTTTTTTGCTCTAATGTCCTGTTTTCCTTCAACGGGCCAAAGGGATTTCATCTGTTTATGTTTAAATGTTTCAGTCGGACTTTTTAAAGAATTGATTGTGTAATCATATTGTTTTAACATGCAAAAAAAAAAAAAAATGTTTTTATTGCATCTGTTTTTGACAGTTGTGTTTTTTTTTTCCCACTTTCTTTGAGATGCTGTAAAAGTGGATGATTCATATCAACATAAAAGGAGCTTTTAGTGCTGCCATGGGTTGTTTTGTCATTTTTACATGTTCAGAAATAAACCCTCAGTGGCAGCTTTATGCGGTTTGACTTTCAAAATAAGAGCAAGGAAGCAGTGGCTGCTGTGCTGATTATGAGCATCTAAAGTTCAGAAAAAACAGATCAAATCTGACAAATCAATGATAAAAATTAAGAAATAATTAAAGGTTTCAACAGTTGAAGAAAAATAAATTTTCCCCAAATCTTTGTGCTTCAAAATACTTTTTTTGCGACATGCTTTTGCTTAGTTTGTCCAGCAGATGGCAAAGTAGTCCTCTGTTTATGCCTCTATTATACTAAATAGAACCAAAAATATTCAATATTCTATGGCATAATAAAGTTGAACATATACATTTCCTCTGAATCTTCGATAACCATCCAATAACTAAATCGATTTTTGCTATCTTTACTTATTTATTTTAGAGAAGCAGTTATTTGTAATGAAGACACCCCAGCATATTAAGTGATAAAACTGTGACTAATGGCACATCAAAACAACCCTTTTTCCTTCTTTAGTTTGAGTTGTTTCCACTGTGGCAGGCTCACAAAGTCATCTTTGCTGATCCCAAACACGTCAATGAAGTCTCCATCAGAGAGGTATTTCTAAGAAAAAAAAGCAGGCCATAAAGTTAAGTTTAATTCATTTTTCTCTTTGTGTTTTTATGCAGGAGTTTAAGATTAACTTTACCAATTTGTTAAATAAAAATGAATAAATATGTAGGAAAGTTGTGATTTTCCAGAGTAAAACCTGATTAAATTCAAAAATAAAACCTTCTTATCCAGAAATAAACACAGCTGGGATATGAAATGTGATGAGGTTAATGACATCTTTCATGTTTAATGACTTTCTCAGTTTCCAGGCCTGCTTCCTCCACTTGCATAAGCATCCACACATGAAAACACACCTCTTTCAGCACAGGATCGACACCTTCAGGCAGCTCGCTCGCTTGCTTGTTGAGCAACATGTCTGGAGGAAAAGACTGAAATTCCCTCTGGACTGCTTTCTGCTCCTGCTGCAACACAAATACAGAAAGTTCAGACATCATTTTCTAAATTCTGGATTAGGAAACACATTTTTGCTTTAAGTAGCAAAAAGTTAAGTAAGTAACAGAAGGCTGTTCTGGTAAAGAATGTTGAACTTTAGAATAGAATAGTCTTTGTTTTTCATTACTTGTACAATGAAATTTAAGTTCAATTATTGACCTTATCAGAGAAAAGTTTAAAGCAAACCTACATTTTTGCCTTGACACAATAAAAAAAGCATATTTAATGGGAATTCCCTCGAAAAGAAACGGTTAAATTACGATTTCTAATAGTTTATTATCAGTTTTTAGCAACATTTCTATTAAATTGATGGTTAGAAGTGTTAGAAAGCTACTGTACAGGTTTGATGTCAACAGGTAACGCCACATCTCCCAGCTCTCTCTTCAGGTCATCATAGCTTTTTCCACTCTGAAAGAAAAAAATAATTTTGAACCATTTAGTTATCAGAAAAAGTTTACTCTATTTTAATGTCTTTTAAAACTTACGCTCCATTTGAAGGGATCCCATGCAGTGAACCAGCCGGTGAAGGTGGGAGGTTCGAAGCCCTCCTTGATCATTACGATGGGAGTATCCGGATCTCTGTCACCTGGGTGGGTGCGCAGGTACTCTTGGCTTCTGGCCACGGATTCTTTGCGCTCTGTCTCATTGGCCTCTTTGCCAATCCAGAGAAACAGCTAGCAAATACAAAGAGAAAGAAAAATATTCTACTAAAGTTTTCTCCTTTTTTGCATTCTTCTCCCCAAACTTACCTGGTCCCAGGTGTCTAGTAGCATGACATCATCTTCGTTGAGGTCATCCTGGTTAAAGTGAGTCACCTCAGTCACAATGAAGCGGCCTGTCTTATTGGAGCATTCAAACAGGCGTGGCTGATGATCTAAAACCACCTGCTGCAGCCTGCAACAACAAAGTGGCGCATCACAACACAACGGACACACAATGGATGCTTTTTTTTTCCCCAGATTTCAGCGGTTGTGACATCCTTCACCTTTTGCCACTTGCATAGGAGCTTTTCCTCCAAGCAGTTCCCAGAACTCCATGGGCTCCTGACCTTCAGCCACGATCTCTTCTGAGCTTCTTTGGGTGTCGAGGCAAATCACGGAGCTCACCTCTTTTGCCATGGCCCTCTCATCTCCACTCGACCCCTTGTAACAAAAAAAAAAAAAATACTGTGACTCTCACACAAGTAGTCTGATAGTTTGCTGGAAAATTTTGATTCAGTGTCACAGGCTGGTCAGCAAGCACCCAGATGAGGGAAGGAGGCTCAGAAACAAGCCGCTATTATGAAATACATGTCATCCTGAAAAATTAAAAAAGCTACTTTGAAAAATAGTGATTTTGAAATTAAATTTTCTGGAAAAAAACATGATTATAATAATATTCAACATGATAAAAAAATATTTGTTAAAATAAAATTTACTATTATAAAATGCATTTTAACATAATAAGCATTTTTAAAGCAAATATTAAATTTATTTAATAATAATATGGTCAATTTAAATTTTGTGGTTTTCACAATTTCATGATATTTTTGAAAAGATTTGTATTGGTGTGTTATTTGATTGAATAAGGTCATTTTTATCTATTTAATTATGAACAATTTAGGCTTCCATACCATTCCAGCAGGCTTGACTGATCAAACAGAAGCAGCTAATCTTTTAAATCCTACTTATTCATGCAGGCCTACAGATTTTTTTAACGCTTTCAGCTTCATGAACAGCAGTGTACAATAATTAAAAAAAAAGAACAATTTCATGTTGTGACGTTTTGGATTTTGAGAAGAATAACACAAAAACAACATTTAAAAAATGTCCATCTTATTGTGTGCTTAATATTTAAATAAAGCCATAATAGAGTGTCCAAACATTTTAGACAGCTTTACTTTAAGATAATATTTTTCAAGAAAAATTAAATGCTCATCTAAAGAATTAAAAAAGTAGATGATTCAAAAAAGTAGTGAAGACATGTTAGATGTATAATTTAAATTTTAGCTAATGTTTAGATTTTGGCATTTTCAGATATTGCAAAAAACGAATGAATTATTATTGATTATATATCAAATCAAATCAAATATGACTCAGATTGAGTGTCATCTTTTCTGGCATCGTCTTCATCCTTTACCTCTATTTACCATCTCTCTCACTTGATGTAAAATTACTTTTCTGGTCACTCATTCGTCCATTTTCCAAACCCACTTCATCTCTTTCAGGGTTGTTGGAAACTATTTCCATTGATATTGAGAGAAGGGAGGATAACACACTGGACAATCCTCCGACTGCTACACAACTAAGTACACACAGGGGCAATTTAGAATAAGCAATCAACCTTTGAAGCAACCTTTAAAGTTTCTGGAATGTGGAAGGAAAATGGAGCGAAGCCATCATTGCACAGTGAGAACATGCAAACTTCACACAGGTGTATTGAGATCGCTACCTTGCACCCAATTCTTCCTTTCATTATTGATTATCTTTATTGGTTTCAAAATGTTGAAAAGTTTCTGCCTAAATCTTAAAATATATTTAGTTATTTGAAAAAGAAATGAAATTTTTTAGAACTTTTAAGTTCAACACAGAAGTTGTGTCCAAATTCCATCACTACTCACTATAAAGTGCATTAGTCATTTTGCAGTGCTTTCTGAATCTATTCCAAAATTGAAAAATTTCCTAAAATTATTAGTGAGAAACTATTGTTTATCAATGCTCACTAGATTTGGGAATATGGACCATATTGCATTTGAACATTTATTTAAACATGTATTTAAATGTGTTTTTATAATAAATCATCAACATTTTCATAATCAGAGTACA
Organism: Oryzias javanicus; assembly: GCA_003999625.1. NCBI lineage: Eukaryota > Metazoa > Chordata > Actinopteri > Beloniformes > Adrianichthyidae > Oryzias > Oryzias javanicus. The sequence goes on along the minus strand of CM012441.1, from coordinate 8,587,610 downwards.
ATGGATTCATAAATAATCATTGTGAAATCAGTGATGTCATATTTGAAGTTGAAGAAAAAAAAGTAGTGAGCATGGTCTCTGAATTGCTTTTAAAACCTAGGGCACTCGATAGTCCTGCTAACAGATGATTTGAGACCTGAGCTGCTGCATCATTGTTACCTTTCCACACCACAGATAAATCTCCGTTTGGCTCCTGAGTAAAAAGACATCACTGGAGTTGAGAGATGAGGCCAGGGCTGGAACTTCAATGGTTTTTGTGTTAGACAGGTCCGATCCGTGAACCTGGAACAATCGCACTGGAGGCTCAGGTTCAGAAGACCCCTTTCTAGAAGTGCCACCCTAGAAAACAGTTCAGATCAGAGAACATTACTGAGCAGAATTTTAATTTGAATTAAATCAATTATTTACAACTCTTACCTCAAAGATGACCATTTTCCCTTTGAAAATGGCCATGAAGTGTCTTGGCTCCTTGCCCATCGTGACTCTCACTTGAACCGGTTCATCGTTGTATTTCTGATCCAAAGCCACAGCTTGAAATGCACAAGCGGCCAGCTCATCCTGTGTAGCATGGCGCCCCTACGGGATCAACAGACCCAGTTGTTTGACTGCACTGAGGCACAGCTCCTAAAACGTGAATTTCCTGCTCACCTGCCACATGTAGAGCAGGTAGCACTTCTTGTTGTTGACCAAGTAAGTATAAAGGATAAGGTAGCAGTCTCCTCCATAGAAGTATCCGTACCATTGTCTGTCCACAGGTACGGGCTCCAGATCCTCGATTCTCCACACCTGAGTTTGTCCAAAGTTCAAGACCTTAAGTGGGTGACTAATAGAACTTGGTCTTAAGTCAAAATTTAGAATAATAAGTTCTTGGACAACATTTGTACAGAAGTTTTGTTGTCTTTTTTATGATTTAACCTTTCATTGCACATCCAGTCACATGGAATGAAAATGTGATTAAAATAAATCCAAAGAAATACAAAAATAATCACCAACAACCTCATTAGCAAAATTTCGCCACAAAATGCCACAAGAAACACAATTTTCATTGGAGTGGGCTTTCAAGTTTAACAAATACCTCAACTTGACCGGAGCCATCGTCCACCATCCTCTCCTGCGCAGCAACCTCTGGCATGGCGTGCATGAGGGCGGCATCAAATTTTTCTTGTTTGACATGAGCTGCAGCAAAAACAGTCAAAGAGGCAGACGACAAATGATCAAAAGTTGTCAAAATCTTCATTTGATGTTATGAAATGACACATACCAACTTTCCCCCTGGTGTTTACTTTCCCCAGGCCTTGAGTCTGGTCTTTTACGGTCCACCTCTGGAAGAGCTGCTTGAAAACAGCTGACTCTGCCCCATCGTTTACTGTCTCCACATTTGTGGTGAATGGGTAGTTTTTGGTTTTTATAAAGTCCTGTAGGAGCCAAAAAAATTGTGCGTTAGAGTCAGAACTCCGTTTGAAATGAGCCACCACTCTTTCATCACGCACCAAAGCTCTGGCCATCGCAGCTTGCCTTTCTGCTTTGTTTGGCTTCTTTCCTTTCCATACGAAGATCTTTGCTCCTCCTTGGTCCAGAAGGAAGCAGCTCTACAACGATGCCACATTTTTTCGTCCTTGTCCACTAAGCTGTTCACATCACTTTCGTCTAAACTCACCTCATGATCAAGCAGGTCCTGGACCAGTGGGCGCTTGGCCACTTCTGTTAACTTCATTTGACCATCAGCGTCCGACACGCTGCAAACATCCACAAAGTGAAGTCAAGTCTTCAGGTTGTGGTTCTGAGCATCTATGTTATGGTGCAGCTCACCAATAAAGAGAGAGTTTGCCCATCTGCTCCTGATCAAAAGTTTCATCTGGAGGCCCATCAGTCAGTTTGAAGTTTCTCTCCCCAAGGAAGCTGTTCAGGATCTCCATCTCCTGAGGACATTGTTTCTCCGCGTCGCCCTCAACCGTTCTGACCTCTGCCCGGCCTCCGCGCTCTCTGTCTCGGATGTCTTTGGCCAGCAGAAGACCCTGAGATCACCATACGGACAAACAAGGATTTTTTGTTGTAAAAGTGACTTAATTATATTATTTTCCTAACTGTGCAACAACATTGCATGAATAAAAGCCCCTCTGACCACAACCTTGGAGTTATTTTTCTTCTTTATGTTTCAATTGAGATTTTAACTAACTAACAGTAGTTAAATTATTTGTTTTGTTTATCTTATTTAATTTGCTCTGAAAATATTTTTTACTTTTGTTCGTGATTTAGGTTTCTTTTTCCTGCCCATGTGTACAAGTATTCTTATATAGATTGGCACCAGTGAACCATTTACAGTGTAAGTACTCACCATTAACCATTTGTAAATTCCTCAACATTTTTTTATGTCATTATATAGCTACATGGTTTAGATTTGGTGATTTTCTGACTTTCATGTGTGTTTTCTGAGTTGGACGGTCATTTTTCCCTGAGGAACTTGAACTCATCAGTGCAATTGCCACTAAAATATGAGTCACAAATTTAGAAAAAAAAATGCTTCAAAATGTTTATATTTTAAAACTAAACATTTTCATCCAGCATGAAAGTTTCTTTTCTTTGTCTCTTGTGAGGTAGATTACCAAAACTTGCCACGCCTTGGTGTGGTGTTCCTGATCCAGCCTTTCAGTCAAATTTCAGAACCCTTTGTGGTCCAGGAGTCAAAAAGTCTGCCCACCCCTATTCTAAATTATTAAAAAATAGTATAAATTGGTCAATTCCCCCCAGTTAACCAAATATTATTGCATTTTTAATTAAACTAATAGTTGAATTTTTTTTCCAAGATCTCCTTTGACTTTATATCCTTGCAAATTCAATTTCAGTCCACTTGTCTTGACAGTTCTTTGGTTTTTTATAAGCTTCTAGCACAGAAACGACAACCAAGCAAAGAAATAAATAAGAAATATGTATGTGGCAAATCAAAAACTAGCTAATGGGCCATTAAACCCTGGTTAACTTTGACCAAAGCTCCAGAGATGAAAGTTAAAGATAAACTGTGATTTTGCTTTGGCTTCTTGGTTTTATTTATTTATTTAGCTTTTAAGTTTAGATTTGAGTTTCCAGTAACTTTAAAGTGATTTAGTTTAAAATAATTTATTGATTTATTCTTTTTAATGGAAATAGTTCATAAGACTTACCACAAGCTTCGTCAATTTATAAAAGTTTTGTTTAATCACTTTTGCCAATGTGTGTCTTACTTTTTTCAAACTTTGTGATGGTTTAGGTTCAGTTCATGACAGAAACGTGACGTTCGTGATTTGTTAATAAAAATAGAAGCTTAAAAAAAAAGTTTAAGCAGTTTGTAAGATTTGGCTACTAAAGTCTCGTCTCCACTGAGCGGTCCGGTACTTACTGCCCGATCTGGTAAGGAGTGGTACAGTACAGTCCAGTTAATTCTGGCGGGCGTTTTCGCTCAGTTAAGCCTCGCTTCCAGTGAGCGGTTTGTTTTCACGGCGCATTCATTGTGTGGACTGCTAGCGTGTCATTGCATAATTTTTGTGCGACAACTATAAGCAACAACAATGGAGGTCATCCTGTGATGTGATCTGCAAATGTATTATTACAAAGAGCTCCACTAGGAGGCGCTATTGGTTTATTGTAAAGTAACATGAGTGTTTACGACAGACGGTATGTTTTACGGCAGTTACAATGCGAGTTCGTCAGATGTAGAAGCCTTCTAATAAAACAGTTTAAAACTTCTTCCATGAATCTGTGAATTCATGACATGGTGTCAGAAGTCGCTCCTTCGCCCTAGTCAAGATTGAAGCGACAGGATGGCCAAGTTTCATGCTCCTGAGTCGTTTGACTTCACCCAGCCTTCGGCGTGGCCGACCTGGAGACAGCGATTTTCCCGCTATCGGATAGCAACGAAGCTAGACCAAGAAGACGGCGATGTGCAAGTAAATACGCTGTTATATGCTATGGGCATGGAGGCGGAACCAATCTTCAGCACCTTTACGTTTCCGAATGACGTTCAGGACTATTATGGCGAAGTTATGAAGAGGTTTGATGAACATTTTGTACCGAAGCGCAATACAATACATGAACGCGCCTGTTTCCACATACGCTCGCAGCTCCAAGGGGAGAGCGTGGAGGCGTTTGTGAGGGAGTTATATAAGCTCGCGGAGCACTGCGACTTCGGACCGACGAAAGACGAACAGATAAGGGATCGCATTGTGATTGGCATCGCGGATGGAGACGTTTCACAGAAGCTACAGCTGGAACCCGACTTAACTTTGGAAAAAGCAATCAGCATTGCACGACAATCAGAGCTGATTAAAACTCAAAATGCCAGCGCCAGAGCAACAAGTGTTGAGGTGGGTGCCGTGAACACACGCAAGTTCAATAAGCAGCCCAGACAGCATGACAAAAGGCATGCTAAAAATAGAGATAATGAACAATGCAGAAATGTGACACAACAAACAAGGAAAATGTGCACAAGATGTGGGAGACAGCATGTGTACGGTGCATGTCCAGCCATAGGTAAACGCTGCCGTAAATGCAATAAAGCTGGACATTTTGAAGCAATGTGCAAAACAAAAAACGTCAATGCACTTACAGCTACAGACTGTGACCGTGATGAGGGCAGTGCATGGTTTCTTGGGGCTGTGGCTGATGGTAATGAAGGTGAGGAGGACAGATGGTATGAAAACCTGCAAATAAATGGCACAGTGGTTCCGTTTCGGATCGATACGGGAGCGGACGTAACTGTGATTCCAGAGCAGACGTATTTAAAGCTGCAACAGCGCCCCCTCCTGATGAAAACAAGCTCAACCTTCACCAGCCCAGGTGGAAAACTGCAGTGCAAAGGCAAGTTCATGACATACTGTGAAAGACATGGAGAAACGTATCCCTTGTGGATTCATGTCATGTCAGGCCCCTTCACAACAAATCTGCTTGGACGTAAAACTGCAATTAAAATGGGACTAGTGCGCAGAGTAGATGGACTTGAGTCATTCAATGATATTTTTGGGGATATTGGACTGTTGAACTGTGAACCAGTCAAAATAGAACTTAGGTCTGACGTCAAGCCATACAGTATTGTAACCCCACGGCGGATCCCATTTCCAATTTTACCCCAAGTGGAGGAGGAGCTCAAGCGAATGCAGTCTCTTGGCATCATAGAGGAAGTAAAGGAAGCCACAGACTGGTGCGCTCCGATGGTGCCAGTGATTAAAAAGAACAAGAAACCTCGAATCTGTGTGGATCTAACCAAACTCAATAAAGCTGTTAAAAGAGAAAGGTTCATCCTGCCCACTTTAGAGGACATTGCACCAAAACTGTCAGGCGCAACAGTCTTCTCTACAGTGGATGCTTCAAGTGGATTTTGGCAGATCCCTCTGGATGTGAACAGCAGAAAATTTACCACCTTCATCACACCAGTGGGCCGTTTTTGTTTCCGCCGCCTTCCTTTTGGTATTACATCTGCTCCTGAAATATTTCAGCAGAAAATGAGCTCGCTCCTGAAAGACCACACAGGCACTGTGGTAGTAATGGATGACATCCTCATCTATGGCAAAGACAAGGAAGACCATGATCAGAATCTGCACGCAGTGTTGCAGACCATTAGAGCTTCAGGATTGAAACTTAACAAGAACAAATGTCAGTTCAGGAAATCTGAAATTCAATATTTCGGACACATCATCGGAAAGGATGGGATCAAACCAGACACGGAGAAGGTCAGAGCCATTGCGGAGCTCCCGAGCCCAGCAAACATTAAAGAACTGCGGCAAAGGATTGGAATGATAAACTACTTAGGAAAATTCCTCCCTGATCTTTCCACAGTCATGCACCCTCTAAACAGTCTACTGAGGAGTGACACAGTCTGGACGTGGGGAGAAGCACAGGAGGAAGCCTTTAAACAGGTCAAAGCCATGCTAACTTCAGCACCTGTACTTGCATTTTATGATGCAACAAAGCCAACGGTTGTAAGCGCAGACGCCAGCAGTTACGGCCTAGGTGGGGCACTCTATCAAGAGCACAGTGATGGACTCCGACCAGTCGCCTTTTGTTCCAGGACTCTAACGGAGAGCGAGTGCCGGTACTCCCAGATTGAGAAAGAATGCCTCGCTAGCGTATGGGCATGCGAGCGCTTTGGGAGGTATTTACAAGGCATGGACAGGTTCGTGCTTGAGACTGACCACAAGCCTCTGGTTCCACTCATTAACACCTACGACCTGGACAGGGCACCCGTTAGGTGTCAGAGGCTATTGATGCGCATGATGAAATTTAACGTCGAAGCCATTCATGTGCCAGGAAAGCAACTCATTGTGGCTGACACCCTGTCTCGAAACCCCCTGCAGGATAGTTCTGCGTCAGACACAGAGGAGGAGGTGAAAGCTTATGTTCAGGCAGTGATTGAGGCCAGACCAGTCACCAAAGACAGGCTCAATGCAATACGAGAGGCTACAAGCAACGACGACATTCTTCAAACAGTGATTCGTTACACCAGTAATGGATGGCCCTCGGATTTGTCCCGTCTGCCAAAAGACCTGCTTAAGTATCACACAGCCAGAGCTCACCTTTCTGAAGTTGATGGACTCTTACTGTTTGATGACCGCATTGTTGTTCCCCTTTCTATGCGGAAAGCTGTGTTGTCACAAATACACGCAGGTCACCAGGGACTCACCAAGTGCCGTAAAAGGGCAAATATGTCAGTGTGGTGGCCCGGTGTTGGGAGAGACATTACTGAAACAGTGAATGCATGTGAGTTTTGCATAGAAAACAAACCCACTCAAAGAAAGGAGCCATTGATTACCACACCATTACCGCCAGGAGCTTGGCAGAAGATAGCTGCAGATTTATGTGAGCTCAACAGCAAACATTATTTGGTAGTGACAGACTATTATTCACGTTACGTTGAGATTTCTCAGTTACCCACCACAAGTACCAGCCAAGTCATTCTGAGTCTGAAGAGCATGTTCGCCAGATGGGGAATTCCATTGGAACTAGTAACGGATAACGGATCACAGTTCACTTCAGCAGAATTCCGCATGTTCAGTGAGAAGTACAACTTTGGACACACAACTTCAAGCCCTCACTACCCTCAAGCAAATGGGGCAGCCGAGAGGAGCGTTGCTATTGCAAAGAGAATCCTTCGTCAACCAGATCCCCAACTCGCCTTGTTGAGCTACAGAGCCACACCCATTGCCGCAACAGGCCAGAGCCCAGCTCAACTGATGATTGGACGTGAAATCAGAACTACAGTACCGGATTTACCTCAGAAGCTACACGCAACACCTATCGACCACCAGGTGGTGAGACTGAAGGACCAACAGACCAAAGCCACTTACCGCTTCTTTTACAACAGACGTCATTCAGCCCGACCTTTGTCGACACTCAGCCCAGGCCAGAGTGTTACGGTCAAGTTGGATGGGGAAAAGGGCTGGAAGACCCCAGCAAAAGTCATCAGTAAGGCCACCGAACCCCGGTCCTATCTCATACAAACTGATCAAGGGACTGTTGCCCGCAGAAACAGGAGACATCTGCAAGAAGTACCTGAACAGACTGTCCAAAGCAATGGACAAGAGACTCCTAATAATTGTGACTTTAATAACACAAATGACACAGATATCTCTTCATCTGATATTAGCTCATCTGTGACCAGTGTTCCAACTCTTCACCCAAGTTCAGGTGCCTCCCCCAGGAAAACCTCAGCTGGGAGAGTTATTAGACCCCCTGCCAGGTTTAAGGACTACGTGTAAGAGTAGACTGTTCTTTACTAGTTATATTATGTTGTAGTACAGAGTTCTTGTTCTGAGCTAAATTGAAAGTTTTAGTTTAAGGTAATGTTAAAAGATGTTTTGTGTTTGTTTATTTGACAATATTTTGCTATATTACCTAAAGAGGGGAGATGTGATGTGATCTGCAAATGTATTATTACAAAGAGCTCCACTAGGAGGCGCTATTGGTTTATTGTAAAGTAACATGAGTGTTTACGACAGACGGTATGTTTTACGGCAGTTACAATGCGAGTTCGTCAGATGTAGAAGCCTTCTAATAAAACAGTTTAAAACTTCTTCCATGAATCTGTGAATTCATGACAATCCAGCAGCTTATCGGTAACTTTTATTTCTTTACTTTTGGTACATCATGCAGAAAAGGAATTTAATGTTTGCAAAAAGAATGCGGGCAGCTAGGACAAATACCGCCGTAAAAAGAAAAACAGAAACGCTAGCTTAGCCCTATATTGGTGCTTTCTATTTTCATCATCACTTTCTGCCAATCAAAGGGTGGCAATAGCAGCTCCGCCCTAACTGTACCATTCCGTTTTTCTATGGACCAACAACAGATGGGGTCCCTCAAGAGGTACAGGTCGAAACTGTTCAATGGGTCCATTTTACAATGGAAATGCTTAAAATACCGGATTGGACCGTACCATACCGGACTCATGTACAGGCTCATGTGTTAAATATGTTAAAATTAGCATTAGTGATTGAATCACTGAATGATTTCTGTTTCCTGCCACTCTGTACTCTTGTAAATTAAAGAAGACCTTACTTTGAGTCTTTCCTGTTTGTGACTTTTGGGTCCGTTCCACTGAACGATGGTCTTGCCGGTGTCCAACAGAAACACATCGCCAAGGTTGAAGCTCTTCCAGCTCAGTTCCACCTATAAGCAGTTCAAAGAAAAACAAACGACAAAAAAAGAGAATGTTTCTAACAGATGCTTTCTTTCATTTCCTGTTATGTAACTTTCTCGAGGCTCACCTCCCTGGCGATGACTCTTTTTTTTCCTTTAACATGGAGCAGTCTCTTGACATCATAGGTGTTGGTTTCAACGTGTCTCATCCCTGTTGCCACTCCACCCTTCTTATATCTAAACAGAATAGACATTTCACCCTCTTTCCAACAATTTTTAATTTTTTCTCTGCCTTTTTATATTTTTCGCTTACATGACTCCTTGTTTGAAGTAGCCTTTGAAAGTATCCGACTCGTGATTCTGAACCTCACGATGCTGGATTGGACTGGAGCCTAAATAATCATCGAGCTGCACAGAATAAACCGCAGCTGCTCCTTGTTCATCCTGAGAGGACTCAGAGCCGATCCAGTAGTGGATATCGTAACTCAAGGCGTTCTTCACCTTCTGAGTCTGGAAAGACATGCAAATGAGGAGGAAACTGCAGGATGATCCAATATTGAGGCGAAAAACACGAGTTTTTAAGAGTGCAAAGTCTGCAAGTAGCAAAATTTAACATACAGACAGCAGAACATAGCAGTCGCCCTCAAAAAAGTTTCCATAGGACTTTTCAGGAACCAGAACCAGCTCCATTTTCTGTTGAACAGCAGGACAAAACAAGATGTGACAACAAAAGTTCTCCATATTGATGTTGTTTTTATTTTATCAACAAACACTAAAAAAAGACACCTCAACTCTCCAGATTATAATCCCAGGATTGTGAGTGACGGCTTTAAACGTGATCTCCATGTTGTTTGGATCCTCAAACCTTCACCAGGAAGTTTAAGGTTTTCTGTAAAAAGAACGGATAAACCTCTTCAAAAACACCTCGGTGTACAAAATTTGTTCTCTGCAATTGACCCATCCCTAGTGAGCTGCAGACACAGCCGCGCTCGGGAACCATTTGGGTGGTTTAACCCCCCAATCCAACCTCTAAATGCTAAATTTCAAGCAGGGAGCCAGTGGGTCTCATTTTTAGAGTCTTTGGTGTGACTCGGCCTGGGTTTAAACTCACGACCTTACAGTCTCAGGGCAGACACTCTACCACAAGGCCATTGAGCTACTTTTTCTTTAAAAAAAATAATATTTAAATTTGAGAAGCAGTCACCAAGACATGTTTTCCTAAACTACAATTATTTTTGGAATGATAAAGATGAGATTATTTTGCTTGCTAGACAGAAAATAAGGAATTTTTTTTTTTTTTGCAACATGGGTCTATTATTTTCTTCAGTTTTTGCAGTGTAGTCATACAAACGTGATAATAAACTGATAAGTTACTGTCTGAAACTTATTGATTATCATAATTAAAACTTGCTAAACAAAAGAGTTGTAAAAATGTGATGATTATTTAAAATAAAACAATACACACCTGTTATTTGTGGATTTTAAAGGTTCCTGTAAGATCCTGGGAATATCCGCAAACTGATCCTCTCTGATAGCTGGAGCCGTCAATTCTCCTAAAATATTTGCTTGAGTTTGCATTTACAGGATATGTGGCGGCACTCAGCCCAATCACAGACCAAGATATCAACTACTGAAGGCAAATGAGCGAGTCATATTCAAATGCACACTCATGTGATTATCCCAATCATCTCTCGGTGTCTATCTTTGTTGTGAGCTCATTCACCCCCTCCGGTTTTTACTGCTTTTTTGCAGGTGGCGTAAACTCACAGTTCTGAAAGGATCCACTGTCTGTAGGTAAAATTTATGCTGATCAGATACAAGAGCAAATACTAACAGGTAGAGTAGGAAGTCAAGTTTATGGAAGCACCTATCCTTGTTGAGTTACACAGTGGTTCTCAGATGAGACATTTCTGTTGAAATTATGACTAAAGGCTGGTTTTTAAATGAATACGATCACTAAAACACCTTTCCCCTGAAAGGATTTCTTATCTTTAAATCTTTCAAAGCCAAAGAGGAAAAGACTTAAAGATTCTGAAGCAGAATCCAGAGAAAAAAATCATCTTCAAATGCTCCAGAGTAAAGAGTTCTTCTGTTCCAGCTGCTCATTGTTAATAAAGTTTATAAACGACAAAACCATACTGCGAAAACACAGAGTCCCAGTGTTTCCAGTTGAAATATTGCATGATACCCTCACATTGAACGCAATTGACGTGACAAATTTGCGTGGCCCGCCCCTCTTTAACGATGGGCTGAATTCGCTGCTTGCCTACTGCCTGAGCTTGATGCCATGGCCGCATGTGGGAGGAGCTACCAGCTAGTGTTTCTTGCATGATCGCCACATCTGCGGAAATCTCATTTGGAATATATGGAAGACGCGGATGATGTTGAAAAACCAGGTTTATTTATTAGAAGAGTTCAACAAAAACATTGGTTTTACGTACATGTCTGGGTTCATAATATCATACTCAGTCACTACTCTGTGACTGAGTTTAAAGGCTCACTGTCTCACATTAACCAGAGAGAGGAAAAATAAAAAAAATAAAATTAGAGGAACTTTTTTTTCTTTGTCTCGATAAAAATAAGAAAAATATCCCAATTTCAGGGGACCATACCCAGCAGCCAGGTTTAAAAGGCTGGCACCTGTCAAAAGCGTATCCCGCCCTTGCCCAGCAGTAGCCGGAACAAGCTCTGGCAACCCCGCAGTCCCAGCGGGGTCAGGAAATAGATGGAAGTTCAGAACAAAAATGCTTGCATTGGATTAGTATTCTACGCTTATCATGGATCAGGCCCCTGTTCCCTCCACCAACCACCAAAGGGCGCCATCTCCCGAGTTTGAACTCTCACCTGAGCTCTGGTCAGTGCGAAGTCTTGTTTCTGCTACTTGCCAAGCATTCTGAACAGTGTTCTCCTGACAGCTTCTCATGTTTTTTGACCTTTGCCTGTTTGACTCCGTCCTGTTCTTGCTCTTGTCAATGAGTAAACACTATTGCACATGGATCCAAATGCCTCAGCCTCTTTGTTTCAGAGCTGATTGAGTCACTGAAAACGTTATGTCCCCAAAGCTAAGTTTCTAATCTTTGCTTAAATTGCGCCATGGGACTTCAGATTGGGACTTCAACAAATGTTGTTCAGTCTTTTGATCTTAAACATATTTTATTTTAAGCAACATTTTCAATTAAACTACTTTTTCAAAAAGTATTTCTTAATTTAAATTGTATTTTTAATCAGAACTTTTACTTGTGAACAGTCAGTGGTCTTGTTTTAAAAAGTTGATTCAGGAAAACTGAAAAGTTGTATTTCCCTAATTATTCACATTCATTTTAAAGATAAATTTGTCTTCAATTGCGTCATTTTTTTATATATAAGATGGTTTTGGTCGATGGTCTAGGGATGCTTTTAATAGGATATTTTGAGTGAAACAAGTATAAATATGCATGTCACCACGACTTTGAGGATTTAACACTTTTTTGAGCAATAAACGCCTGCTTTATCACACAATATTTTCAATTATTAGAATAAAATAAATGCCTAAATATGAGTATTAATTGCTAATTTCAAGATTGTATTTTTTGTTTTAAATGATAGAACACATTTATTTTAAGACAAATTTCTATTAGGTTTATTGGCAGTTTTTTTTTTTTTCTTAAAAGGAAAATATCTTGTTTTCTACAGTTTTTTAACTTATTTTCAGAAAGACATTTAGAAAAAGGTTGGAATATAGAAAAAACTGTTATATCATCAATAATACTTAATGTCAAATAAAATCCTGTGTAGTATCCTGAACAGAACACCCAAGTATTTATAAAGTCTCTCTGAAATTGGCAAATTTACACACAGTTGCTGTTCTATGTGGTTTTATTAATTGGCATATTTATTACTCGGTACAAGTGAAAAAAAAAAAGTTAAAGAACATGAAACCAAACTGAAGCTGACTTTCTTAAAAAAAAAACGAAGATACTCTATGTTTACTCTAAATGACAGGAACAAACTTTTTTTAGTAACAGAAGGAAGGAAGTATGAAAAAAACTGAATGTTTAAGATGCAAATTTAATATAATATTTTTGACAGCAGTAAAAGTAAAAATTTAGGTCAAGCTAATGCACCAAGAAATGGCTTTTGAATGAAAAAAATTAAGATGTGACAGTTAAAGTTAATACCTCAACCTGCCTGTATAGCTCCAGTGGGAACTGTACTTAAGCAAATGTCTGCAAACCTTTAGGAACTAAAGTAATTTACAGGAAAACTTTGGAAGTTACAGTCTATGTAAGTTTTTTTATTCAGTTTTTTAAAAAATGTTTTCTTTTTGGCATATCAGTTAAATGAAATAAAGAATTAGTATTCCTGTCAATATGAAAATGCAAAGCAGTTCCATCGTTTACAATGGAATTAAAAAAAAAACAAAAAAACACATAATTTGTATTGCAAAGTGCATATACTACTTTGATGTGCGGGGTGTGGTAGCTTTCATGAAGATAAATGATTTACATCCCGTTTCACAGAAAACCTGTTCCCCATTATTGAACTCATTCAGAGAAATTCCAAATTCACAAATTTATTTAAAATGTTCCTATTGTTTCAAGTTGGCAATAACACAGAGAAATCTAGAGTTCAAATAAAATACCAAAAATATGCTTTTTACATTAAAATACAGTGTCTTTTTAGTTTGTTCAGTATGTAATTAACGTTGGAAACTTTAAAATAAATTTAATCCCTTTTCCCTTTAATTCGCTCATCTAACTACTGTTTTTGTTTTAATTAACAAAAACACGAATGGAACACCCATATAGTTAAACAGATCGTTCAAATTCCCTCTGTGAAAATCACATAATTATACTTCATGTAATGTCTAGGCAGGTCAAACAGAGAAGACGAGAGTTTGGAAAAGCGTCCATTTAGGTGATGAAAGGCAAAGTCATGCATGTCTGGCTCGAAGATAAACATTCATTTCCTCCCACTCCTTTGTAAATGATGCTTTTGCGTGATGAAGGAAAAAGTCCATAGAAGAACGAGAGTAAATCTGCATGAAATTTGCAAAAAAAAGGTTTCAGTTGTTTTTGTTTACATGAATACAATATTTCCAGAACAGCAGTGGGGGCGGCAAATTCATCAGTCCTTGTCTTGACTAACAAATTTGTCTAAAAAATGTCATCTCAGTCTGCTTGCTTTAAGGGTTTTCCAACGTGACAAATGATGAGAAAATTTGCAGTTTTGTGTGGTTTCTATTTCATTTTTCCTCATAAAGATGAGGTAAAATGGAGTTAATTCAGGGAATACAGAGCTAATGGCATTCTGACAGGATTAGAGGAAAACCTGCCCTCTCTGCAGCAGCTCCTCTCATACCCAAGAAAACGAGCGGGTCATATCGTGCTGACGTCACGAGCCAACTCCCTCCAGGAAGAGTCTGCTCTGCCAGCACCGCCCCCAATGTAACACCAACACTCAGTTTCTCCACGGATCTAGTAGTGTCATTTAGTTGTGTCCTGTCTTCAATAAATTTCAGCTCAAACAGGTGTTCATTACTTTAGATGCGGGCTCCTTTAAGACATCTCCCCCCAGTCCTGCAGACATCGTGTGTATTTGTGAACCAGTGTAGTGATGGCCGAGCCTACTAAAGATACATGGTATGTGCATCCATCTTTGAAAAAATTTGGATACTGTTTATTTTCGTTGGAAAAAAGGTGAGGGCTGACCCTCATCCCATCTTCACGCTTGCCTGCAAACTGCTCCAATGCATGCTGGAGGTCCCGGCTCAATGAAGCCAACAGAACAACCTCATCTGTAAAGAGCAAAGAGGAAATCCTATAATTCCCGAACCAGATCCCCTCCAAACCCTGGCTGTGCCATGAGTGCAGCCCGGCCAGAGTTCAACATGCACCAGGAACAGGTCTGACTTACTGCCAGCTATGTAGCTCCTGCTCCGGTAATACAGAGACCAGACAGCTCTCAGTTAGGCTCCTTGGACCCCGTACTCCAAGAGCACCCTCCACAGGACTCCACGGGAGACACGGTGAAATGCCTTCAACAAAACCACAAAATCCATATGGACTGGATGAGCAAACTACTGCAAAACGTCCAACATCCTGAAGAGGGTGTAGAGCTGGTTTACTGTTCCAGGACCAGAACTCTTGCTCTTGGAGTTGAGGTTCCTCTATTGAACAAATTCTCCTCTGCAGTACCCTGGCATAGACTTTCCCTTTCTGTTTAAATGTTAAAATTAGGATTATTTAAATTATAATTCACACACTTGTATTAATCTCTGCATTAAACTCTGCTGGACTACTGTTCATCATGGCCAGACAAAGAATTCCAAATGAACTTGAGGAAAGTTTTCCTTGGACAACCAGGTGACGTTTTCCATCACATCCAGAACCCCTGCCTCCATCTCAACCAGATGGTTCTGGCTGACTCCTCCCTAAATAAAACATTCCAGCCCACTTTCTGGAAATCTGCTGGCTCCTGCGCCCCTTCTTGTTCCAGTTAAGGTTTTAACTCCTCGGTCAGCATTTGGGAAGGAGCTACAAGAGACACAAAATGAGAGGACTTCTAATCTTGCTCTCTTTGGCCTGTTTGGCCAATGCTCAGCACCAGGCACTCATCGACTACTTAGAACGGAGGCTGCTTGCGATTGAGGTAAGTTTCTCTCTGCAGAGCCCTGCTCTCCAGATCCCCCCTGAGAGGAAACTTTCAGGGACACGGAAAAGGCAATGGAATGCAGCTGTGAGCAAATTCAGGAGAAAATGTTGGATACAGCTGGTTAACACAGGGGTAAGGAGCTTCTTGTCTGGCTTAAAACATTAAAGGAAGATATTTTAAAGACATTTACAGACAAAAATGCCAAGGTTTTAAAAAGTATTTTGACAAAATTGAATAATCTTACAAAAAAAGAAAGAAAATAATTGTTTTTTTTGCTAATTTTAACAAAAAGTAGAACTTTTATCCAAATGAAAGATATTTTCAGCCACTTGTAGTGTGTCCAAGACTCTTTTTTTTCCTCCACAAACATTGAATGAAATCATCGTCTGTGGCTTTCTTCTGTAATTTCTGTTTCAGATTAACAGGTCACCTTTCGTTGTCAAATATCACTGCAGAGCAGCACTAAAGTCCGAACTCGAAGCTTTTCTCTAAGAAACATCTGATGAGTGTGGGCAGCTGCCACGTGTGGCTCTGATTAAACAGATACAGTTGTGCTCATAAGTTTGATACTTTGTCCTGAAAACATGCACACAAGCCAACACAAAAGGGTTTGAATGGTAGCTAAAGGTAACCATACTCCCCTGAGATACATTTGGTTGTTATCAATATGTGAGCACATAAGGTATGGAGTTTATGGGCTCCCAACAGACCCTTTATCTAGTGTTGTCCTTCTAACATGCCAGAATAAAACTCAAAATCAAGATCTCAGCAGTGTTTGAAGACATCACTTCCTAGCTTTTTGACCTGGCTGAACTTGTCCGCTTTCTTAAAACAGGACAGGATTTCTCTGTGGCATGAGCAGATCACTCGCTATGCTTCGGAGCTGCGGGAACTGAAGCAGCAAATGGTTTCACAGCTGGAGAATTTGGACAAAGAAAAGGAGACGCTGCGAACCAGCTTGGACAGCATGGGGTCGAGGGTGGACCGGGTCGAGAGGGAACTCGACTACCTGGAAACACAGAATGGGGCTCAGCCGTGTGTGGACGTGGACGACAAGCTGATAGAGCAGCAGGTGACTCTGGTCCAGGAGAAGCAGAAGGCCAAATACTTTAAACTGACCGGTGAGAAATCTTTCAGTTTAATCCATCTTTAATTTTTTAGCAGAGGTAGGAAAAAAAGTGAACAATAAATAATGTTACTAATTTAAGAGTATTTGTCTCTTCAAACTACAAATAGTCCTTAAAAAATTAACAGAGAGAAAATGAGTTAATGATTAAAACCTCACTTTGAGAAGGCCTTGGTTAAAATCCCACCTGTGGAACCTTTCTATGTAGTGTTTGCATGTTCTCACTGTCCATATGTGGATTTTCTCAATTAAAAAAAAAAGTGCTTCAGAGGTTAAATGGTGTATCCTAATTGATCCTGGGTATTCATGTAAGTGTGGGGCCCTGCAACAGACTGAGAGCCCAACAGTAGCTGCATTCACTCTAGCCACCTGGATGAAGAGTAGATGTCTGGCATGTTTTGGTAAAACATCTTATTAGAGATAGAAGTAACATGGAATTTACATTTTAATAAGACATGTTAATATTGATTTAAAAGCAACATATTTAAAAGCGTAACATTTTTTAGGATTC
Organism: Oryzias javanicus; assembly: GCA_003999625.1. Lineage (NCBI taxonomy): Eukaryota > Metazoa > Chordata > Actinopteri > Beloniformes > Adrianichthyidae > Oryzias > Oryzias javanicus. Next base: position 8,570,739 of record CM012441.1, on the reverse strand, counting down.
TTTTTTCTTTTTAGAGCCAACTGCACCAATGGGTTGATGTGCCTCAGAGAACAACATAAACTTAAATAAATGTTGCAGTGTGTTTGTCCTTTACATTATCACATGATAGAAAACAGAATTAAACTACAAGGATGTACAAAGAAAGGGCAAAGAACAAAAGAGGGGGAATAAAAATGAATATGTTTGGGGAAATAATGGCATGATAAATGTATGAAATCTAAAATAAAGTTTTAAAACTGACTGGCGGCTCGTTCATAGTTGTATCCTGCCCTTGGCCCAATTGTAGCCAGGTTGGACTCTAGAGACCTCAGAAGGGGTAAAGTGAATTAAGAAAATGGATGGATGGATGGACCTGAAAAATCAACAAAAAATTGATAAAATGGATTTATTCTTTGGTTACCACGGTATTTAAGCTCTTTTCTCGTCCTTAGACTGCAGCGACATGATCTCCAGCATCAAAGCCATGAAGATCCTGAAACGAGTCGGCGGGCCGAAGGGCATGTGGACCAAAGACACCAGCGGGGCTTCCAAGAAGATCTACATCTTCAACGGGACAGCTGAGGATACCATCAACGAGTTTGCGTCCGTACAAGACCTGACACGCTCCCAGGGCTTCTCTCTGTCCTCTGACCTGAAGCTCCCGAGTCCCTGGAGTGGAACAGGACACGTGGTCCACAATAACCAGGTGTATTATGTAAGCCGGGCAGAGGAGATAACGGTGGTCAAATTTGACACAAGAAATAACTCTGTGACGGACAGTGCAGTGTTTCCACTGCAGGACCATGTTCCTGTGTACGGTCTGACCTCCGAGACCCTGATGGACCTGGCTGTGGACGAGGAAGGCCTGTGGGCCATCTATGCCACACGCCAGAATGAGAAGCACATCTCTTTAGCCAAGATGGACGCCAACTCTCTGGACGTCGAGCAAATGTGGGACACAAACTGTCCAAGAGAGAACGCAGAGGCGGCTTTCGTTATCTGCGGCACCCTTTACGTGGTGTACAACACCAAGCAGCCGGGGCGCTCCCGAGTGCAGTGCGTGTTTGACGTCAACGACATGGTGACCACAGAGGAAGCAGCTCTGATTTACTTCCCAAAGCGGTACGGCTCTCACTCCAGCCTCAAGTACAACCCGCAGGAGCAGCTGCTCTACGCTTGGGATGACGGCTACCAGATCCTCTACAAGCTGGTCATGAAAAAGAAACTAGAAATTTAGGGTATCAAATCAAATCATTTCAGTCTTGAGGGGGTTTTGCTTCCTAACAGCAGATTATTTAAATCTGCTGACTGCTTTTAAGAGTTGTTTAAAGTTTCCAGAACTTTTCTTGATTATTTTTTCTCAGATGGCTGTGAATGCTCTGTATGTTTGTTCTGAATTTTTTCTCTGAATGTTATGAAGCAAGGAAATAGAATATTTACAATTCCATGTGTTACCAGTTTCTGCTTCTTCAGATGTTTTTCCAATGTTATAACTGTCGTTCAAGTTAAATTCAGGTTTCTTGGGGAGCAGCGACTGTGAGAGATCTTGAAAGTGTGATTGAGTATGAATAGTTCGTAGTCCCAGGGCTGGAGACATCTTGCATACTTGGGATGACCTCTCACCATGTGAGAGCCCAGAGCTTAGACGCTGATGGTGGTCAAGGCCAGACCGTGTCAAAGTGAAGAGCCAGGAGAACGGGCAGGAGGTGGGTCGGTGGAATTTGATTGTGATTGGCTGTGAAGACAGTGAACACAGTAGCTATTGGATCAGAGGATTGACATGAGTAGAGATGGACAAAACAAGGCTGTTACCTCTGGTTCCATTGAAATGAAGTCGGTTCATTTGCCATTTTTTCCATAGTACGGATATCGCCTGATTTAGCCATTTTGGGACCGGACGACATTAGCAAGCAGTGATTGGTCCGAGAATCTGTCAAACACTGAACGTGCCACCACATGTCCTTATTGAGGTATCAGAGTCACCCAGAGTAAGAATGGTAATTCTGATAAACAGAATGACTGAGTGATAGTTGTTTATTTCTATTTAGAAGTCTGTGGGATTTTGGCTTTCTGAGACCAGTGGATTCTTCCTATCTGGAGCACTAGTTCAAATAAAAGAATAACTAAATAAAAGCCCCAACAAATAACGCAATCTAAATTTGGTCTAAGATGAATGTGCTGCCGTCCTAAAATCCAAGAGAACGTCAATAAAGACACAGCAGCCCCAAAAATATAACAACCGAATGACAAAGATGTGGCAGAAGCATGGAATGCATGGAATAGAAATAATAAAATATGTATTTCCAGCCAAATTGCTCCAAAGACCTTTCGTTTTTATTTCATCTTCATGACTTAATTCTACTTTTTGTATCAGGTAATATACATTTACAGGTATTTAAAACAACTAGTGATCTACTAAACATGACACAACTTTTGAGATGATTTTAGAGAATGTATTTCAAATGGAAGTTTAGCACAAAAATTATTCTGATGTTTGGTCTATTTTAAATATTAACTTAAAAATAAGATAAGAATATTTTTGTGTTATGTGCAAAAAAGCTAGCAGGCTAGTAACCACACATTTCACTTTTTTTTCTTCTAAATTTTCCTATTTTACTGTATAAAGAACAGCAGCATTAATTCATTAGTATCAAGAATATTAAACAACATAATTAAATATTAATTTCTGTTTGTGCTTTTCATGTTTACAAAAGAATAAAAAGTAAATCCCACTTTTCCTCTGATCTTTATTTATTCTTGTGTGAATCTTAAAGTAAATGTTTAATCTGATTAAAACTATGCTATTTAGCAAATTTAAGATTTTAAAAAAATCTTCTGATAATAAAAAAAAAAAACACTTTACCACAGAAAACACATTTCACCAGAAATTTGTTACTTAAACCAGTTTATTTTTTCCAAACTGCATATAAACAATATCTATAAAAATGCTATTTAGGCACTGATAAAATCTCACTTAAGATCCATAAGCATTCAATTTCATAAAAATCCAGAACATTTGCACATCAGAACTTTAGTTTGGGGAGTGATCCTGGAACCTTCTGCAGGTGTTCTACACCCTGTTGGTCCCACGCGGTGAAGATAACAGCAGCATCACAGAGGAGCCTGAACGTCGCACGCTCCAGCATTTCCTCAGTTATCTGCTCCTTCCTCCCACTTTGTTCAGTCATTCTAAACTCCAACTTGAACATCCAAAACACAAGTTTGCATTTGGATTTAGAGTAATTCTGAAGTTAACTTTAACCAACAAAATCCGGAACCCCAATCAAGCTACATTATAATTACGTATGTAGCTAAAAACTAATCATGAAATTTACACTTGAACCGCCACATCTACAAGAACAATGCAGATTAAATAACAGCAAAACATTTCAGATATCCGGTCTTTGCTCGATAATCCAACGTCACCTCTATCGTCCAGGTAAGAGATATATTTAGCACAGCTCAGAGTCTGAGGTTAGGTACAGGCATGGTCACGTCCCGGAAAAAGCGATGTACAAGTGCGTTTTTGGCGGAGAGCCTTTTGTTTGGATCATATTTCAGCATTTCCTGGAATGAGAAAATGAGAAACATGGTTAATAAAAACATTTTATTTTGCTTTGAAAAGGTGATACACTTTATGTATGAATCAATTCATATAGAAAGTTTACCAAATATATTAAAAATTAAAGCAAATCAAGTCAAACTTTTTAGGGCAAAAAATACATTTATTAACAATTTAACTCCAATAACAAGTTCATATTTGCATAAAATAATGGAAAAATTTGTTGTTGTTTTTTAACGCCTGACAGTGATGTTGAAAGAAATGCTTCTCATGTGACAGTTATATTTTGTAAGTTTTTCCTTACACGTCAAAAATTGAGATGTACCTAGTTTGGGATTGGAACTGTTTAGAAAAGTGCATGTAACATTTATACGGAGGATGTATATTTGTTCAAGAAACATCATTTAACCAAGGTCTATAAACAGTCCCATTTGTCACATTTTTGAAAAATTTTAATATTTTTAAACCAGTTTAATGAAGAAAAAAAAAAAAAAAAAAAAAAAACATTGGTTGCTAATGACACCAATACCCCCTTAAGTTTTTTTCTTATCAAAAACTTTAACTTACAAAACAAAAGTTATGACAAACAAATATATTTTTAAATCAATCCTTAGAACTTTCTATATATAATTTAGTAGAGGCTCTCCCATTTATTAATGTTTAAGTTTTTTTGCATTTTTCACATGGTTTCAATATCGCATTTGATATTATTTTTGCATTTATAGGTTTTATTTTTCTCTGTACACCTTTGATCTTTGTAATAAAACATAAACAAGTATTTGATCTAAACTAATGTGGGTTTTTTTGCACAAAAAAATGACTGCATTTACTACTTAGAATTGACTTATGAGCAGTTTTTGGTTTGTTGTGGAATTATTGTGCAATAAAAAATAAATAAAGACAAAAAAAGAAGCTAGAGCTGTATTAAAAAAAAAAAAAAATAGCCACCTAACAATGGCATTAAAACAGTTTTAAGGTAAATTGATAGAGCAAATTGTGTAGTAAAAATAAAAAGTTCAAAAAGGCCCCATGGTAGTCAGGGTTAAAAACTGTAAAGTCCAAACTTTTAACTTGATACTGTGATGTCAACAACAACGATAGTTTGATGGTTTATTTGTCAATATTCGATTACATAAAAAGTTATTTTGATTTTCAGTCAGGTGTGAAAATGCAAAAAGTTTTGAACATTTAAACACGGTTTAAATGCTGATTTTTTTCTTCAGTAGGCAGAAGGTCGCCATGAAAAAATAGATAATTTGTGTTGAGAATTTGCCATGTTTTCTAAGCCAATTACTTTCTGTTCTTTTCACTTGCTTGACTTAATGTGGTTGCAGATATTTAACAATGGAGAAGAGCATGAATCAATAAGAAAGTCTCACTCCGAGCAGCTCTCTTCCATCTTCATCTAGAAGGGGAACCACTTTGGATAAATCCTGACGAGCCCATTTGGGGAAGGAAGGCTTGTAGTCGGGCATGGATGTGACTCCGGGCCACACCGTTTCGTCGGGTGTGCCCAGCGTGCGAAAGATCCTGAATAATTGATCGATTTCTGAGTCTCCGGGAAACAAAGCCCTCCTGGTGATCTGTGAACACAGAGTCACGGAACATCAGTTTGTCACAGCGTGCTCCCAACTCAACACATTCTTTACTGGGATTGGCCATGAGCGTTACCATTTCAGCGAAGATACACCCCAAGCTCCACACGTCCACAGCCGTGGAGTAGTATTTGCAGCCGAGGAGGATTTCTGGGGCTCTGTACCATAGTGTTACCACCTGAAAGATACCGCAGATAAACAGGAAAAGAATAAAATGTTTACATTTGTAAACTTGATCCAAGACAAAAAATGACAGTTTTTGGAAGAGCTGACTCCAAATCTCCGCTGTTTCAAAGATTTTTTCTTTACAACATCCGGCGCTGCCTCAAATGGCAGCTAGTAGGAGCGGCTGCTGGTGTCTTGCCAAATTTGTTTAACTTTTTAGTGTATTTTTGCTTATGTACGTCTACTTTCGTTCTTGGTCTGTTTATAATCACTTCTTCAACCAGCTAAGCATATTACCAACATGTTTTGGAGGTTTGGATACTTTTTTCTCCTCTTTGTGGTGCTGGCCCATGGCCCTCTGCATCCACGCAGAGAAGACCCCTGCTACTGTTTACACTTGCGATCAGCTGCTGGCTCTAAAACCACCATCCTTTGCAATTGGAGAGAAGCCCCAACTCCCTGAGGAGCTTCGGAAAAGACGACGTGGATGCAGGGCTGGAGTTAAACGGCGTATAAAGAAGCAGCATTTCAAACCCTGTGTTCTTTACGGCGAACGTCAGGCCCCTGGAAAAAAAGATGGATGAGCTGGAGGCGCTCGCATGGACCTAGCGGGATTACCGAGAGGCCAGAATCATGTGTTTCACCAAAATGTGCACTCCACGGACTGATACCGGATTCTAACGTAACAATCGCCGGCGTCAACACAGTGCGAGCGGACCGAGACATCACCGCGAGCGGTAGGAAGAAAGTAAGGGGGCTTCGAGCTCATAAACAACAGATGCCGCAAACCAGAGCATATCCATATTAAGAAGAACAACCATCATCTTCAGAGGATCCCAGTGCTTTGGAAGACATCCTGTCTGATTCCAGTGCCAAAGAAAACCCTCCTCCAGCACCTAGTGGCTACAGGCCGATAGCGCTGACCTCCCATGTGATGAAGGTCATGGAGCAGCTGATGCTGTCTGATTGGAGGACTACCTGACAGGTCGACCACAGTTTGTGAGACTGCAGAGCTGCGTGCCTGACACCCTGATGAGCAACACTGGAGCCCCTCAAGGAACTGTGTCGTCTCCCTTCCTATTCACCACCTACACTAAACAGCTTGGAGGAAGTGGCGAGACAGAATGCTGGCTAAACTGCTGACCATCATGGACAATCCCTCCCACCCTCTATATAAAACCGTGAACACACTGAGAAGCAGCTTCAGCAGCAGACTCCTGCAGCCCCGCTGCTCTAAGGCAGGAATCCCCAAACTTTTTCTTTTTCTTGTGAGGGCCACATAACTGTTCTTCTCTGACGGGGGGCCGGGGACGGTTTTTAGGCTAACAGAAAAAGTGTAACGATCACAGGGTGTGTCTGAATGCAACAACTATGTTTTTCCAGAAAGCTACATACAACCATATTTTAACACTCAGTTTCTATAATCTTTACAGAGAAGATGAATCTAAAACAATCCAAAAAGTAAACCAATAAATAGAGAATCCTCTCCCATCATGCATCATGGTTCTTTTGAAACATTGGAGAGCTGCAGCTCTTCACACAGGAATCTTCTTAGCGATCTGGATCTCCCAAGATGCTCTTTGTCATTTTGTTGTTTTATTTAACTTATCAATGACTATATAAACTTATTCACAAAATGAATAACAATTGTAAAACAAAATGTTTTTAAACTTGCAAGAATAAAATATGCTAAAGATTGTATTGTCCTCACAGATAAAATGTATAAAATAAATGATAAAAACAAACGAAAAAAAAAAACATTTTATTTTTTAACTTTTAAGGTGAATCAACACAACCATCACAACCCAAAATACTAATTACAATGTGCAAAATGAAAGGAAAAAAGAAGAAGGTTTGTAATTATGGTAAAGATTGGCGTTTAGAAAATACCAAATATCTGATCTTTGTGAATCTGATTTGGTTGTCAGTACTTGATCTGTTCTGGAGAAAGTCAAACATTTTTTAATTTTTTTGTGTTTATGTTGTTTGTCATTGTTGAACCTGACACGCTCTGTCTCTCCCTCATGTTTCGTACACACACACCCATGCGCGGGCGCATGCTCAGCGCATAGATCTGCACCTTTATGATCTCTGTGCCAAATACGTATTGCTCTGACTTGCGCGACATGAAGAGAAAAAAAACAAAAAAAAAGGATTCGCACACTACTTGATTTATAAAAATGAGCAGCTGGGGGAAACAAGCAAAGTGAAACTCCTTTTCTCCTTTTTTCTTAGGGGAGTTGCGTTGTAAAAATAACTTGTGGTGGTGAAACCCACAAATTAGAATTACAGCGAATTTAGATGACAAATGTTAAACTCCTCACTACACACACTACACTTTTCTCAGACAGACATGGACATTTATAAATCCAGGACTTTTATAGAATGAAAACACAGATCTGATTGCGATCAAATATTTATGTGGGTCTGAAGAACAGCAGACCCCTGCTCTAAGGAAGTCATTCCTGCTGTCTGCCATCAGACTGTATAACTCCTCTTTAAACTGACAGGTGAAAGAAACCACTGATGCTTCTTTTTACTCTTTTCTACTCTGTTTTGTTCCATTTCAACTTGTCCTTTGTCATGTGTGTATATGTACAAAGTCTTTCTGCTGCTGCTATGTGCGTACATGTGTATATAAGAGTTTATCGCTGCAGCTACGTGTGTACATATATTGATAAGAATGTTGATTCCTGGTGTTTTTGTGCCTTTCCTTATTATGATGCCGCTTCTACAACAGAATGTCCCTGTGAAGATAAATAAAGTTATCTTGAATTAAAAAAATGTATTCTCACTGACTAAGCTCTAAAATCCCTGAAAAACAAAAACAGCTTTTACAAGCTTGATGTGCACCTAGTTTAAGATTTAGAAAGCCAGGAGCACACGATACCTCATGAGTGTAGGTGCGGACCGGTACACCAAAAGCTCTTGCCAGACCAAAGTCAGCCAGTTTGATCTCCCCCTGGGCATTGATGAGGAGGTTCTGGGGCTTCAGGTCTCGATGAAGAACTCTGTGAGAGTGGCAGAAGGCCAGGCCTTGCAGAAGCTGGAAGAGATAACTCTAGAAACACAAGATAGTAAAGTGATTAATCGAGTCTGAACAGTTTCAAGATCCTCTCTCCAAGAGGACGCCTACCTTCACCAACGCCAGCGGGATACCAGTCACCGAGGACGAGTCCATGAACTTTTTAAGGTCCTGATGGAGGAACTCGAAAACAAGATAGAGTTTGTTCTCTGTGTGAATCACATCCTGCAACCTGAAAAAAAAAAAAAAAATAGAAAGTTCAAAAACCTGTAATTACCAATATTATTTTAAACAATATAAATATTGCTGCAAGGGTAAAAACTTACTTGACAATGTTTGGATGACTGAGTTCTTTGAGAAGGGAAATTTCTCTAATTGCTGTGCTTGGAACGCCCTCCGTTTCACTGGATTAAAAATATTTAAATAAATTAAAAAAAAAAAATCACAAATTAAAGGATCAGATGAGACAATTTCATCAGGTAATTGATTCATTTTGTAAAAACAGAAATAGAAAAGAAAAACTAATATACTTTGTTTAGAGTAAAATCCTAGATTTATTATCATTTAAAGCTATTTGTTTTGTGTTGGACAAAAATGTGTAAGCCTTTGATGCAAAAGTGTACAATTTGATGAATTTAAACAAGTGTTTTCAAAAATGAAGAACAGACATTTTAAAAAGGGGTATAGCATATTTTTGAAGTGACATTGGTTTGAATTTAAAAATATAAGCTGAATGCTTTTTTTTTTTTTTTTTACATGATGTGAGTTTTGTATCAACTTATAAAAAACAGGTAAAAGTTAAATAAACTCTCTAGTTTAGATGGGTTTACTTAGTTTTTGACTTGTTTTATTTTCTATTTATCTTTGTATGTGTAGTATGTAAGGAAAATAAAGAATTTAAAAAAAGTTATAGATGAAATATTATTTAAGGGGACAAAATGTAATTTAAAATATTTTGTCTTTTCTTTAAATATATAAATCACAGCAAACGCTGCTCACAGCAGGAACTTTTCACTTACGTGTCCAGTCGGATTTTCTTCAGAGCGACCGTTTCTCCGGTCAGTTTGTTCTTAGCTTTGTACACCACTCCATACGTCCCCTCTCCAATCTTCTCCACTTTCTGAAACGTATCCATTTCCCACCAGAAGCGGACCGTCTGCACTTGTAAGCCCCTTTCTTTGTTTCGGAGCTAACGGCTTCTCGTAGGCTACAACAAGCAGCGCGGGGATCGACGTGTTATTAACCGCGTAGCTTTCCGGGTTTCCGTCATGCGGTCCAGGCTACAACCAAACCGAGGGGTCCCGGTCGAGGACGAACTCTCTCGGGTCAGAGAGCAGCACACCAAAGCGGACAGCCGGACATCTGTCTGATAGTAACACTATCCCCTAAGTTGAGGATTAGCCCGGTGGTTGCTCCGCTGTGGAAAACAACACAACGGCGTTTCCCGCGTTGTGTTAGGGACGTTCGTTTTTGTGCCCGAGACACGCCGTACCGTTCACAACAAGAGCAATGTATTATTTTTCCCTTTACTCTATTTTCTATTGAGTAAAGTCCTTCCTAATATACGACACTGATGTAGATTGAGTGTTATGTTTACTCTATTAAATTTAATGATTTTATTGCGAATTTGTGCTATTGGGCAAACGAGTTTATCGTCTTCCGGCGTACAACGGAGTGATTAAACAGGCCTCCCTCTTTGGTCACATGGTCAATGACGTAACGCGCAAAGGAATCAGAAAGCTTCGTAAAAACTGTTAAAAATTAAAGGAAAAAAAGTCTTAAATAATGTCTTTTTGTAGAAAAAAATCTTGTAAAAAAATAAACGTGATTTTTTTTAAATAAATACACAAATATTAAATTCTTGAACAAACAATAAAAATGCATCATCTGGAAAAACAGATATTTGATTTAAAAATACATCACTCTACTTAGAGACCTGGATTCAGAATTCTACTGATGACTTAGCTATTCAGTAAGGAGGGGCAGCATAGGGTCAAATGGGGATATTTATATGGGATAAATATGGGGTCAAATAGGACAGCTACTAAACTATAATGAATTCTTACCACAATTACCTGTTAATTTTCTAAGGGTTTTCAATGGTGCAGAATTCTATACCCTCAGGAGCATAATGTTGTTTAAGAACACTGGTAATTTAATTCCTAATTGAATTAGAATATCTGACCCAGCCAAATCACCATAACTCATCTTTTCTGGTACTGTTTGTCCACACAGAAATTTTGGAGGGAGTTCAGTAGATTATTCGTATATTTACAAATTCTCCCTGAAATGGGAAATGTGTTACTTTGTTTTTTCAGGGCCTCAAAAAAGTAATAATAATTAATAATAATTAATTTATTAATTCTATATACTTAAAAAAAAGGTTCAATTTGTGATAGCTGGTAAAATGGGTGGACCCAAGTCACTTTGTTCTGTTCCCTTCTGTTTCATCCACTTGCAGACAAACAGATCCATGGACATCTTTGTTTTCCTCATCTGATCTGGAATCTGGAAAAAATGTCCTCCAAATCTGGAGCCCGAGGAGCTGCTTCTCTCACAGGTAGACAGTGATTTGATCTCCACTGTCATTGGTCCAAACTATTAAAATTTAGCAGAACAGAAAAACACAAGGAGAAGCAACGTTTCTCAAGATAATAGTTTTACTTATAACATTTTGGACTGAGATGAAAATGCTATTTCTCACCTCTGGATCTTGATAATTTTCCATGAACTCAGTTTCATCTTCTGCTGCTGGGATTTCCCCTGAATCTCCTTCCATTTGTAATACTGTTCAACATTTGAGTATCTTCTATTCTAATTTCACTATGAAAACTGTAACATTTAGAAAGTTTCTCTTTAATTAGTACTTGAATGCTTTTCATTCTGCAAAGAGCAGCTTTCTGTTCTGTTAACCTTTTGTACACATCTATTGTTCTAAAATCAGTCTGATGTTCTTCGTTCTTTACAGATGACTGAGATATCACAAAGAATGAGGAGAAGAGAGCAGCAGAAGGATGGAGGAGTGAACATAAGTCCAATGAGGAATACAACAACAGGAAGCATCACAAATGCAGTCAGTGATTTGATAACTTTATTAACAGGACAACAGCAGGTGAAATATCACTGCTTCCATCAAGCATGTTTGGAAAGAAGAAAAGAGTATTTCTATCAACATTTGAGTGTCTGGAAGACTGTAAGTACTAAAGCTGCTTTCTGCTTTGGCCTGACACTTCCTCTGAAAGAACTAAACAGACAATCAACCCTTTTCACATGACGTCATACATTGCCAGAAAGTGCAGAGTCGCCTCTGGTGGATATTGTTTAGAATGACAAAACTGACAGCTGAACGCTATTTAAAGCAATTTTGCATAAATAATAATAGGTAACCTAATCAATTGTAACCAAAATTTGTACAATATTTTTTTAGAAAGTGTCTATTCGCACGTAATTTTTGGAAAAACGTGCAGCCAGTGTTAAACTTTTTTCTTAGTCGCACAGACCCATGGGGAAAGGGGTTAAGGTTAGGATTATAGTTACAGTTATGGTTAAACAAGTAAATCGCTCCTGAGTGTGGCTGTCTCTGCAGCTCACGGCTCCACCAGGGGATGGGTCAGGTGTGGAGAACACATTTCACACATTTAGGAGCTTGACAGTTAATGGGAATTTAACTTTAAGTTTATTTTAAATATATGCGGCCAACAAAAAAATCCAGCCTTGGACACACTTAAAATCATCACTTTCTATTCTGGTCGTACGTAAATATGTGGGAATAACACCAGTCTTTATTTTATGAATGTCCTACCTGGTTGTATCAGTTTCCTCCTCTTAGATGGTTCATAAATTGGATCATTTCTCTCTGACATCCAAGTTAAAGTTAGACAAAATTTTGCGAGTACTTCACTGAATGCTGCTTGTTTGATTAAGAAGGTAATTATGATTTTATTCTTTTAATCTGTGCTAGTGCTAATGCCAACACTAGCATTAGTTCCGCCTATGAGACGCGCAGCTGCAGAAGATCTTTTCTCAACAGTTAAAGGTTTTCTAAATTTCTGTGCTCACATAATTGTTGTAAACAGAGCAAAAGTCAGACAATTCCAGCGTGTCTGATATCAAAGTAAAACTTCTTACTGTTCTAATGTTTTCTACTGTGGTCAGTGAGCTGCTGTTTGCTCAGCTGTGGTTCTAACATCGCTCCTCTATCTAAAAATGAAGTAACATTGTCAATTAATTATTTTTGCATTGAAATTAAAGATTGAACTACAAGGTGTTGTCTGTCTTTGGAGTGGAGAAAAAAACAATTCCAAGAAAGTTCTATAAACAGATCATTCTGGTGATATAAGCCCCTGAAGTCACTTAGTTCTCCTTCAGAGGAAATTTTCAGACCTGTGTAGACACCACACGCACGCTGCTCCTGTTATACCATCCAGCACAGCGATAGCATAAAATCATCAGCAGTTCAACGTAAATTATCTTTCATTTGGATCCACAGAGACGGAACAGAACAAGCCTTTTCTACTTTGTCTGTTTGGCTTGAGTCCTTCATATCAAACATATACCTCTAGTATCTATAGGTCAGCTGTTTTTTTTCTCTTCATGATGAAACATCCTCAGACTGCTGGAACATAACAAGCATTCATACCAATAATCCACATGATTGAAGCCCACAGGGCAGAAATACACCCCCATCAGATTTATGTGCAAAGTGACATATTTGGGTATAACTAGAAGGCTGCTTCTATTGATCTCAAAAGCAAAGAACTGCCTTTAGTGTTCGTGCGCAGCTCAAAAATGCATTCAGTGGTTTCCTGGAAAATTATTCTGTATCATCATGTTGTGTTAACTGACTAAAGCTAATTTATAGACCTCGCATTTCTGGAAAGTGGTGACAGGATTGATAAATGAGCACCTCTGACCATCACATCTTTAGTATTTGACTTGTAAAGCAAATAAATATCATTCAGAAAATGAGCAAGAGGCTTTGAAAAAGTAAACAGTATAGAAGTAACATCAATTACAGTTGTTTATTGTTGTCGGGTGGCCGTGGTGCAGTGGTAGGGTGGTCGTCTTTTGATTGGAAGATAATGGGTTTGATTCCTTGCTCGTCGAAGTGTCTTTGGGCAAGACACTGAACCCTAAATTGCCTCTGGTGGGAGGTTGGCGCCAGTGTTTGACAGTGGAGCCACCACCAGTGTATGAATGGGAGAATGGGTCTGTGTGCGCTATACAAGTATACGCCATTTACCATTTGATAAAATGAACTTGATGTGCATCTTTCTGGAATATTGTCTTTTATAGATTTCATAATACATACAAAAACATGTTGTTTTTTTTTAAAATGTGTAAGTAATTACATTTTCTCTGTTGAAATCCCAAATATGTAAAGGAAAATCATCTGGGTCATCTCGATGAAGAACATTTTACATCAAGTGATAAAAAACAAAGATGAAAACAGAAATATATCTGTCTGTCCGTCCATCCATCCATCCATCCATCCATCCATCCATCCATCCATCCATCCATCCATCCATCCATCCATCCATCCATCCATTCATCCATCCATCCATCCATCCATCCATCCATCCATCCATCCATCCATCCCTTAACCTATTATGTCCCTAAAAATAGGACCTAATTCCTCCCCGCTTCACACTCAGTATTTGGGGTTGGATTGGGAGGTTAAACCACCAAATGGTTTCTGAGTGCGGCTGTGTCTACAGCTCACCGCTCCCAGAGGAGGGGTCAAATTCAGAAAACAAATTTCACACACCTAAGTGTGTGACAACGAATGGGACTCTAACTTTTTTACGTTTTTTAAAATATTTCTAAAATAATGTTTGGAGAAGTGCTTGGGCAGTGGGATGTATATTTCTATATAGTGTTTAAAGTCGCTGTTAACGTCTGCTTCAACTGATTCAATCTGAATATCAAAGATCTTATTCGTATATTTGGTTTAGCAAAGATTTTATGTCGGATATTCTTCCTGACACAACCCTCTGTATTCATCCCAGCTTGGGACCAGAACGATGAGCTCTGGCTTTGGACCCCTCGTGCTACATTGAAATAAATATTTTATCTGAAGCCAGAGTTTAAAGTTTTAAAGTTACTTTTCACTAATTTTCTTTTCTCTGTTTCTAATAAAACCACTTTTCTTAAACTTTTCATGTTTTTGTTTAGAAATCAATTCATCCAGTTTAAGCCTGTATTTTCATCATCCGAAAATACATTGCAGCCTCCAGATTTTGTATTAAAATAAAGATAAAGAAAATCATAAAGTCTCTTAAGTGATTCTAGCAGTATTGGTTAAGTGGTGTGACTGCAAATTTAACTGTTCCTCACTTTGATCAGGCAGGATCTGTTGCAAATGTTTTTAGTCTGACTCGAATAGTTTTGTCTGATCTCCACATGAGTGACCTCTTTAAAAACATAATTTTTATTTAATCTATTCCTCAACATAATTCTGATGTATTCAGACAGATCGGTGTAAAGTTCCAAGACAATCGCTGCTAAGAAAAATTGAAAACTTTTGCAGAACAATTGTAATGGTTGAGTATTTGTGGTATGTTAAATCAAGTGCACTTTAGGGAGGATTTGTTTCCTCCTGAACTGGGTTTGTGAGCACATGAGGGGTCACATGTAGTGCAGCCTCCACAGCCTCACATGCACAGGACTACATCACTGGGAAAATCACCAGTCACTGTGATAGGAGAGCCCAGAAATGTCTCTTTCTCCAGAGAAAGAGCTAAGCCATTCTTCTGTCTTGAATCAAATGAGAAAATACAAAACAAAAGAATTAAAAAACATGACATATTAAATCTTTTACACTAATTTGATTACTTGAGGAAAATTAAGATGACTTCAAATTTTCTTGAAAATTATTCACCTGTTGTAAAATGATTTTCTTTATTTATAGATATGTATTTCTTTATTATTGTCACAGGCACGATTAAATTGTAAAAGTGCTCTCAACAATTTCTCAACATTTGTAAGTTGAAACAACAAATCGCCTATATAAAATTTATTACAAAAATATGCATAAAATGACACAGAGTGCATTATTCGTTCACTTAAAAACAGAATAAACAAGAATTAAAATAGTTAAAACTGGAAAAATATTTATTAAAAAAAAAAACACCACATGATAAAAAAAAAAAACTTTTCAAAGCAAGTTCACCATTGCTCAATTCAAGCAGTCTAATAGATGTCCAGATTTGATTTAGCACTTTCTGGACATCTAGCAAGTTATTTGTCAATTTTTATCCTGGCTTATTGGAAACATTAGTATTGTTAAGGTGAATTTTCTGGATTCATCAAGCTAGCTACTTTTTGCTCTCCTCACTGGGTACCTTTATTGTCAAAGATCAGGAGTCAGAAACCCAGATGGAGGGACCAAACAAGGCTCAGGTTCACCAAAAAAAAAAACAGTTTTTTAATAAAGAAACACCTCAACAGAGGGAAAACTAAAATAGCTTAAAAAACGAGGTAACTAGAAAATCTCCAGAGCACGGGGGGGGTATGCAGTCAAGTTAAACGGGGAGCAGCCTAATCAGCTGAGTGCAGACAGCCGTGAGTACAGCAGAGCGCAGGGAGAAGCCATAGAGTGCCTGCACAGAAAGAAGGTGAAACCAAAACCAAACCAAAACACACAGAACATCACATTTATTTAAAAAAATTGGAAAAGAACAAATCAGTTGGAACCCATTTTAACTATCGGTGGAGTTATCTCTTAAATCCATTTACAGATTCTTGTGATCCCCTCCTTCACTTGACAAAAAACTGCCCAGTGATCATTCTTTCAGAATTTACTTGAAAAGAAAAGAATATTAAACACTTGACTGCAACCAGCTTTCATTGAACTCTTATTAGAAAAAAAGTGTTAAAGTAAGTGATTTACTCATTATTTAGTGATTTGTGTCAAGCAAAGCTGCCATTTTGATGTGTGACATGTTTTTTTTAAATAAATGATTTTTTTAAACAATTATTTAAGTAGTTTTAGGCTTTACAAAATAAATTCATTTTTCTTTGCCAAATGAAATGAAAAGTCACAGTGATGACAGACACTAAAGAGTTCTCCAATGTGTTTAATTAGACACAGATTCTAACCTAATGGGGCTGCATAATAAGAAAATTAAGCAACAACAAAATAATCGTAATTGTTTTTTTTAAAATATGAAACAGATGCTGAAAGTATACATATTTTTTTATTTCTTGGTTTTTAACCACAGACTTCCCTTCCTCTGAATCAAAGGTTGAATCCCTGAGGCGAATGTGAACATGGGTGTGAGTCTCCTTTGCTGCAGATCGTCTGAGCTGCAGCAGCCTGAGGTGAACATCGGGATACGGAGGAATGACGGAGGAAATAAAAGGATGCTATTGAACGCGTGTCCACACACTCATCTTGTGATACCCATGCACACATAGCTGTAAGGTCAGAGCTCATGCTCAGCTTTACTCACTATTCTGTGTGTGCGTGTGTGTGTGTGTGTGTGGGTGGGTGGGTGGGTGGGAGGGGGGGGGGTTTTTGCATAACATTTTCTTTTATAATGTGCAACAACTATTTATTGGGTTTTGCAGTATTAAAGTGAAGTCTTTAAGATTCTGTTTTTTCATTCATATTTGTTTCTGTCACATTTTGGTGACCTTAGATCTTGATCAAAGTGACATTCACTATTGAATGAAACATTCACCCTGATCAGAGCTACACAGGATAAATTCATGAAAAAAACACTAATTTCAATAATTTTGTTGGTTAAATCACTATAGCAACCATCCAACAAATTATGCATTACATTTTCACCATATTCCAGTACAAAATGTGCAACAGGGGAACACCACTTCTGCAAGCTTGCAAAGCTAAAAATCTGCAACCTTTTTATTGCAGCATTTGCCAAATAGCTTCCCAAGAATTTTGGAGTCAATTGATCAAAATGCCCGGAAGTTGTTTAAATTTGTAGCTTGAACTAAAGGTGATTTTTTTTTTCCTTTTTATATTCAGGATGGCAGGCTCCTCCCACTGTGGCATTATGCTTTCCCTCTAATTGCCGAGTGGAGCCGTCCGAAAATTAAAAACTTAATTGACTGTCCGACACAAGAAGTTGGGACAGGTATTTTAACAAATAGAAATCTGTATTAATACAAGATTATGAAAATACCTGGGCTACAACATCCAGCATAGATGTACAAAAATACTACAATTAAAAAAAAAAAAAAAGATGGATCACAGCATAATCTGCACATAACCCTCCACAGCTCAAACGTCTCTCCAGACTCTGCACAACAAGTCCTGACACCAATTGGCCACGCCCACAGAGCACCCTGGCGACGACTGATGCCCTTTCATCATCAGGTGTGGGGAAAACTCTGGGCTGTTGGGCTGTCTGGCAAGTCAGGGGGACCAGAGAGGAGGCAGAACTGAGTGTCTCGAAAGTCCAAACGCGCCACATCAGTCAGCTAAGTGCGAGGGCAGACGGCGGCCAGCTGCGCCACAGCGGCTTAGTGATGCTAAAAAGCAACACACATAATAGTTACATAGTAGGGCAGCACAGAACAGAGGCACCTTAACTTGCAGCTTTGGAGGAAGAGGCCAACAGGAATCACTCAAGCAGCATCCCATAATAAATCTAAAACATAGTAAATGGTTCCGTTATTTGTTTTTGAAATATTTATTTGAAGAGATTTCGGCCCATTGATGTTTTTGACAGTTTCTCCAACTGAGGTGTCATCATTTACTTTGGGGGGGGGGGCTTTATTATGTCAAAAATACATTTTTATCAGGTGCCAGGTAATTTTGGTGAGTTTCTGAGTATGTGGAAGGGGAGAAATTTTCTCTAAAAGGGGCAGTAAAAAAGGAAAATTACAAAAAAGAAATCTGCTGCAGGACAGAATTTAAAACACACACATAACTTTCATTTAAGGGGAGTTGCCATTTAACAGAGTCCCAATGATGTCAGAGGTGAGAGGAAATTTTATGGTAATTCAGGTCCAGGGCTGTCTTAAAGGGAGCCAGGAGGTCCATGGGAAGTCTCTCTGGGTGCTGTGGAGGAACTGAAAACAGGACGAGGATCGGGCCCAGACTGGAGACTCAGAATGAGGACTGTGGTGCTGCTCATCTTTGCTTTTAGCTCAGCCTTGGCAATAAGTGAGTACTTGTGAGCATTTTCACAATGGTTTTTCATCCTTTATGTTTGTAACTGTTGTAGAACAAGCAGAGACGCTGGATAAATAGAATCTTTATTTGAATGTAATTGTAATTGTGCAAAACAAAAAAGTCAAATAATTATTGTTTTTCCACAAGGTAATGTAATATACACGCAGATTTCTATTAAAAATCTAATTTTATTACAGTTAATATTAAAAATACCAAACTAATAGATAATTTACTCCTTGACCCCTGAAATTATTTCCACTTATCAAGAAAGTTTTGTTTTTGCTTTCCAGTAGTTACTAAATTATAGTAAATTTGGGGCAAAAAGGCTCAATGCGTTTTTGCATCAAAGGCCATCAAACTTTTTGTCTAATTTACGTGACATTTTCTGAGAATGAGGGCCAAATTCAGGCGATTCATCTTGACCACCATGAAAATTTTAGTGAAAACAAGAATTTCACGGTTATAATTCACATTTGTATCATATTTTTCATGGTTTAAAGAATTAAAAACGAACAGCAACCAGAAATGATTTCATATTTTTTGTGCTAAAACACTTCAGTCCATTCTAAATATCAGGAATAAGACTAAAGCTCACATGATATATTCATTTTTATATGTAATTTGTAGTTTTCAATACTGGATTATCCCTCCAGGCTGTTAACTAATGAAGTCACATTTAATGTAAGTCGACAACATTTGCCTACTATTGTGAGAAAACATATGTATTCATTTATATTTTGGCTCTAGTCTGGAACAAAAGCAGTGATCCGGTGTCTGGGAGCCCTCATTCCTTCTTGGGATTAGTGATGCTGCTGTTCAGCTGATAGTCACATGAAAAGGATTCAGGGGGATTGTAGACCGTGTGACTACAACAGAACCCTGCACCCATAACTCCTATAACACCCCCCACCCCCAAATATAAAACTATCTGTTTATAGAGTTAATCTTATGGAATAAAAACTCTTTTGCACTTCTTTTAAAAACAGTTTATAAATAAAGGTCTGTTCATTTAGAATTATATTGATTTCTTTTTCAGCTGTCTTACTTTAGCTTCATTTGCATTATTCTGTGCAGGACAAAGAAGTGGATTCACACGTTATCGGTCATGGAACTCCCGCATGTATCCCGTGTGGCAGGACGGAGACCCCAGATTCAGGAATTGTTGGTTTGGTGAGGCCTGCTCTTTCCGCTCTGTAAACTCTGCACAGTTCTTTCCGTGTGTCTACAAAACCATAAAATCTTTTGTTGATCTTGTTTTTGTTTTCAGGTGGGGAAGTGAGCTTTGATCTGAAAAACGATGCACCCACCCTGACAGGAGCAAAGGCGACCTTCACAATCAACCTCAATGTTCCACCAAACCAAACAATTCTGGCAGACGGACAGGTGGTGTGGGCGCGGAACTGCACTGTTGAAGGTAACACGCCCTAGATTGCGATGATTAACAAGATTTATTACTTATTATATATGTGTTTTCAATGCATTTTTAAAAATATTTTAGATAAGGAGTTTAAAACAGAAAACATTCTTTTGGGGCATTAGTCCAAATTTTCAGAGAAGAAAAATAGAATTTTGCAGAAGACTCAAATAAAAAAAATAGTAACATTTTGTTGGGCATGACTTTTAATGCATCAAGCATGGAAACTTGACATGCTTTTTATTTTCACACACAAACAATTGATCCCAAAAACTTATGAGTGCAAATGTGTCTGTCTGCTGTACTGCAGGGGTAAAAAGTAGGACAATTTTTAGTGACGGACAGGATGAAGATTGCAAAAATTGCCCGATTCCCCAGCGGGACCTTCTTACCCCTCCATATCTGGAACATTTTGCAAGGGTTTGGGGGGAAAAAACAAGATATTTGGTTTGCATGTATAGTAATTCTATTACATTATCATAGATTAGCAATGATTTCTGACTATTAAAGACAAAATACTCTATGTCCTCGCTCTCCATCAGGTCCGTTTGGGTCCTAATGTAAAAAAAAAAAAGTACAATTTGAGGAGTGGTTTAAAAAAAGGGAATTACTTTTTTTGTCTGAAAACAATTATTTTATTCTCTGAACCCTAAGCAGAGGTTACTGAAGATGTATGTTAAAAAAACAAAAAAAACAAAACACGGTTGGACGTGACATTCAACTCACAAGAGTTAATATGAATTTCTGGAAAAATACTTTACCTGTATATCAAAATACTGAAGGGAAATGTGATGGATTTAAGATGAGAATCTGCAATAAAATGTGACATTTGGCGAGGCCAGCAATTGTTACAGGATTTGTTTCATATTTTTACTTTCCAGTTAATGTTAAATTTCTTAATATTTCAGCAAAGATCATTTATCATCATTCCTGATCTAAAGTCTGAGACATTTTCTCATCCGAAATCATGACTGTCTGTGAATCAAAGAGTTTCCATCTCTGTTTAGGACGTGAGTATCAGGAAGGCCAGGCTGTTTATCCAGAGCAAGACCCTGCGTGGACCGGAGCTTTCCCCGATGGCACACCGATCACAGGAGCCCAGAACAGGAAACCTCGCTACGTGTTTGTGTGGAAAACATGGGGTAAACCATCATAAATCTGCTTCAATCACCATTAGGGGTGTAACAATTTAGCAACTTGATTTATTAAACCAGTTTTATTCCTACAATCCAACCAGATCAATCTGTCTGTGGCAAATTGTTAATCAAACAGTGACATTCATCGATATTGGAAAATAGATTAGACTGATATTACTATAATGTAATAACAACAACAGTGACATCAAAGCGAACAACACACAAGTGATGGCACATGAATTTTTGGGTAAAGATGCCCTGAATTAATTTTAGGTCAGTGAATCGGATCATTCAAAAGACCTATCGGCTATGAATTGTATTGTCAACCGCAAATTATGATATGAATGGAATAGTTGTTAAGGAATTGTTACACCCCTACACATCATGATTCACTGTAATGCTTCTCTTTGTTTTGTAGTGTGCTCTACAAAAAGGCCATCCATCAATTCTGTATTTTGTATTTTGTTAAGAAATATAAATGAAAAAGAAGATTGAAGAGTACAAACATGAGCGCATAGATTTGACAATTGGTTTTAAGTATATACACTTTTTAAGATCATTTATCTTAATTAGGGGTATAAAAAAAATTTGATTCAGCGATATATATCGTGATACTTCATTTGGCGATATTTAATTAATTATTGATGTGTCTTACTTTTGTTGCTAATATACACCCCTACTCTTAATGGCCTTTTTTAAGGGCGTTACTGGCAGGTGGCAGATGGACCTTCCTCCTCACTCACCATTGGAACAGACAATGTTGCCCTGGGCTCCTACAACATGGAAGTTGTAATCTACCACTGCAGAGGGAGAGACAGGTTCATCCCTCTTGGCTATGCATCTACAGTCTTCAGCATCACAGGTGACAGAGCTTTTATTCATGGAAAATCCTTCTAAAACTTTCTTTTTTATATTAACTCCTCTTCGTCTCCTCTTTGTTGCACTTTTATCAGACCAGGTCCCTTTCAGCCTATCGCTCGCTCAAGTCAATGACGTGAATCAAAACGACCAGAACTTCATCCAGAATCAAGCCATCGCATTCACAGCTACACTCCACGACCCCAGCCAGTACCTGAGCACAGCAGACATCAGTTTCACCTGGGACTTTGGTGACAACAGTGGAACGCTGATCTCCAGAGAGCGCACAGTCACACACACATACCTCTCTGTAGGAACCTTCAAACCTCAGGTCATCCTGATGGCAAGCATCCCCAACGCTTGTGTAAACCCAACTGCTGGTGAGGCTCTGCAACCGCATCTCAAGCCTCTTTACCACAATGATTTTGCTCATTTGCTCCATACTATTCTTGCAGTTGCTCCTGTTGATGCGTCTGTTGCTCCTGCTGTGGTGGTCATGGCCTCCACCCCTGCAGCTGTTCCAGCTGCACCGGCTGAGGGAGGGGACGCCATCGCGTTGGACGTTCCTTCCTCCGATGCCACTCCACTCGCTGCCTCTGCGCAGCCCGCGGACGCAGCCGGAAACGCAGCTGATGAACAAGCAGCAGCTGAAACAGACACCGCCACTGCAGCGGCTGCTGATGCAGATGCTGCAGCTGCAGATGCTGTGGAAGTTAATGCAGATGAGGCAGATGCTGCAGCTGTGGATGCTGCTGCCGAGGGAACAGTTGCAGCCGCAACAGGGGTGGCCACTGTTGCTCCTGTCGCACCAGCAGCAGAAGAAGCGGTAAATGATGAAACAGCCGTTGACGATAATACTGTGGTGGCAGACCCAGCTGCTTCAGCTGCACCTGCTGCAGAAGGAGAAGCTGAAGTGGAAGCTGCCACAGTCGCTGCGGTTGCAGACACAGCTGCAGTGCAAGAAGCTGATCTAACGGCTGCGGCTGCTGATGTAACGGCTGCGACTGCTGAAGAAACGGCTGCTACTGCTGAAGAAACGGCTGCGGCTGCTGATGAAACGGCTGCTGTTGTTGAAGAAACTGCTGCTGCTGCCACAGAGGCTGTCCAGGCTGAAACTGAAGCCCCCGCTGATAATGTTGTGGCTCTCGCTGCCACAGAGGCCACGGTGGTTGAAGAGGCCGAAGCAGTCGATGCTGAAGCTGAAGTGGTGGAAACTGTTAACGCAGTTACAGCCACTGCAGCAGCTGCAGGTGTTTATTTTACTTAAATTCCAATGATGGTTCCTTTAAGCAAAGTTCCACGTGTTTTGAGGCTTGCTGTCATCCTTGGTGGCATACAGAAGCTGAGGTTGTTCCAGCCGAGGGTGAAGTTCAGGCGGAAGTGGAAGCAGATCCGGCACAAGTTGCCCTCGTTTTGGTCAAAAGACAAGCCCCTGAGCTGGCAGCTGACTGCACCGTCTACCGTTATGGATCTCTTGCTACATCTGTTGATGTTGCCCGTAAGTTCTGCATAAAACGGTCTTTGTTTGCCTAACTATAGAAAAGCAATGACTAAACCTAATTTCGTTCTGTTTTTCCCCCTCAACAGAGGGGATCGAAAGTGTGGAGATCGTTCAGGTGTCCAGCGTTGTGTCCATGGCTACCGCTTTGGATCAGAATGCTGTGGATGTCACTATTAGCTGTCAGGGAAGGTCAGCATCATTTAAAAGACATCAAATAACATTTTTATTTAACTTACTTTTAGATAGCAATTACCCTTTGCTGAGAAATTCTATAAAAACAAGTAACAATAAGGCTAATTTTTTATTACCTGTCAGAAAAGTAAGCAAAAGTCTTAGCATAGAATTGTTGCAATGTCCAAATTCTGTCACAACTAGATCCTTAAACCGGCATGAAATGCAATGAGGCAATTGTTTTTGTGATATTGGGATATATAGATAAAATTGAATTGAATTAAAGGACTATAGTGCAGGACAATCCAGTGCCCTGGATTTTAAAGTCCCCTTCCGATCATCTTATGTTCTATTTTAAAAGCATTCCCATTGGTCTTTTAATTGTGATGAGGTTGTTTTTAGTCTAAATAATCATAATTTTAAAAAACAGATATTTTTCAGACATAGTGGGCGTGGCAAATGGGTAGAGCAACCCCGCCCCCTTTCCTGTCCCAATTACTGAAAACCCTCTGAAAGTTCTCCTGCTAGCTTACAGTCCCTCACACCCCCAGATGCAACACAAGTGTCGAGCAATATTGTAGCCAACCAGCAAGTAAAACAAAGACAAAAACATGGATCTAGTCGTCTACAAGTGGATGCATCAGAATGGAGCAGAGCAGGGAGGTAGTGGCCCGCCGATTGTAGTCTTTACATCACAAATAGACTCTTTTTCAAACTGAATTTTTTTGTCTGCTCCTGATTCACAACAATTTGAATAAAGAAATACAGAGGAATGCAATTTTAAGCATAATTCTCTTCATCAGAAAAGTTGCACAAGAACATGTTAAAAACATCAAAAACAAACTAAATATGAGTATTTTATGAGGGCTATTTATGAATCTACTGCAATCTGATGATAACATTTGGATGATTTATAATAACTAAATTTAAACACCTTTTTTAAATGACAAATCTTCCATATGCAATACATTTTGGTCTATATCCACCATTCTATTGAGCATCAATGCACACTAATTTTTCACCAAGAATTCTCGGAAACTTTAGACTCAGCAAAAATGGTGAATGCTCTACAAAGTGAACAAAATAGTGAGTAATGAGGAAATTCGAACACAATCTACAATTGTTTTTGGGTGAAAACATCTTCTCTTTCATTCATCCTTTCTTTTAGTCTACCAAGTGAAGTCTGCACTGTAGTTTCGGATGCTGACTGTATCACACCGGTACAAACCATCTGCAATGCCGCCTCGCCCTCCCCTGACTGCCAGCTCATCCTTCGTCAGTTCTTCAATGACACCGGAGTGTTCTGTCTTAATGTCTCTCTCACCAATGACGTCAGTCTTGCCATGACAAGTGCCAGAGTCAATGTTGCAGTCGGTGAGTGAGGAATAAAATTGATTTAAGTGCTAGTTCTATTCATTTTTGTCTGAACTGTTAAATGTTAACCCATTTCAGCCTCCGGTGGTTCTCCCGCTGGAACTGCAGCCACGGTTCTGGGGGTCATGGTCCTCGCCTGTGTGGTTTGTTGCGTTGGCTTAATGTACAGGTGAGAGGAACTCATATATGACCATAAAATAAGAAAAATAACAAAAAACATCTTCCAGAAAAACAAAAAAATTTAGATTTGAAAATGTAGCATCAATTTTCTTGATCTAAAGTTACTGATTGTGTTCATGCTTTGTAAAAATAGACCATTTTACCTTGAACTGCACAGAGTTGATTCCCTTGATGGGTGAATTTAGTTCAATCTAGAAAACACTCTCGTTTTTGCTTTAATGTAGAAACTAAATTAAGGTAAGTTTGGAGCAGAAGTGTTGTGATGAGTACATACATCAATAGCCATCAAGGGGTCAATATAAAGTCTGGCAGGTAAGCTACAGTCACAAATACAACTGACAGCTCAATGGGAAGGCAACGGCAGAATCAAGATGACATGCTGCTGAGGGGTGTGTATTGGGAAGAGTTGGCGATACGACATACATCCCAATACGTGTCTCCTTATACAATATGTATCACGATACATCCCAAGACTGTATTCTTATTCACTTTTTTTTTAAAGAATTTGACTAAAAAAAAATTACCTGGATATCAATAAGTTTTAAACATCTTCTTGTCAGCGTTTTAAATCAATGAAGGTCAAATGAAATTTGCCATCCAGGTTTTGATTATAATCGTATCAGCATCAACTGCAATTTGTCAATACTCAGGTGTTTGAGTAACTGTGGAGCTTAGCAACGCCGTGATGAGTGTTGTGTAGCATCTATGCCGTGTCCAGATTTGTCAGATTGACTTCTGGTCATCCCCTGGCTCCCGGACCATGTCAACAGCCCTCCTCGAGTGCACACGCTGCTACTGAGTAATTTTTAACACTTGGCACTTGGTGGCAGTGGGATGGCAGCACAGGGGCAGGGGGCTGGCAGGGGGGTGGTAGGAGGGTGGCAGTCTGAAGTCAGCTGATCACAAGATGATTTTAGGGACCTTAAAGACCCTCAAATCAGTCAACTATTGTGCCGTTGCCACCTGCCTGTCACTGGACAACCTCCAAATGTCTCTGGGCGGCCACTGACTGATGTCAAGAAAATCGTCCAGTCACCATAAAATGAACCTCTTCTTACAAAGTTTGCAGCCACACGCTGAATTTGGTGAAAAGCTTGCATTTAGGTCACCACGCTGTGGCATTTTGGGATATGTGGGTTTGGGAGAGTGATTTTGTAAACAAATAAAATTTTTCTCTTAATAATTTTTGTAAATCTGGCTCATAAAAACTTTTAATTCTCTCAAGACTATCTTTCATACCCAAACTTATTTTTTGGAGTGTTAAAGATCTTAACTTTTATTAAAGAACACAATATTGCACATAGAAATTATTTGTGTCATTTGACTTTGTTAATTTTTGAACCGTCTCTTTTTTTTTTTGAACAGGCGCTTTAAGCAGTATCAGCCGCTAAGTGAAGGCCACGAAGCCGGCAACAGTGGTAGTTTTGGAGTAACATCAGTGCCTTTGCTGCTGTGGAACCTGCTGAGTCGGCAGTCACCGGGAGAAAGCCGCCCACTACTTCAGGGAAGGATTGTGTGAAAATATCCTCCATTTCATCGACAGCATCCACTAACACGTCTGCTTTCTTCACTTTGTCTGTAGTGAGACAACTCCCTGAGCCATAACCCCGAACCTTATAAGACGAGTGAACCATCCCTTTGACGGCTTTATGTCAAAACAAAAAGTTATTACTGAATTAGAAAGAAAAATATTATTTATTTTGTGCTATAGCAGCGTTGAAATTGGTGCGGATTCTAGGGCGATAACATATCTTCTTATCCCGCTTCTACTAAACTCTTAGGATAGACTTTTGTCACATCATTTCCAACATTTTGATTAATTTTGTTGCAGAGCAGTATCACTTTTGCTACACTGTAAAACTAATAAAATCGATCTTTCTCACCATAATGTGCTTCTCAGTGGTCTTTTTGATTATTTTCTTCTTCTTTTTGGTCAAATAAATCACTTGCATGAAGGACATTTTCAGTTGTTTTAGATCAAGCGGGACACAGGGAGGCAGTACAGCAGCAGGCAGAAGAGTGACATGTGTAGAGAAGTAAGGGAAATTCAGAAATATTTCTGTTGTGCTTAAACGAAAAACTAAAACACTCCTTAGATTCACCAAGATGGTCAACAATTCTGTCTTTGACCGTCAAGGACATTATTGAGTTGAGATAAATTTCAAAAGGGTGTACATTTAAAAAAAAAAAAAAAATTAAAGTTGTCTTTTCAAAGGTAAAAGTGGGTGTAGGTTATGTTTCTCACCTGAAGAAGTTTTGTAATTTTTTACACAATTGAATAGCAAAAACCTTTGTCCCGAACAAGACACTGGATTTGCAACAAAGCTGCATTTGTTGTTAAACTAAATAAACTGAGGATCTTTGTGCCAATATTTTATCACTAGTAAGCTTCAAGTTTAAAAATATTGGTTTATTAAAAAAAAACAAAAAAGCGGTTCCCTTACCAGTAAGGTAAGTAAGATGTAGTTTGCCGTGGTGCAGTGGTAGGGGGAGTCATCTCATGATCAGAAGATAGTGGGTTTGATTCCTTGCCCACCCATGTGTCGAAGTGTCCTTGGGCAAGACACTGAACCCCAAATTGCCTCTGGTGGGAAGTTGGCGCCAGTGTTTGGCAGCGGAGCCACCACCAGTGTATGTGTGTGTGAATGGGTGAATGGGTCTGTGACTGTGAAGCGCTTTGGGCCCTCGAAGGAGGGTAGAAAGCACTATACATGTATACGCATTTACCATTTATCTAGCTTGTAACAAGGAAGGACTTAACATTAGGCAAAGATGGGAAATTGCCTGGGGCCCCCAAGACTAAAAAAAAATGTCTTAACGTACTTCAAAAAAAAAAAAAAAACTTTAACATGTTTATGTATTTTGTTTTTTTCTTTCTTCAGTAAAACCTGACAAAATAATAATAATAATAAATAAATAAAACAGAAAAACCTCATTTGTTCTGACTGAAAAAGTGTATATGTGGATAACAAATCAGACTATTAAATAAAAAAATTAAGGTTTTCTTCCAAGTAAAAATAATGGATACGAAATTCTTTTCTTTAACAATGATTTGTGATCTCAGCTTTTGATGTTTATCAAAACATTTGGATATTGATGCTGTCTAAAAGTGAACCACTAAAGAAGATTTTTGATGAACATTTTACTTTTTTGGAAAGGATTAAAAAATGGTAGTAAGGAATAATTCAACCGCTGCAGGGTTATTGTTTTCCTGGAGTCCACCACTGCTTAATAATTATTTTGTTTACAATTATGATAAAGCAGCAAACGGAAATTGCTAAATATTTTTTTCTTTACAACTTTTTCTCTATAGCACAGTGTGTATGCACAAGGCAAACTGACTGACAGTGACTAGCTGTTCAGCAGGCTGTGCAATAACAACTACCTCATTCTACCCGCTCTATGCTACCCTCTTGTGGCCAGCTTGTTTTACTGCAGTTCAAGATTTTTTTAATATAAATTCAGAATATCAGAGGACAGGATTCAAATAAAAATAAAGTAATTTCAGGGAGATCCGGGGAGGTACAGTTTTGCTGAAAAAACATTAATTTCTGAAGTATTCATGTAATAGTTCAAAAAAGGGTTTAATTGCCTGAAGAAAATTAAAAGTACACACAAAGATAAGTTTTCTTTCATAAAAAATTATGTTCATGATGCATTAAAATTTATGATTAACAAGATTTACTAGCTAATTTTGACAGAATAGAGGAAAACAATTTTTCCTAATTGTTAGTTAAAATAATATGGAAACACTAACATCAAAGCTGAATTCACACACACACACACACACACAAATAAGACAAGGAACTAGACAACTTTTAGCACCAGTACATGTAGTGAGAACAATATTAAGGTATTCTCAAAGCTCTATATAAATAAACTGTAATTTATAAAACTTATTAAACTAACTTATTAATCTAAACTGTGTTCATATATTAAATCAATTATTTTACTGTACTCTGACTTTACTGCAGCAATATTTCTTGTCAAAAACCATGAAAGAAACATTTATTTTTATATTTTACTGTTGCTGTGCTTTCTTATAAATACAGTTTCTTTTTCCTATTATTGAAGGTTTTACTTATAATTTGAGATCTATTGACTAAAATAAGTTTTGAAGCTATTTTTGCTACAAACTATAAAATATAACAGAATTTGTGAATGTTTTTTCTTTAAGCTAACGTGTTGCCTCATCAGCATGCAGCATGTTCTTCGGCTGCATGCACTTTGAGTCTTGGTGGGCATCCATCTAACAGCGCAGAGCTCCATTACAGTAATTGCTAAACACGAGCCATCGATCATGATCCACCATTAACATGTCTCATGGCCACATGTAACCAATGGTGTTCAGCCATCTTTGTTCTCTCTTGACTCTACGGCCAGGCTTAACAGCTCTACAGGGAGGACATCTTTTTTTACACCCGATCTCTGTGTCAGATTGAATAGTCTGGGATCTGTAAATAGCTCACTGCTGCAAAAAACTCTCCACTGTTAGAGCTGCTGTCCAGCACTGTGAGGATTCAGAAGATAAATGTATTTTATGAATTGCTTTATTAATAGGACTGTGCACAGTAACACAGGAGATGAGTCATGGAGGTGATTAAACCACCGCAGTCATACAGCTTTTATTAATTTAAAACGTCTTCATGCTTGCCTCTCAGTATAAAGCAGAACTTAATTCACTTTTATGCACTTTTAACTCTACAAAACCCTGCAGAAAGATGCAAGAACATCTCCTTTAAAAGGGATGAAATGAACACGTGTATCCAAACAGGAAAAAGTGACACGAAAAACCTGCAAGTTGGTTACTAGCATAAAAAGAAGCACATGTTATAAATATTAGCCTGTTCCATCACATCATTTTATTGTATGTTTATTTGATTGGTGAAAGCAAAAGTGAAAGGGAATTAATGAATAATTTTTCTTTATTTGGTGGTTGACAACACCATTAGAGTATCAGAGTTCTTTACTGTGAAGACAAAAAGAAAAATACACATTTTAAATCCAACTAATAGCAAAGATTAAAAATTACAACATAAAATCAAAAAGGGCAATAAAATACATGAAAGCCATATTTGAAAATAAATAAATAAAATAAAATGTATTAATTAAACAAGTAAAAAAACTAATTTGCCACCAGTTATTGTTTCAGTTCAACATGAGCATGTAACAGGGCGGTGTTCACGCCTTTTCATTAAAAAATGTAAGGTCATAAAGATGCTTTAGACTCATCAAACCATTAAACTTTTATTTTAAATCCATGCTCAAGCTGTCCATGTATTGCATGTATTGTCCATTTATGGCTTTAAGAAAGTGGGACCCCAGGAAGAATGGCTGCTGGCATGTCCATTAGACAAAAGGGATCCTTACTAAACAAACAAACCAACAAACAAATTTCCAACTATGAAAATTATAGAAAACAATTTAAATAGCATAAAATTTCCATTACAGGGAGGGATTTAACTCAATACTTAATCCCACAACAGCACAGATTTTTACTGCAGGTAAAAATATGTTTTGATGAAAAATACATAATTGGAGGTGTTCATAAATGATAATTGTACCATGAACATTTCCAACTATCTCCTTGTTAAACCATTTTGTCAAACAATTGAAAGTTAGTCAATTTTATGCTGTGCAAAAGCTCAAAAACGTGCATCAGTGTCGGGATATTTCTTTCTACTTTCATTTTAATCAGAAACATAATTTGGTATTTATCAAAATGTATATTTCTGTTTTACATAAACAAAAAGTAGAAATGTTAACCAAATTTAAAAATATTATTTAATAGCAGATTTTTTATAATCAACCAAAATGCATTCAAATGTGAGTTTTCTGTTTCTTGTTCGTCAAACTGAGAAATTACTCCATTATTTTAAATGGGTTCTATTTTCTTTCCAAGCGATTGTTTTTTTCTAAGTACCATTTCTTCCTGGTAGAATAATGGCCACGACAAAAGACAATTTAAAACAGTTTTTTAAACTGCATGGTGGTCGAATGTTCTCTCACTGACCACACCCAGTCCATAATCATGTCAGAGGAGTATGCATGGCCAATAGAGAATGCACACGTTTTCTTCTCTGCTTTTCCACATTACTGGGATGTTTAAATTGATTTTTGTATAGGAAATTTGATGCATGATACTTCTGGGAAATGTCTTAGAGTCAGAAAGTTCTTCTGGCTGAAGGGTGGTGCTATTGACTTACACTTTCAGATTTACATTTTTTGTCTTCATGGCATTCTTATGCATAAATAGAAACCATAAAACATTGATTTCTAAACGCTAAACCCGGCAAAAAGACTGCAGGCAAGGAATAGAAAGTGAGCCTGTTGTCTGTGCAGAAATGGTCATGCAGGATGAGTCAGGAAGAGGGGGTGGGGGGTGGAAAGAGAGTTATTGACCATGAAGCAAGTTTATTAGATTACAGTTCTATGTCCAACAGACCATTTCTTACCCAGAGATCCAGACCTTGACTATGACAATCATGCCGATTTAGAAGGAGTTGCATCCCTTTGTGTGCATGCTGCAGGACGGAACCAGAAACAGAAAATGAGCTGTGGATGCTGCATCAAGAAGAGGAAATACTGTTGAATTTATTAGAAAATTGGATGAGCTTCAATCAAGTCTCTGACTTCAAAGTGACAAGTATACGAGATACAGAAGCGATAAAATTGATGAGAAAAGATAAAACTATCGTGGGCCGTTTTGCAAAGTGCCACGCCCAGTCGGAACAGAGCATGCTCTGTATTACATCATCTTCAAGCAGTAATTGTATCCCGTCTGCCTTTTCAGACCTGCATGTGTTAGAACAAAATGCTTTATTTTGTAGTTCCCAAAGAAGAATTTCCTTCTTTGCACCTTGTCCTTGTGGACCCCTTCACATTACACTTTCTTCTTTGATCTACTTTTAAGCTTTAATTTATTTTAATCATCTACTTTAAAACAAATAATGCATATATATTAGCTGCATGAAAAAACTGAAGTGTAAAGCTAAAAGACAACTCTAATTGAAAAATAATTTATGCAAATTTTACTCAATGCTACATTTCAGCATCTACTTTTATTTTGAGGGAAGGATAATGTAGTCTTGTGTCAAACATGCAAATGATCATCAAAAATACCTCAACCAAGAGAAACTTTTAAGTTGTAAAGATAAATGATGAGTCTGAGCTGCACTAAAACCAAAATGCTGAGCAAAAATTGCATGTTGTCTATAATCGTCAAGTCTGAAGATAACTAAAGTCTTCAATTTGGATCTCAATTGGACAAACTTGTGTGTCACCTGCCCCAAAAGTCTGTTCCGAACCCACATGTTCAAATGGATTAATGAGACAGTCTGACCGGGATTACTGGACGTGGTGCATTTCCAAAGGGATAAAATAACTGCAGAGTCATGGCTCTGCTCCAGACGCCCTGAATATCAATAAAGTATTCCATTACTGTGAAAGGGGAGATGGACAGAGAGGCAGGAGAGACAAATGGACCAGGAAAGGATTAAATCAATGGATCCATGGCATTCAGGTTTGAATTGTTTTTTGTTTTTTTTAAATGAAGCCTTTATTAAAAAGTGTGAACACTGTGAGCTTTCTTACAAGAGTTTGCATACATGAAATAAAAGTAAGTTTTTAGTGGAGTGACAAAAACTGAACAAACCAAGAGGATTTTGATTAACCAGAGGTGGATTCTCGCCAAGTGTGCTGGTTAAAAGGATGAGACGAGACGGTGAATGTCCAGAGATCAGCAGGGTCCTTCTCACAGGGAGTGGCCAAAGCCTGATGAATGATTGAGAAAGGAGTCTTCATGAGGGTGGGGTGAGGAAATGTGAGGAGGAGGGAGGAGGTGATGCTGATGGAGCCTGAACCCTATAAAAAGCCTCAGAGCTCCTCAGTCGGCCGTCCTGTTGCTTCACGAGCATCTCCAAGCCTCCAGCTCTCCATCCTCCTGCAGGGACAAAGCCAGAACAACCATGAGCCATTCCTCAATGCACACCTCCACCTCCTACAGGCGCACCTTTGGAAGCCCCCACCCCGTGTCAATGTCCTCCTACACCCCCGTGTCTTCTCGAATGCCCATGTCCGGAGGACACTACATGCGTTCGGTGTCACCTGCGGTGGCGTCCCGCTCCACCACTTACCACCAACAGCGCCCGCGCCCCAGCCCCCAGCCCCCTCGCCTCTCATATGACAAGGTGGACTTCACCCTGGCCGAGGCCGTCAACCAGGAGTTCCTGGCCACCCGCAGCAACGAGAAAGCCGAGCTGCAGGAGCTGAACGACCGCTTTGCCAGCTTCATTGAGAAGGTCCGGTACCTGGAGCAGCAGAACGGAGCTCTGCAGCTGGAGCTGAACCAGTTCAAGGGCCAACAGCAGCATGGCCAGCCCAACCGGGCCACCGAGCTCTTCCAGGAGGAGCTGAGGGAGCTGAAGCGCCAGATGGAAGCGATCGGCAAAGAGAGGGACCAGTACCAGTTGGAGAGGGACAACCTGGCAGAAGATCTGGCCCTTCTCAAGCAGAGGTTGGTATGACAGTGGCAAAAGTCCCCTTCTGTTGCATGAAAGTTCTTCATTTCAGTTGCATGTTTTTCTCTGCATGTTTAGCTCTGCATAGGAAACAGGAGGTAGATGGAAGATCTGCCTCTGATGGGGAGTCAGGGCGTGGCACAGGAGCTGCAGAAGGATGCTGCACGGCTTTGACGTGCCCTCACGAGAGACGTAGAGAAGAGTTCTTTAAGTGACCAAAGGAAAACGTCAACACAGTGATAGTTCATGCAGAACAATAAATAAACACAGATAAAAACATGGAGGGATGCTCGCAGTAAAACGAAAATAGAGGCACCGGACATTGGGTGGGGCCAGCTGAGGACAGTTGAGGTAAAGTAAAGGACACAGGACCAAAGGAAAGGGGGGTGTGAGCATGATGTGTAGAGAAAATAGCATCTGGAAAAATCAATGTGGGTCAGTGACTCCATTAGGTGTGTTTTTAATGTCCCTCTGCGCTGATGGGATAGTGCCAGAAAGCCCATTAGGACAAAAGGGTCCTCTGTAACGCGGTATGAATTAAAGATGAGGCAGCAGGGCCCACTAATCTATTTTATGTCTGGATTGGGCGGGACCTCAGTCTGACTGAGCAGATTTCAACTTGCGTCGTAAAAAAAAAGCAAACTCACATCTTTCAACATTTAATTAACTCTTCAAAGGGAAGTGTGAGTTTGCAAATTCATTATATCAACCATAAAAATAACATCTGAAAGGTGACCCTGCTGATCCCGCTGGGCCCTCTCCCAGAATCCTTTTAAAGGGGCAATGAATTAACAGATTGATTCCAAAAGCTTTCTGCCAGATGATGCCCTGGTGCAGCATTTTCCAAAAGGGGGTAAAAAGAAAACTCTTCATTTTTGACTTATTTGTGGCCACACAGAATCAGAGCGCTGTAATTTCATTTTATTTTGGGGTTTTTTTCAGGTTAGAGGAAGAAACCCAGAAGAGGATGGATGCTGAGAACAACCTGGTCGCCTTCCGCAAGGTAAATCCCCTCAAGGATTCTACGTTCTCTAATAACCGATCAGATTTTATTGATGAAGCCCAATTAGAATTAGAATTAAGCTTACAATATTCAAATTAAATTTTTTTATGTTTGACCAGGATGTGGATGATGCTACTCTGTCACGTTTGGAGCTGGAGAGGAAGATTGAATCTCTCATGGATGAGATTGAGTTCCTAAAGAAGCTCCATGATGAAGTACGTGACAGCGCTTTGAAATGAGCAAATCTTCTCCACCTGTAGTCATTTGTCAAAATATTTAATTTTTTATTTCCACTCCAAGTTGTGTAATCCTTCTCCTTCAAGAGAAATTAATAAATTAAACTTCAATTCAGTTTCCAAATTTTTAAAAACAGAGAAATATGACGAAATCTATGTAAACCTGCTGTGTGGATTTATCATCTCTTTGCATGTCTAACGCTATCAGGAAATCCAGGATGTGCAAGTTAGTGTCCAGACTCAGCAGCTGAAAATGGAGGTGGACAGCAGCTCCAGGCCCGACCTGACTGGTGCCCTCAGGGACATCAGGGCCCAATATGAGACCATTGCTTTGAAGAACATGCAAGAATCTGAGGATTGGTACAAGTCTAAGGTATGTTGGTGAAAAACAAACTGCTAGGATAAGAGGTTTTTTTATATTCCTTACTTTACTTTTACCTCTTGTTTTTGCAGTTTGTTGACTTGACTGAGTCTGCAAAGCGTAACACTGATGCACTGAGGCAGGCCAAGCAGGACGCCAACGAGTCCAGGAGGCAGATCCAGTCTCTGAACTGTGAAATCGATGCACTGAAGAACACAGTTAGACCCCTTTTTATTTATCACTATAAATGTATTTTTGACAGTATGTGCTTAAAGCTGCAAGCTGGAATAACATTTTTGTTTTTACTTAGAATGAGGCCTTGCTCAGGCAGATGCGTGAGATGGAAGACCAGTTTGGCATTGAGGTTGGAAACTACCAGGACAATATAGGCAGGCTGGAGGATGAGATCCGCCACCTGAAGGAGGAGATGGCTCGCCACCTTCGGGAGTACCAGGACCTCCTCAACGTCAAGATGGCCCTGGACATTGAAATCGCCACTTACCGCAAACTGCTGGAGGGAGAGGAGAGCAGGTGGGAAAGAACAAATAGTTCCCACATTTTAAACAGAAAAAAATATTCAGTATTTAAAACCTAAAAGACAAAAAAAGGAGGGGCTGCCATAATTTCACTTTAAAAAATATGGTGTTACTGATATTTCAGTTAAAAAAATATATGTTTTTACAGTTCTTCTCAAGTAATATTCCTAATTGTTACTATAAAAGTACATGTATTTACATTTATAGATATAGATAGTTGTGTTTTCAACCTAAGATTGTAGTATAATCAACATTTTTCAATTTTTAATATATATTATTGCAAAATTTACATAAAAACTTCAATTTTAAATGTCATCTTTGTTAAAATATTACTGAGGAAATTTGCATATCTTTGTCTTAAGGTGTACAACAAATTAATATGTTTGTGTTTTTATGCTGAAAAAATACTGGTCTTGAACATATATAATTTTAAAGAATTTCCCTGTTAATTAAAATGTAATTTTCATTTTTCACGATTCTGGTCGTTAACAGTATGATATTATAGTTTCATACTATAAAAATTACAGTGTGGGACTGATTCTAAAGCCCAGATAATGCTGTTTCTTAAGCATTTTATTCTTTTCAGAGCAAATCTCAATCTGTCCGCACGCATATTTGACTCCAGGAAAAGAGAAGTAAATAAAAGTCCTTTGTTTTATTCTGACAGGATTTCTGTTCCCATCTTTAACATGGGCATGAGCAATCATCTTGGTGATCGAGGTAAGATGTAGATTTCTCTTTACACAAATGCGTTGAAAAAGTAGGACAGAGTAGACTATGACAGGCATAAATTGGAGCTGCAGCTGTTACCTGTCTTTACCTTGTAAAGTTTCTTATTTAAAGCTTTTCCATATTTTGCTCGATTATCTTAAGAAATGCTCAAGATATGATAGTATAGTCTGACCTCGAATCAAAACTGAAGCACTAAGTCCTTTAGCCTATAACTTCACACTGCAGCTCCGGTGTTTATGTTCTTTGATTTACTGCAATTTTTGATTGTTGACGCGATCAATGTAATTCCAGCAGATTCGTAAGAAGCTGTTATGTTGATCGTGTTAAAAATTGAAAAGTTACAGTACGATAAATATTTTGTGTTTAAGCGTCAATGACCACTCCTCATGTGTTAAAGGGTTTTGGTAGAAAATATTTTGTAAAGCAGTGATTGTGTGTTTTACCCAACCAAGGCAATGAAGAAGAAAAAAGAAACTTGATTATAATTATATTATATATTATAATATAATCTAATGATATTATATTATATATTATTATAATAGCTGGAGTAAAACGTTATTGATCCAACAAAAGTAAAATTGGCTTGATTAAAAACAGCATGAATAACTTTAAAAATACACTTGATTAAAAGTAATAACAGAGTTTAATGTAAGACTAAAGAAAAAACAACAATTTAATTAAGATCCTAGAGTAGGATAGTATTAAAAGTAAATAAATAAATACTTGTGTCTGCTACCAACAGTCAGTTTAACTTCTAGATGTGACTTTTTGCAGCTTTTTGCAAAGAAAAGTAATATCTGATCTGAGTCTAGTTTAAAACACAAACAAACCAACTTGAAAAAACAATTACTATGATGCAGCTCAGTCTTTTTAATTTTCTTTTAAGGCAACATTTCGATTTATGATTACATTATTTTTTTCAAACTACCATTGAAGTCTGCACGGTGGAATAGCGGTTAGCGCTCTCGCCTCACTGGAAGAGGTTCAAATCCCAGCTGGATTCTTTCTTTCTGGAGTTTATATGTTCTCCTTGTGCATGCATGGGCCTACCTTGGCTTCCTCCCACAGTCTAAAAACATGCTCATAGGTTTTGATTAAATCTAAATTGCCCCAATGTGTGCATGTGTGTGGTGAACCATCCTGAGTCCACCCCACCTTCGACCAACAGTGGTCAGGACATGAACTCTTGCAACCCCATGACCAATAGGGGATAAGAAAATAGATGGAAAGACCTATCACTCACTCACCAATAGACATAGAAGACATTTCTTCATTGCTATATTTGTTGAAGGGCTTTAGTTTTTGCATTGTTTCTTCTTTCCAGTTAGGGTTTGTCATAAACATCATCTGTGCCTTAATGATCATAATAAAACTCTTCTTCCAATTGGAAATTTAACAGATTATGAAAAAACTCCGGACTCTCAGAGCAAAAGGACTGTGGTGATTAAGACTGTGGAGACCAGAGATGGAGAGGTACAGATATTTGTACACACTTGAAAAGAACAAACTAAAGCATCACAGTTTTGAAAAAAAAAAACCCTCCTGACTAGAGTTTGTTCTTTGAATCTGAACTTTTTCTTGCTTGCTTCATCAGGTGGTGAAAGAATCCAAAAGGGAGAAGCAGAGTGACGTGGGAAAGACTGACAAGGATGATTAGATGAAAATTTGATAATGTGAAGGCCTGTGCCATCATGGAAAAAGAAATAAAACATGAAGGAAAAAAAATCCCCTTTATCTAGTTCTCATTCCTGTTATGTGTTTGTGTAGCAGTATGTCTTAGCATAGGTGCAATTTTGGATCAATAGGAAATAGTTTCCCTTTGGTGCTATGTAAGCAACTTTTTGGTAAATCGCCGTCGATCACAGGGCTGTGCAAAACTACTTTACTAATGTACCACTTGAGGCCTTTATCTAGAGTGCAATCCTGTGGAATCCTTACATTTATAGCTAGAAGCCGAAAGGGATAGTTGAAATAAAGGATTTTAGTTATTATACCTGCCTGTTCCTACTAAACTTTCCGACACTGCCCTTTGGCCATCACATCTTCAAATACGGAACAAAATTAGCTTGACGTGTCTACTTTTGTTTTTAGAAGCTTTGCTATTCTCTTCCTGTGCAAACCACTTTAACATTACAGACAGAATACAGAACAATGCAGAACATTCTGAAAGTATGAC
The DNA here is from genome assembly GCA_003999625.1 of Oryzias javanicus. NCBI lineage: Eukaryota > Metazoa > Chordata > Actinopteri > Beloniformes > Adrianichthyidae > Oryzias > Oryzias javanicus. The sequence goes on along the minus strand of CM012441.1, from coordinate 8,532,072 downwards.
TAATTCAATGTGCAGAACATGCTTTGCAGTGATGTGTGCATCCGACACAACTGTTTGTAAAGATGTACATGCAAATAAAAAGACTTGGAGCAAATACTTGTTGCCTGTATGAATGTTTTTTATTAAGGCCAAATTAATAATTATAGACAATGAGGTCAAAATCTCAAGGAACTCTACAGTGAGTGTGAAAACCGTTTTATTTAAAAAAAAAAAAAAAAAAAAAAAGAGAGAGAGAGAGAATCTGTAGAAGGATAGAAATCTCTATCAGGCATGTTGGACAGGCTTCGAGTACCGGCCTCCTGTGGGTTTGTCCAGAAATACTGTCTTATCTGCTGCTCTTTTCTGGATCAGATGTGTTTTTAGTATAGCTTCAATGTCAGTAAAACATATTGGACACTGGCTTGACTGGAGTTTAACAGAGTTTATACTTTACATCTCAAGAAATATCTGATTAGAATTCTGATTAGCCTGTGCTCATTATAAATAAAATATGTATTTGTTAAACACAAATAGTGACAAAAATATTAAAAAAGTTATAGTATAGGCCTACATATGGAAGTCTTTCTATATATATATATATATTTTTTTGAAAAATATAAAGAATTTATTGAATATTTTATTATTTTCATTAAGCGGGATCTCAAAATATATTGACAGGAAACAAAAATCACAAATCATGATACTGTATTTTATTTTATTTTATTTTATTTTATTTTATTTTATTTTATTTTATTTTATTTTATTTTATTTTATTTTGTTTTATTTTATTTTATTTTATTTATGTTTTCTTCCTGGCTTTTCTTTTTCCGATTATGCCCGGTTTTTAAACTTGCAGGAAACACTAACCTATGTCTTTGCAATAATAACGTAAAACCCTGTGCTCCAATACCATTTATACTTTTCAAATTCTCAAAAATAGCCATAAGTCGTCTAAAATGACTCATATCACATGTTTTGCTACCTTTTAAATCTTGGGCATTTTAAAACGAAACCTTAAATATGACACTCAGGGAAAACTGACAAAGGAAATGACGACAATCCACATCCGCTTTCCAGTTTTTCGCTCAGTGTTTTGGCGCGTCTTGTCAGATTTGTGATGCGGTACCTTTTTTGTTGTATACAGTAAGTATAAGATAGTAAGAACGTTGAACGCTGGCGTTTTATGAAATAACCATACAAAATATGAAAGTTTGTTTAGATTATTTTTTGTTTTGTTGGTGATTTTGTTTTAATTTTGCTGTCAATTTTGCTTTAAGCTAACTCGTTCTTGAGTTAACATATTTTTCCTCATGACTCAAAACATGCGGCTACCATAGTTTTTAATCAAGAATTTTAATGTTTTTTGTTATACACTTAGAAAAAGGGGAAAATGTTCGATATTTTGTACTTGTGAGCAAAAATAAATAAATAAAAACAAGCGTGGTGTTGTTTGCAGAGTTTTTTTTTTTTTTAAATATAACAAAAATGCACTATTTTGAATACAAATGTTTAAAATATAACCTTTTTTGTTTCATATATCGTTTTTTTGCACGTAGGCTTTGCGTGTAACAGCTGGTTGGAGGTGAACGGGCCTGATCAAGATGAATTGTGAAATTTTGGCTACCTGTAGTGCGCTTGGTTATCTGGAAGGAGACAATTATCACAAGGAAAGTGATTGTTTGGGTGAGTGCTGCTCATGGATGCACAATTATTTCCAAAATTTAAAATAAATATTTTTATTCTTTTAATTCATATTACCCATCTTTTAACAAATTTCCTTTACTTGCGTGCAGAGAGTGTGAAGGATCTGATCCGGTATTTACGCCATGAAGATGACTCCCGGGATGTCCGGCGGCAGCTGGGGGCCAGCCAGATCCTTCAGAATGACCTCCTCCCTCTTGTTGTTCAGTATCGACAAGACAAAGCCTTATTTGATGCATGCATCAGGTATAAACCCCAATAAACTAAAGGTGCCATTTTAACAATTTGGTTAATATCATAATTTGTGGTTGCTGATACGATTCACAGTCAATATTCAAACATTTTGAACAATACAATTCAAAATATTTGATCTAAAATTGATCCAGGACATCTTTAGTCAAAAATTCAACCAGTGTGACTCAGAGAGAAATAGCTGGCACTGAACAGTTCAGGTGAAGTTGTCCCTATTCCTTCTATTTTTTGCATTATCTATTATTCTATATTATCTGTTATATATTATCCTTTATCATAGTTTTTTGATTATAAAATTAATCTTACACTTTATTGAAAACAGATTTAAAAACTTTTGTTTTTAATTTGTTATTTCCATTTTTTATGTTTTTTTGCAGAAATTGTTTATTGATATTTGCATTTCCTTTCAGGCTCATGGTCAATCTGACTCAGCCTGCGGTGTTGTGTTTTGGAAAAGTCCCGGATGATCCAGTTTTCACGCATCATTTCATGGAAGTGACTTCTCATTTACAAGCTTATAAAGAGGTACTGCAGTAGTGTTGATGGAGTAGCTCCTCCATATTTTGATTTAAACCTCACTTGAAGCCAATATTTATTTTTTTTGTTGTTTTTTTTCAGGCATTTGCCAGCGAAAGAGTGTTTGGGATTTTAAGTGAGACGTTGTACAACTTTTTGCAGCTTGTAAGTGTTCTGTTTGTGATAGATGTATCTTCAAACCTCTAATTTTCTTGTTACATTTTGTTTATTTGACATGTTTATTTATTGTTTAATTTCTACTTCTTTTATCAGGACTGGGAGCAACGACAGGAAGAAGACAACCTTCTGATTGAGAGGATTTTGCTTTTAGTCAGGAATGTACTTCATGTCCCTGCAGACCCTTATGAGGAGAAGGTTTGTTATGCAGAAGAACAAGGTTTTGATGACTTGTATTAGGTTTTATTTAATTCTTATCATCTTTACATTCTGTTTTCTCTTTTTTATCATTGCAGAAGGTGGATGATGATGCCAGTGTTCATGACAAGGTGCTGTGGGCCGTTCATATGAGCGGATTTGATGACCTGGTCAAGTTCCTTGCATCTGCTCAGAGCGAGCAGCAGTGGAGTATGCACGTGTTGGAAATAATATCCCTCATGTTCAGAGATCAGGTTTGCCAGATTGATCTTTGTGCTTTAGGCCAAAAGAGTTCTGGCTGTTTTTCATTTCACTTCTTTCTATTTCCCAGACTCCAGAACTCCTGGTGAGCGCCGGTCATTCCCGCTCAGCAGAAGAGAAGCAGAGAGACCTGCAGGAACTGGAGGCGCTGCGGCAGAAGGAGAACGCAGAGAAACGCTCGAGAACGTTACAGAGAGGAACCAGGTAAAGACCGGGACTTATGTGAAGGGCGAATAAACCCTCAGTCATTTAATTAAACATTTTAAATGGAAACTTTGGTTAGTTGGAAGTAAAAAGTCAGCACGAGTCAAGCTTTTGTTTTTAATGCAGTTGACTGAAGTCTTAAAACCATAAACTTTTATAAAACCAGAGGAGACCTTTCCTTTCAAGCTGTCGCTCCTCGTCTCTGGAACAACCTCCTTTGTCACTACGACAGATCAACTCCTGAGAAAAAGTCAGTCAAGAAATTCAAGGAGCTATGATACGTTGTCTGTATTACTTTGATGTCTTTTGTCTCTATGATGAATGATTTAGTACTATGAAGCAGTTTTATCTGAGAAAGGTGCTACGCAAACAAACATCGACTTGCTTTACTTACTAATTACTAACCATCAGGTTGTGTGCAAGAGCTCACGTTTATCACTTGAATAGTAGCTCCTTGCGGTTTTACTGTATGATGCATCTTAAGTATACGGTTGGAATATATCAACTTTTGAATTACTTGATTACATTAAACTGGAAAACATGATTAATTAAAAACATGAAAATATATTTTGGTGTGATTTAAGCAGCATCTTCTTCTCTATTGTTGTGATTGAGATTTTAAAAAAAACATGAATCAAAGTTGTCCTGAAGGGATCACATACTTTCTCTTGCCACTGTAAGTTTTCACTACGATCTGTTGCCCGCAGGATCCTTGAAAAAAAAAATATATATATAAAAAAAATATATATATATATATATGTGTATATTTTTGCACCGAGCGCTCTACGACTCAGATATTTTCTGCATCATTTGCTCATTTTTTCCCCACAGACAGACCCTTTCCTCCCATAATGGGAGTTGGGACTAACTATTTACTTTCCTGTAATATTTAATTGGTTTCATTTGTAAATAAATGATTTTGCGTTATTTCTCTTTTACTCTTTCAGACACTCGCGCTTCGGTGGCTGTTTTGTCGTTCAGGGCTTGAAGGCAATCGGGGATAACGATGTCATTTATCACAGAAGACTTCACAAAGTGAGTGATCCCCCTTGAGTTACAGCTCTAACTTCCTTTACAAGCACTAATGTCGGAAAGGTTGTAACTTTAATATGTGTTGACCATTTATTCTGCAGTTTAAAAGTTACACTCACGATGAAGGCAAAGCAGTGAGGCGTGTTCCCAAGAGAAATCAAAGAGCCTTGGAGTGCAAAGACAAACGTCGTTCCGCCTTGAACGTCCGTCTCTTCCTGCGGGAGTTTTGTGTGGATTTCTTGGAGAACTGCTACAATCGACTCATGTATCTGGTTAAGGTCAGTCTTGATAATCTCTTCTAGAGATCTATGCTCTTGGCTCATCACGCAGATTTTGGATTTTCACCGTTTTCTCTGCAGGAGAACCTGATCCGAGAGCAGACCCAGCAGCACGATGAGACCTATTACCTGTGGGCGCTCAGCTTCTTCATGGCTTTCAACCGTGGCAATGATTTCCGCGCCGATTTGGTTTCTGAGACCATGTCTATCCGTGCTTTTCATTTCATCGAACGCAACGTCACCAACTACTATGAGATGCTGCTAACGGACCGCAAGGAGGCCACTTCCTGGTCTCGCAGGTGAGATCACCAGACAGGAGCTGAGCGACAAAATAAAACCAGTGGAATTTTTTACAATGTTGTGAATTTTCTCTCCTTAGGATGCATTTGGCGTTAAAGGCATATCAAGAACTTCTGCTAACTGTCAACGAGATGGACCGCTCCCATGACGAAAGCATCCGGCAGAGTTCAAATGTTATTAAAAGTCAGTTTCTGCTGTTGATTAACAAGCACATTGCAGCAAGTATTTTTTACTTAGCAAGAAATATTATCATGAAATGTCCAGAAACAAGGAGTGCCACAAAGCTTTTAAGAAGAAAAAATAACTGTTTGAATTTCTTCAAATTAATTTTTATACAGCCCAATTAGTACTTTTTGTTAGTTCTAAGCAGTTTATACTTTTTGAGTTTTTATGTACCTAGCTTTAGTTCACTTAGAGTAAAAGAGACAAAAAAATAGTGTATTAAGTGGAAATATTAGAACAAAATGAGAATATGATCTTAACACAAATTAGTTCACATCAATAAATTCTCCTAAAACCTCAAAATAGATCTTATTCTTAGATCATAAATCTAATGTTTTGTTTCCAAAATAATGACAGTTTAATCAACATTAATTGAACTTTAAAATAACATCTTAAAATTAGAACCACAAATGATTGTGGTTTCTATTACTTTTAGAATATGTATATATAGAATATGCAATCTACTTGATCAGTCCTAATAGTTAATCATTTTATTGGGTCATGCTCTATACACAAAAGAACAAATGTGCTTATTTATGAATTCGAGTAATATTTGAATTAAATACTTGGTGAACACTTGAGTATTTTCCAATCAATTTCAGGACTAATTATTGTATGTTTGACATATGGATATAGACCTTTGTTGGTTGTCCTGTTCATTCATTATTCCTGCTTTGATTGCTTGAAATAAACCACTTCCAAATCCAAATATAAATAAAAATTTCAACATTTGAAAATTTAAATAACACTTAAATTACACTTTTCTATTGTCAAGAGTATTTCGCAAGCGGATCTTGACTCCTTTAATAGTAATTTCTTTATTTCCAGATCTTTGCTCTTAATGAGACAAAAAATTGTCGACTGTGCTGATTTTAAGAAAAGCTTGGAAAGAGGTAGTAGAGCAAAGAGAAGTTTAAAACACTTTAAAACCTGGTTTAAAGCCTAAAAGCAAAGTATCAAACAGTTTGCAAGGAAATAGTTATGTTAGAAAATGTAAAAAAAAAAAAAAAAATACAGTGATTAAATTCTGTCATTCTTCATCCAGGTAACATTTTCTACATGATGGAGTTCAGGGAAATCTTCCTGACTTTGCTGAGAAAATACGATGAAACTAAGCAGCCTCTTACTTACCTCAAGGACTTGGTCGAGACCACACACCTCTTCCTGCGCATGTTGGAACGCTTCTGCAAAGGTCGCAAAAACTTGGTTGTGCAGGTCAGTTATTGGGCTGGGATTATCTGTGATCATTCGCTTTACAATTCTCCCTGAAACGTTAATGTCTCGCTGTTTTAATTCTACAGAAGAAGCGAGTGAAGCGGAAGAAGTCTCACAATAGAAAAAAGCAGTTGGCTGCAGAAACTAGTCCAGAAGCCCTCGCTGAGACCTGGAAGATTGTGGAGGAAGAGCTGAGGGCTTCAGGGTTTCAGGTTTGTTAATAAACGGCCTCCAGGGGGAGCAAAAGGGAAATATTGGTGGGACGATGACGCTGAAATGAAGCTGTCACGGGGATAAACCCGACATTTGAAGCGCCCCTTTCTGGCTTTTGCCTGCAGCTGTCGGAGTCCTTAACTGGCAGCATCGTACCTTTTGACGCCACGTCTGAAATTCCCCTGGAGGAGCAGCGTATCGAGGCGATGGTTCGCGTGCAAGACGCTCTGCTGGCTCACACCGGACCAGAAGCTCTGGCGCTGCTGCGAGCTGCCAGGTCAGCAAGTCTGCAGGATCGTCCACACTAACATATCACACAACCAAGGATGAGTGTCCGCTATGGAATAAATGCCCTCAAAACAAGTTAAAAAACATAAATTACAAGATGGTTTTTCTTGTTATTAGAGAAAAATCTGCCTATGGAACTCGTAAAATGTGTCTTTAATTTCCTAGACTCCCTTTTAAGAAAAAAATACATCTTGAAACTCACCACAAAAATTGAGTCTTAAAATAACAGTTTTGCTCAAAAAAAAAGTCTGGACCTCTAAAGTATATATATTTATTTACTTCTCCTTAAATATACCAATTTTAAGCACTGTAGCAGTCCAATTATCATTTTTCTAGATGTTGATCATCTAAAAATAAGCCTAGAGTCACTCATTTAAAGCCTTACATTATCATAAATTAACACAGAGGGATGATCATATCGGATGGTAAAATCGGATGGGAAAAGGTATGTCAATATATATTATAGTTTTAATGAGAAAAAAAAAAGCAATGGTCAAATCAGAACACTCTAAACCTGATGTTTATTCCTAATTCTTTTAGATTTTGAAAAATACTCCATATTTGTGTAGAAGTAAAGGTTGGACGTATGTTATAATAGAAAAACTTCATAAAGCCACTTTTTATTTGTTTTTTAGTCTTTTACTGCATCACAAATTTAACTGGAAATACCTCAAAACCAGATTTTTCACTGCATATATTTGGTTAAATTAAAAATAGATTAATTAGATTAAATAGTTACAGGAAATGGTTAATTGATTGCACAAAACATTATTTGCATGACAGCACTAATTTATGGGCTTCATCAAAACCCTTTTTGTCTTCCTTGTCTTTAGATTGATTTGTTTGGCACTTATCCCTCTAACAATTTGGTTGCAACTTTTAGGTTGAACAAAACATATTAAAATCAAACATTTTCAGTTTCTTTCTGGGATTTTATTTAAACTGCCATGACACACAGGAAGCTTTTTTTTGACTGTACAGAGAAATGTTACATTGAGATTTAACATGTTTCATCAGAGTCAGACCTTCTACTCATAGATACAAATCAGGCTGGGAACTAAAGTACAAAAAAGACAATTCCAGATTCTCCCAGTTCTTCTCGTATGATGCTTGCAAGCTTGTCGTAGAGCATCCTTCATTTGTATGAAGTTTCTGCATCGCTTCTCAAAAATGTTTTTGTCTTCAGAGTAACTAAGAGCTTTTAAGCAATCATTCTGTTTAAAAACAGACAAAAAGGAAATCCAGATTTGAAATAGACTTGGAATCATTTTTATGTGGAACTTTACAAAAAGCCTCGGACTTGTCCAGGTTTCAAGGTCTCTGTCCTTTCACACTCAGGGAGGTGTGGCCTGAGGGTAACGTGTTCGGTTCCCCGATGTTGAGTCCGAAGAAGAACTTGAACTTCTGAAGGAGATCCTTCACGCCAATCTTCCAAGTATGTACATGTATTATAATATTTTCCTCTCTGTTCGGCATATTTTACTCAGCTTTGAATTTCAGGATCAACCACTGAGACGTTGGTTGAGGAGGAGGATGATGGAGCTGAGTTTGAAGAGGAGGAGTTGGAGTCGATCCAAGTTTCGGAAACAGAGTTCAACTTCAAAGATTTCATTAAGAGGTGGGAAGTCGTTATTTTTAGACTAAAGCTTCTCGGTTAGTTGAGAAGTTCTCAAAAGCATCTTCGTTTTTCTCCACAGGTTTGCTAACCCCGGCATCGTGCGTCCATACCTCTTCATGTTGAGAACATACTCCAAAAACACGCCTCACACCAACCACTGCGTTGTTCGGATGCTTCATCGCCTGGCTGTTGACCTCAAAATGGATGCTCTGCTTTTCCAGCTGTCAGTCTTTCACCTTTTCAACAAAATCCTGAGCGACCCAGCTGCTGAGGCCTACAAGGTACGATCACCACCATAAAAAATCTCTGCTGTCCAGGATCCTGTCGCTGTCAAACCAGCTCCATCATATCTATGTCTTCACAGGAACTGGTGACCTTTGCCAAGTACGTGCTGAACCGTTTCTTTTCCGTGGTTGCACAAAACAACAAAGCTTTCGTTGAACTTCTCTTCTGGAAAAATGTCGGGGCTGTTCGCGAGATGACTGAAGGCTACAGTAAAGATGGGTGGGTGATTCCTTTTTTGCTTTTCTTTCTTTAAAATTTGAGCAAACATTTACCAATAGAAGCTTAAACCGTGGTTTCCTTAAATCTTTCAGGGAGGGAAAGAAAGCATGGAGCGAGGAGGAGGAAGAGGAGCTGCGTACGCTCTACATGGAGCATCGGGACTCTGACGGTGGGATTTCCTTTTGTTGTCTCCTTGTTTCCTGTTCCAATCAGTTTTCTTAAGCCTTTTTTCCATCCGCTGTGGTTTAGTACCAGACATCGTGGAGACCCTGCTGCCTTTACTGAGCAACAGCAGCCGCACCCGGAGGCAGGTGGTGACTCAGCTAGTCTGCATGGGTCTTGTGGACAACGCTAAAGAGCTGAAGAAACAGAAGTAAGTTGGAAATAATCTTAAAAATGAAAATATACTGTTTAAAGTAGGGATGTAACAGATACTAGATATGTATCGAAAAATTGATCGGGCACGGGTAGTAACAGCAGTATCATTTGGGGATGTAAAAAATGTACGTATGGAGATACGTATCGATTCGTGTGAGAGGGAAAAATAAACATTCCTAATTTAAAGGCCATGTCTACAGATCTTTAAAAAGTCTTAAATATGTTTTAATAACATAAAACCTTAAAAATCACCTTATTGACTTAATTCTAATTAAAGGATAGTTTTTTTTCTGGTCAATGTTATGTGACTTCCTGTCACTTAAGAGGAAACATTTCAAGGTTGTGTTGGTCGTGAACTGGTAGTAAATCGTTTAACCTCAGTTAGCTGGTTCGTTCATGCTCGTCGGTGCAGAAAAATAAGTACAAGTATGGATTACTTGTTGAGGTTTAAACTGGAGGTGGAAATCCTTATGGTTTGCCAAAGACAATTAGATTTGGCATGATGGGGGTCAAGGTGATCGAATCACACGTGCAGAGCAAGGAACGCTTTGAATATTAGAAAGACCGACAGCAGACCGTTTGTTTCTCTCCTACTTCCTAATGATGCCATTTCTGGTATCGAGAGGGACGCGCCCCGTCGAACAAAACGTTTCTCTGACATCCGAACAATGTGGCTCCACACTGACTGTCAAGTTGGAGGTTCTGAGGACTGTGACGAGCCACAATAGGTGCGTTTCCAGTAACTCTGAAATTTCACAAATTGGAATTTCGATAATAAAACACCACAATTTCGAACATACTCGCATTTTTCGAAAAAAAAAAAAACGTTTTTGCGTTTAGAGGAGGTGGTTTTTGGGCCATATGGAAATTGCTCCTTTTTAATGAATCAAATAAAAAAGATACTTGATCTCATTCATCGCTGTGTTTATAATTTTTGTTTTGTTTTTTAATTCAATGAATTGATAACGTTTTGCACAAATGTGTAATGGACATGCAGCTACTAATAAACAGGCTGCTAACGCTAGTTCATTCTCCACACCAATCAGGCATCACATCCTGAATCGGTCTAGTTCATTCTAATGTTGACTGGTTTTGATTGCGACTGTACATGGTTGTTGCGATCGTCTCCAGCATTTATATTTAACAAGTATGACATCCTCCTAATACACTTAAGGCATCTGCAAACGAGCAGGTACAGAGGAGGACATTGTGTTTTTGCCCACTGAACAGAAGCAGGCTATACAAAGACTGAACATTAAGAATAAAAATGTGCAGAATTGCTTTCTCTAGTGCTGCAAGATATGAGATATCAGACATATCTTTCAAGTAAACCTGCTCTTTATTCTATCTAGTTCTTTCTGTCTGTGTGAAGTCCAGGATTCCTATAGACTTCTACAGTAATTTCTCATCATTTTCATTCGTTTTTCTGGACATAATTTACATTAGGATTTTGTAAAATTTGGTTTGTGTTTCAAATATTTTCTGGAGTAGTTTGCTGACACAAGATGTTTTGGTTATTCTATTAAAATTTAGAATGGCAATGATAGTGTTTTATTTGTAATATGTGAGATGATTTATTATTTGGGTTTGTTCTGGCAGCATGTATGTTAACTAGACAGGATGTTCATTTTCTTTGTTCATGTGATCTTAAATCTGATTTTAAATAATCTTAACTTTAACACCTGTGTATCTGTATAGACCTTTAAATACATTTTAAAAACAACTTTTCATGTTTTTTCCATACAGGAAAGGCACTGGAATAGTTCTGTGGACAGAGGAGCAAGAGGAAGAGCTGCAGATGCTCTTTGAAGAATTCAAAGACTCTGATGGTACTAGAGGCCAAATCATCTCTGCAAATACAGCGTCCTCTCACCTTTCACCTCCTCACTGTTTTGTATATTATATGTTATACCGCTGTGTCTGCTCCTGTATAGAATGCTTTCAGTTTGCCACTTTTACATACATCTTCAATCATGAGCAGATCTCTGTCCTTATTCTGTAATCCTGGACTTTTTAAAGAGAAAAGTTTAAACATTTCTGAGAATAGTGTATAAAGTGTGTAGTGAGGGGTTTTACAGCCTTTGAACGTCTATAGTCCTATTTTGCAGATTTTATTTATTTTAAGTTATTTAAGGAACGTAATTCCTGTACATAAAAAGAAAAAAAAAGGTCTGGCTACTGTTGACCCCTGTTCTCTGCTGCTCTTATTTTCCAGTAGTCATTGTAGTGATAAAAAAAAATGTCTGTTTTTTCTCCAGATGTTCTGGGGAACATCATGAAGAAACTGACAGCCAAGCGTTCTCGAGCTCGTGTGGTGGACAAGCTGCTTAGCATGGGCCTTGTGTCTGAGAGACGAGAGCTTTACAAGAAGAGGCGCAGAGCTCCAGGGAAGAGCTCCGGAGCTGGAATGGTAATTTTCATAAAACACATTTTTCCAGATTTGTTTGAGTTTCAATTAAGGTTCTAAGAAAATATTGATTCAGTGAAATTTCCTGATACTTCCTTTTGCGATATTTAGATCCATGAAAGTGCTGCCAAGATGATATTTAATGAATTCCTCATTCATCTTTGAGCAGCTCTACATCAAAACAACAAGATCTCATCAGAACCATCTTGTGATACAAGTGAACTCGTAAACCTCGCAGTTGATGTTGTTGCATAGAAAAATAAAATATTGAAGAAATATTTCTTACATTTCTAAAAGAAAAGCACCATCATCAGTTAGTTTGCTTAAAAGCAATTTGTTGTGGTGCTTAATGTCCTGATCATTAAATAAAATTTATTTTGCAATTTTATTCGTTTAAAAGGTTTATTAATGTTCAGTTAAAGTTTTTTTTGGTCATAATCTTAAAAAATAAAAAGTAGTCTGGGGTGTATTGTGACGCATATGGCATCGTGATACATGTATCGTGATACGTATCATATCTTCAAACTAAAATATTTTCTGTTGCAGACAGAGGAGGAGTTCTTATCTGGACTCACACAAGACTTTCCGGATGATTCTGTGGACGGACATGATGATGATGATGATGACGAGGAAGAGGAGGAGAATGATTCTGAAGACAGTGAGGAAGACGAAGAGCAGGAACATAAAAATTCACAAAATGTTGGAAAAAAGAGTCAGAGTTCTCATGTTAGAGCGGACAAAAGAGCGGATGTAGGCGCCATTGTCAACTCTTTACTGCAGGAAGGTGAGAACTGGAACCTGATCTGGAATCTTCTCATTTTAGGGAAAAATACTCCACATTCATGGAAATAGATTAAAATTCATGTTTTATTAAAAAAAAAATCTTGACGTCGTTGTTGTTTACTTTCACGTTTTAAGGCATGTCTGGACCATTGCTGTGGATACAGAATTGCCTGAATAAAACAGCTAATGATCGCGAGGACGATGGTAACGCCTCATGTTGTATCTTCAGTCACTTCCTGTTCTAAAAGATCTTCTTCTTCCTAAAGTGTTCATATGTTTGTTCCTAATTCTCCAGGCTTGTCTCAGCCTGTTCCTCTCGTCCCACTGTCCGAGGAAAACGAAGAAGCGATGGAGAACAAAACCTTCCTGAAGCTTCTGGGCAAACTGGGAATGCGAGCACCCGCAAATGAACAAGTGTGTCATTGCTCATGTCTGTGCACTTTTTTAGGATTTCAGTGTTTTTCATGTTTGATTGTTTTTTTTGGGGGGGGTAATGATTAGGAGACCTTCTGGAGGATCTCGGACAAGATGAGTCCACTTCAGCTCCGGAGTGCAGCGGCAGCTTTAACTCCAGGAGAGGACAAAGCAGAATGCTCTGAAGAACAGAACGGATCCAGCGCCCCGACAGAAGAAGCTGAAGATGAGAAAGATGCTTCAGGAGAACAGAGAGCTCAGGCTCTGAGGGCTCTGCTGCTCGCACGGAAGAGAAAGAACCAGGCCAAGGACTCAGGTGTGTGTGAGCTGCCGTCTTATGCTTTACAGAACAAAATAGCAACAACTTCCTCCACCACTCGAGACTGTTCTGTGAAAACAGAGAATACTTTCATAACAAAACTGAGTTTTACTGAATAATAAAACAGTTTATTACAGGGGTGTCAAACTCAATCGCACAGGGGGACAAAATCCAAAACACATCTTAGGTTGCGGCCCGAACAGGAAAAACATTTATTGAACACACTTAAACAAAATTTTTAAAAATTTAAAAATCTTAACTTTTTAACATAACTATGATTAAAACCAGGAAGGAATATTATTCCAGAATAAATCAACTTAAACCTTAAATATCTTTCAATATATTACTCTCCATAAAATATATATTTTGTCAAAATTATACAAGTTAGAAATAATCACAAGATGACATCGGGTCATTGGTAACAGTAAAAAGATAATCTGGAGGGCCGGATCTGGCCCCCGGGCCTCGACTTTGACACACGTGGTTTAAGATAATTCCCAGAACATGAAATTTAGTTATGACTCGTTTGTTTTAGGAGTCTATGTTTGGGTTTACTGTGCTGATGGAAAAGCTCTAAAGAATAACTTCCCAAAAAAGATTGAAAACCAAAGTGCAGGGATTTATTTCTCTTTAATTGACTCTAAAAGAAAACATTGTCGAACAGATTAATGATTAAAAAGACGCTTCTATTTGTTTTTTCTCTCTGGAAAGTCTCTGGAGAAAGAAACCTTTTACCTGAACGTCTGGCAGACTGTAAAACTGAAAACCTTAATAAAGGAAAAGTTTGTTATAATGCTTACCTGCCAGCATTTATCAGTGGACGTTAAATCAATCTTTATTTATGTAGCACTTTTCACACATGGTCACACAATTTCCTGTATGCCAAAAATAAAAATTAATCCTCCACACACACACTTCCCATTAAACTAATGGAAGTAGTCAATGGAAATATGAAAATACATTTTAAAAAAGTAAACGTGATTTTTTACTTTTCCTTGTTCCTTTAGACGCTGCATCAGATTTGAATTCTGATGAAGACTTTAACAGCGTTACAAAGAGGTAAAATTTGTCTCTATAGATTTTTTTTTAATCAACAAAAACAAAATCCTGCACAGATACTCTAATCTCCTTAAACTTTCAACCGACTGTCTACAGCAGATCCCAGGAGGAGAAGACCGCAACTAAAAGAAGCAGAAGTGGACTTTCAGATGATGAAGATGACATTGGAAATGGTATTTTGCCTTATCCATTGCTCGTCATAAACAGAATAGATTGTTGAAATGTTGAAATGTCTTGTTTATTTCTAGGCTATTTTACACCCTTTTTGATTTTAAATTAAAGTTACTCTTTTATTTTCTTCCAGAGCTGGACTCCAGCGCCACAGTGAACATGGACGCAGCTGCAGGAGCAGATTCAGATGGGAAGATATTTCTGCTCCTGTAAAACGACGGCGGAAAATGGTCTTAATAGATGACGAGGATGAGGAGGATTAGTGATGGTCTTTAATGGACTGCGAGGAGTCTCTCGTGTCCTCAGCGCCACAAAGCTCTCTGGAATGTTGCAGCTCAGACTGCGACCATTTAATACAAAACCTGAAGTAATGAGACCCAGACAAGTTATATTGATGTCTGCTTTTACTTACCAGTTTTTTTCATTAATGCAGATTATTGTTGTGGTGTTTGTTCTCTATTTTCTTTAACTTAATGTTGAGAAAATGTTGCATTCTGTGTAAATCTAGTTACTCTTTTTTTTCTTTATAAAGGGCTTTTATTGTTCAATTTTCTAATATCTTTACTTTGATTCCGCTTTGTATCCTCACTAATAAAATAACAGTTGATTAGCAAAGAAAAAAATCTTCATTTTTTTAAACACTGGTGCATTATCTAATTTGACCACTAGAGGGCACATTCATTTTTTTTTCTTTCTGAACGGCAAAAACTAAAAATATTGACTTTGTCTTATAACCATTTTTATTCATGCTGTTACAATTCTTTCTAACAAGTAATTTTAGTGTTTTTTCTTTTATAAGTGAATCGGTTATTCTTAAATGATAGAAAACATAAAATCAAAGCAGAAAATACATTTATTTATTTATATTTATATATTTTTTTCTTTTTTTCCAGCAGAATTAATTTTACCTGTGGGTCATGGATCATGTTCACATCGGCAACATTTCTTAAGCTGTGTTGGAAGCTGTTGTCCTCACATCTGGACCACGTTAGTAATTTCCTGTTGCAGCATCTGTGCTTGCCCCCATCCCACATGGCCAAAAGGGGGACTTGACAATTCACGAATGTTGCTTTAAGAAAAACATAGAGCAGCAACATGGGTGAAGCCGAAAGACTTAAGGGTCAAAAACACATGTTTTATTTATGAAAGACCAAATTGTGTCGCTTGAATTTAAGATAAATCTTTATGGGACAGCTGGGTAATAAACAGAAGAGACTCATTATTGCTTTCTTCTTTTGAAGGGAAAATCTGGAGGTTTTATTGATTACACGTGAGCACCAGTCATAAAACCTGATACCAAGAAAAATCCCCTCAAATGCATTTGGCCCCAACATGTTGATTTTCCATAGAAAAACAATCAGATTAGGTCGTTTGTGCTGTCATGTTTGTGTGTAAATATCTGCATTACATTTGTTAGGAAAACAAAAGAATTTCCTATTTTGGTTAATTTAAAAAGTTTTAAAATGATAATTCTTCTTTTAGTTTAGCATTTTAGAGTCGCTGATTTTAGAATCAGCAGAGAAATACTAAAGTTCTAAAGGGGTTATTTGTGAATTGTTTTTTTTAGCCCAGTTACCAAAGTTGGTTTCTCTCACTGGCAAATTCTAATTATATTTTCCAGTTGATCCAGTTTTGACGAGTGCAGGTAATGATTCACTAGTAATAAATCTCTTGCAGTTTTTCACCTGGTTAGGAGGCATATTAGTGTTGCAACACAAATAAAAAGCATTTTGTGTATTTTATAAATTAATGACTGAATGGTAGATCACAATCTTCCCTTGAAATTTGAAAATGACATTTTTGTTGTGCTTTAAATACATGCTTCTCATATTACTCGCCAAAGAAATCCTTATAAATACAACCAAATTAAAAGTAGCAGAATTCATGTAATGAGACGAAAAGAGAGCCTTCAGTGTAAACTACTTACAAAGTAGCTCATTTTTGGCTCTTAAAATTTAAAATTTTCCTTTTCAGAATGTACCTCATCCTGTCTTATGAATATGGTTACATTAATTATTCTCTCCACCAAAGTAAAATCTTCATTTTTAAAATTATTTTTTTTCTTGTTACGTCTGGAAAGTTAATTTAAAACCCAAGCAGAATTACAAAAATAAATAATAATCTTTGTATTTAAAGCGTTACTGATATGATTATCATGTGGTGCTTACACTGACTTTAACCAGTAAGAATTAGAAAAATTAGTTTTTTCTAAAAATTCATTTTTTTACCTTGGCAATTTAGCCAGGATCAGAAATATGTTATCTAAAAGTGATGCTGAAAAACTCATTCATGCATTTATTACTGGATTGCTGTTACTCTTTACTAACAAGTTTTGCTAGTTTTCAGCTTGTTCAAAATGCAGCAGTGAGATGGCAGGGACTAGCAGAAGAGAACACATCACTCCTGTGTTAGCTTCACTCCACTGGCTCCCAGTTGAATCCAGGATCAAGTTCAAAATCCTCCTGTTAACCTATAAAAAGGCCCCATCCTATATTAAAGATCTCATAGTTCCTTACCAACCGATCAGAACATTTCACTCACATAATGCAGGACTGCTTGTATTCCTAGAATCTCTAAAAGTACAGTTGGAGGTAGAACATTCAGCCACCAAGCCCCTGTTCTCTGCAATAAGCTCCCAGCTCATGTCAGAGAGGCCAGCACAGTTTGTATCTTCAAAGCTAGCCTTAAAACATTCCTCTGCCATGCTAGCTAGTACTCAGAAAATATTCCCTCTGTTGGGGCTCTCATGAGGCTAGATTAATATGGACACATTTAAATGTTATTTTTAGATTTTTCTAGAGCAGGGGTGGGCAAACTACGGCCCGGGGGCCACATGCGGCCCCTTAAGCTACTTAATGTGGCCCTCCAAATCAAAATACATTGAATCAAAAATCCTAATTATTGTTTTATTTTCATTGTATTTCTGGTTTCTTCTCATGAATGGTGTTGTTTCTCTGACGTTCGTGTGTGTTCCTTTCTGAGTCAGATGGTGATCTTTCAGATTATTCCTACACCACATAAATGCAGCATTTCTTTGAGTTCACATTTTCCTCTGAAGAACATCAACCCATTGGATCACCCAAAAGAGAACAAAAATCAAAATTTAGAAATTAAAACTCCCAAATTTTCTGTTTTTAAATTAATATATGTGAATTTGAATCCAAATTAAAGCATGTTTTTCTCTAAATTCCATATTATCTTTTTAGTTTATGAGGTTGATTACCAAATCTCTCCTTCCATCTGCTCCTTGTCCAGCCCTTATGCCAAATTTTAGAACCCTTTCTGGCCCACGAGTCAAAACAATTGCCCACCCCTGTTCTAGAGTATCCACCTCTGCTCTGGGGTTTTGCTCTATGTTCTCATTTACTTCACCTCTCCACTCTTTATTATTGTATTTAGTTCTCTGTGCTTTGGTACAGTTCGATTCACATGTTGTTCCAGATTTCATATCCCAGTTGGGTGGCCCTTGCTCCTGCCCTGGCTGTGGACCATGCCCCGACACCATCCCGCATCTCTGTGTGAGAGTGATTCCTGGTGTGTCGTCTGTCCTCCTGCTCTTGGCTATGGACTGCACCTCTGCGTCACCTTGGTTGTGGACATCTCCCCACCCGTCCCTCAGCTCTATCTGAATGAACTCCAGTCAAATACGTAGTTGTAGAGTTGATAAGCTAATTTTTCTTGAGTAAATTCTGGTCCTGGGATAGGATCTCTCCCTCATGCATCCCTAAGGTTTCTTCTTTTTTTCCTGCACCAGGTTTTTTTTTTAGTTTTTTCCTTACCGGGAGGGACGTTCTAAAGGCAGGGATACCAGTTTTATCTAGTCTGTTTAGTTTTTAGCTTTTGTTTGTATTTCATAACAAACCTTCTGCATCTTTAAAATTGCAGGCATGAGGCCCAATGAGGCCTTTTTTGTGATATTGGGCTATATAAATAAATGAAATTGAATTTAATTGAGTTTGAATTGGATAATCCGTGATCCGTACGGATCAGAAGCCACAGTTCGACACACGTGTTTACAGCGGGCCACCCTTATGGCTTATGACTTAACCGCAGACTCCTTTAGATTGCAATATTATTGAAATGGGTCAACAATGGCCAGGAAAACCTATAAAAACCTATATAAATATATAAATCCCAGCCTTTTGGCCATGAAAAACGTCGGTTTTAAAGCATGTTTTCGTTCCTTATTCCAGGTCCTCGAGAGCCACCACCCTGCCTGTTTTTCCAGCTCTTTCGGTACTGCTTGCTGCTGATTACCTGGACCAGGTGTGTTCATTCAATCAGAATGTGGAGACATCTGACTGAAATAATCATCAACCGACAGGGCTTAGAGATCAGGTAGCGGCTCTTAAGGACCCAGAAGTAGGAACGCTGTTTAAAAGTACCACGTAAATTCTGCCGTCTTGTGAAAATGAGCGTAAAAAGCGGTGTTTTATGCCAACCACGTGTTGAAAGCAGCGTTCTTGTGCTGTCAAAACTGGCAGTCCAAAGCGACGTAATGGTGTGACACAAACATGTAAAAAAAAAAAAAAAAAAAACAAGTTTTGTCTGTTTAAGACAGCTAGGGCCAGCACCCTCTGCAGTGAATCTGCAGTGAACTATATTAACTTATGCAACAGAATTATTTTTGTTGCAGTTAGCGCTTCTTTTTTGCTCTTCTTGTTTTAAAAAAAAAAATATATATATATATATATATATATATATATATATATATATATATATAAAAAGATTCAAGATTCAAAGATTCAAAGGCTTTATTGTGACTGTCAAGAACAGTTAAATTGTGGGTGGTCTACCAGCAGCAATGCACAGTACAATAAAATATAGAGAAGGATTAAAAATAAGAACAAAAGAATAAGTACAATAAGAGTAAAATATAACGTATTGAATATCTTTATATTTATGTTTATTTCAGTCACTCTAATGAAAGTAAAAGTAAAGATTTAACTTTAGTAGTCTATTTTTAAGCCAAACAAACACTTATTTTGAAATAAATGTAAAAAAAAAAATGAAAACAAAACTTTGTTAACAATTTAAGAGTTAATCATTATTCTTTAGCTGAAGTGAAAGGTAAACATTTATTTATCTGTTTGTTTTTTTGTTTGTTTGTTTAGAACATGTGCAAATTGCAACAAAATCATACAGAAACACAGTGTAGTAGAGAATAAAACAGCAGCAACAAGGCAAAAATGTTTAAAAAAAAGTTTTCCAGACAAGAGTTCATATCCTTTTTCTTTCATGTCTTGCCATTTATGGTTAAATTCAGGTTTGAAGTTAATACTTAGGGGGATGTAATGTTGGTTTAGCATTTTGACTTATTCAAATAATTTCATATCAGTTTTACTAATAATTAGGGGTGTAACGGATCACAAAACTCACGGTTCGGATCTTGTCACGGTTCGGATCTTGCCACGGTTCGGATCATTTTTTCAGATAAAAAACAAAACAAAACAAAACAAACAAACAAACAAAAAAACAGATAAAAACCTTAAATTAATTTTTGGAAAAGCTTCAAGAGCAGCCAAAATAATATTTAATAATGTTGGTAATTGAGGAAAAAATTATTAAAACAAAACATCGTTAAACTTTGAACACAAACAAAATGCTAAAACATTTTAGTTTCTGATTACATTTACATGTTTTTAGACTAAATCTACACAAACTGAGAGAAATGCTTGAAAATAGTTTAACAGGGGTCACCAAACTTTTTGAACCCGAGGGCTACTTCATGGGTACTGAGTCATACGAAGGGCTACCACTTTAAAATGACAAAATTTGCTTAGTTATAGTTAGGTATACATTAATAATAATGAACAATGATGCTTCTCTATGTAAATATACTGATTTCTCACCATAATTGTGCTGTCCTCACGGCACGTGACTTCATGCTGCTAGACAGCCAGCGAACAAATACAAGTAGTCCCAAGGGAATCAAAGTTTCTTCTTTAATTTTCCTCTTCTTGAAAACACTTATATAATTTTTTGTAACTGAAATAAAACAGAAAAAGGGTTTCACAGACATTAGCTTGCTATATCAAAACATGACGAGCCTATTGTTAAAACAAAACTTGAAAACAACATTAAAGGTGCACAAAATACAGTCAAACCACATATTAACTTCATATATTTCACTTACAAAGACGGAAGAATCCCAACACTCGCACGCACAGAGCCGACTCAGCACGAACATGGCCGCATCTCCGTGAGAATGTGCTCGACTAAACATCAAACTGCATGGTGAGAGCACTCACTCTGACATAAATTTAAAAACGAAACTTAACTGAAATGACGATGTCTCACTCTGATGATTTATCCAAAATAAAATGTAAAGCAGGGGTTTCCTTGGAACAAACGCTCTTTTTAGAACTAAACTAAAGCCATTACACTCCCCGCTTGATATAATGCTATTATATCACGACTAACATCAACACAAATGTACATAACCTTTTTCAGTCACATGAAATAAGAACAACAATGTCCGAAACTGGTCTGAGGTAGGTCTTTAAAGTCCCTTCTTTTGCAGTGCGTACTTCCACCTTACGTACTCTACCGTCCTTGCTGTGAAGAGCTTTCACGATCACTCCCAACGGCCACTCATTCCTGTTGGTCTGGATATCCTTCACCAGAACCACGTCTCCTTCATGGACGTTTGGTTTATCTTGAGTCCACTTGCTGCGGCTCTGCAACGTTGACAGATAGTCTCTTCTCCACCTTTTCCAAAAGGTGTCAGCCAGGTGTTGAACATGCTTCCACTGTTTTCCAAACAGCTGACCTGATGAGAAGCTTCCAGAAGGCGCAGACACTGTGCTCAT
This sequence comes from Oryzias javanicus, assembly GCA_003999625.1. Taxonomy (NCBI): domain Eukaryota; kingdom Metazoa; phylum Chordata; class Actinopteri; order Beloniformes; family Adrianichthyidae; genus Oryzias; species Oryzias javanicus. Next base: position 8,510,771 of record CM012441.1, on the reverse strand, counting down.
CTTCTGTGTCAGCAAAATAGCTGGGGTGAGTATCTCAGGACAGTCCGGGTCTGTTGTTATGGCAACCAGGGGCCTAGAGTTCATGATTGCCATCACTTCGGCCATGAAAGTACTCAAAACCTCATGTGTCAGATGAGTTGAGTCTGTCTTCATTAACATTGCATCCAGAATGCGTCTGGCCACTCCAATTAGGCGTTCCCAGGATCCTCCCATGTGGGACGCATGCGGTGGGTTAAACATCCAAACACAGCCTTTCTTTTGCAGGTACTTTCCAACTACACTGTCATCTGCAACAAATTCCAGTTCTTTGCATGCTCCAATAAAGTTTGTCCCTCTGTCTGAACGCAGAAGTCTGGCAGGACCCCGAATGGCGAAAAACCTTCTCAGAGCATTGATGAAACTGTCAGTTGACATGGTCTCAATCAGTTCAATATGTACAGCCCTGGTTGACATGCATGTGAAAAGCAGTGCCCACCGTTTACTTTGAGCACTACCGCTCGCGTGCGCGCGTGTGACAACTGACCATGGCCCAAAAACATCTAAACCAACTGTTGTGAATGGGGGCTCAGGCGTTACTCTTTCTGCAGGTAGGTCAGCCATTTTCTGAGTTTCCTTTTTCCCCCGTAGCTTACGGCAGGTGACACATCTGTGAATGACTGAAGAAACAAGACGCTTACATCCTATGATCCAGTATCCACCACATCGGATGCTTCCTTCTGTGATATGTCTTCCTTGATGAGCTACTTGCTCATGAAAGTGTCTTACAAGCAATGTAGCAATATGATGGGAAGCTGGAATGATCAGAGGGTGTTTCTCTTTTTCTGTCACATCAGCAGAAGACAAACGTCCACCAACTCTCAAAAGTCCATCCTTGTCTACAACTGGACTAAGCTTTAAAAGGCCGTCAGAGTTGATAGTTCGACTCCCTTTGAGGTTTCTGAACGTGTCTTGGAAAGTTTCACGTTGAACAGCTTGAATAATGACAACTTCTGCTTTTTCCAGTTCTTCGACACTTAGCATTCCAGTGTGAGCTTTTCTTTCTGTGCAATCCATTGAGTTTTCTTGAAGGATGATGTGAGATGAATGAGTCTGGCTATGGCTCGACGAAGTGTTGTCCAGTTGGAGAACTTTTCAAAGCGCTGACATCCCAACTGTGATTCTGATGTTGTAGTCCGAAGTGTAGTGACTTCCGGACGTAACTCTTTATCTGATGCTGGTTCCACCAAAGAAAAAACACTTGCTTGGTGAGACTCTGAACTTGGTTCAGAGTAGAGAAAAGGAGGACCAGAAAACCAGATGCTTGCCTGTAGCTCAGACACTTGAACAGATCTGGTCGCTTGGTCGGCAGGATTTAGTGCAGTTGGAACATACTGCCACTGATTTGGCTTTGTGGATATTCTGATCCTAGTGACACGGTTTGCCACATACATGTAGAATCGCCTTGAGGTATTGTGTATATATCCTAACACAATCCTGCTGTCAGTGAAAAATCGGATGCAGTCAACCTCCATATCCAGCTGGTCTCTGATCAGTTCAAACATTTCGACTGCAAGGACAGCGGCACACAGTTCTAGGCGTGGCACAGTGTGTGCAGGCCGGGGTGCTAGTTTTGACTTCCCCATCACAAATCCAACATGATGTTTGCCATCACTATCCACTGAATGAAGGTAAGCCACAGCTCCTATAGCAACAACTGAAGCATCGGAGAAAATGCATAGTTCTCTTCTCTTCATTGCTCCTGAAGAAACTGGAAAGTAACACCTTGGAATCTGGAGATTCTCCAGAGCTTTTAAAGAGTTTCTCCAAGAAATCCACTTTTCTTCTTTTTCTGGGGGTAAAGGCTCATCCCAGTCTCTCTCTTCTGATGACAGTTCACGAATGAGTGCTTTGCCCTGCATGACTATGGGAGCCACAAAACCCAAAGGGTCATATAAGCTGTTGACCGTCGATAGCACTCCTCTTCTTGTGAAAGGTTTCACTTCTCTGGAAACAAGGTAGGTAAAACTATCGGTTTGTAGGTCCCAATGCAGCCCTAGACTTCTTTGAATGGGAAGGGGATCCACTCCAATGTCTAGATCCTTAAGGTCTTTCGCACGGTCTTCAGATGGGAACGCTTCCATGACCTCACTGCTGTTTGAAGCTACTTTGTGCAAACGGAGGTTGGATTCTGCTAGCATGTTCTTAGTTCTGCTGAGAAGGTCAATTGCTTCTTCTGGCGTGGGTACTGATGTGAGCCCATCATCAACGTAAAACTGTCGTTCAATGAAATGTCTTGCGTCTGCACCATGTTCTCGCTCACCTTCTTGAGCCGCTCGCCTCATACAGTAAATAGCCACTGCAGGCGATGGGCTATTGCCAAAGACATGAACCTTCATTCTGAACTCTTTGATGTCTTTGGTAAAGTCGTTGTCCTGAAACCAAAGGTAGCGAAGAAAGTCCCTGTGTTCCTCACTTACGACGAAGCAATAAAACATCTGCTGCACATCTGCCGTCAGAGCTATGCGTTCTTTACGGAATCGAAGAAGAACACCTATCAGGGAGTTGTTGAGGTCTGGTCCGCTGAGGAGCACTTGGTTAAGGGATGTACCGTCGCACTCAGCACTAGAGTCAAATACAACCCGTATTTGGTCTGGTTTTTGTGGATGGTATACACCAAAGGTTGGTAAATACCAGCATTCTTTTTCTCCTGGCAGAGGCGGAGCAGGCTCAGCTTGATCGCGATCAACCATCTTCTGCATGAACTCCGTGTAATGCTTTTTCATGTCTGGTTTCTTTTCCAGAGTCTTTTTCAGTGACCAGAGGCGTTTTAGAGCTTGATCTCTGTTTGATGGAAGCCTTCTTCTTGAAGAACGAAAAGGTAATGGCGCTACCCAGCTGTTGTCGTTGTTTTTGTAAACTTTACTGTCCATAATTTTCAGGAACGTTCGGTCGTCTATTGAAAGGGACATTTCCTCATCATTCTTTGATCTTTTGAACACTGAGTGGCCAAGCTTGTCCAGATGGTGGTCTACTTCTGACATGACCACACCACCTGTTGCTGGTGTAAGGTACTGTTGGGCTACAACTCCATAATTTTCCTTTACGTGAATAACGTTAGGACATGGCTCAAAGTGGGTTGCTCGCCCATTATCCATGGTGTGTGTCTTGTACACACTGATGTTTGATGCGTCATGGTCTTTCCCTAAACACACCTCTCCAACAATAACCCAGCCCAAATCCAGACGTTGTGCATATGGTGCGTTGTGCGGTCCGTTGATTTGCTCACGTACCTTGTGTAGCCTGAGGATGTCTCTTCCTAGAAGCAAAAGGATTGGAGCACTGTGGTCAACAGGATGGATTTTGTCTGCGACTGAGTAGAGATGAGGATGGTGGTGTGCTATTTCAGGGGAAGGAATTTCTGTCCTGTCATCTGGTACAGCATCACACTCAATTAATGACGGCAGCTGAATGTTCATTTTTCCATCCATGGACTCAATGAAGAAGTTGGTAGCTTTTCTTCCAGCAGTTTGAACTTTTCCAGCACAAGTCTTTAAGGTGTACAAGGTAGGTTGTGTTTCTATTTGGAACAGTTCGAAAAACTGTGTCTTTGCCAGTGACCTGTTACTCTGTTCATCTATCACTGCATACATCTTGATGGTGTTTTCTTTCTGTCCTGCAGGATAAACCTTTACTAAACAGATTTTAGAACAGGATCGTGGTGTGTCCATTTGGCCGCACACTTCTGTGCACTTAGACACAACTGAGGTACAGTCTTTGTTTTGCTCTTCATTGTTGTATTCTATTGTTGTGGTCGCTGGGATGGGAGCAGGACCTGGATGCAGTGCCGATATGTGCCTTGTGCTGTTGCACTCGCTACACTTAATTACTGCTTTACAGTCCTTTGCAATGTGTTTAACAGACCCACAACACTTGTAGCATACTCGATGCTCTTTCAAATAAGCTTGACGTTCTGCCAATGGTTTTTCTCTGAAAAGTTTGCATTTTTTCAGTGGGTGTGGCTTTTTATGGATTGGACACTGACGATCCGGTTCTTCCATTTTCGCCAAATCCATCTCGGTTGGAGGTGAACCCGTAACAATGTCCGTTTTGTGGGCTGACACTGTAGTTTTGCGGTATGTTACAAACTTCTCTGCTCGAGGAGGAATGTGACTGCTGGCACCTGCTACAGCAAAGCTTGGATCATTTTTAATTTTTGCTTGGCGCTGGATGAACTTTGCAAATACAGAGAAAGGTGGAAAGGCAACACCATATGTTTCTTTATGCTGAGTTCCTACAGCTGCCCATTTTTCCTGTAAGTTGAATGGAAGTTTTTCTACTATTTGTTTTACTCCCCGTGCTGTGTCCAAGTACGCCAGTCCAGATAACGAGCCATCTTGTTTGGCACATTCCAGCTCCAACAGGATGTCACTGAGTTCTTGGAGTTTAATACTGTCTTTGTTAGTCAACCTGGGAAATTCTTCCACTTTTTTGAGAAGGGCATCTTCAATGACCTCAGGTGACCCGTAGAATTCTTCAAGGCGTTGCCAAGCCATATTTAGACCAGCCGAGGGATCAAGAATGTGTACAGCACGCAATCTTTTCACTTGTTCCGATGACTTGGGACCCAACCACTTAGCTAGCAAATCCATTTCTTCACTAGGAGTCAAACTTAAGTCTCTGGTTGCACTAATAAAGGAGGCCCTCCACGCCCAGTAATTTCGGGTTTTTCATCAAATTGTAAAAGTCCAGTACTCACCAACTCCTTACGAATGAGGTACCTGGCAAAGTCTTGTGCTCCACTGGTTCAGGTATAGAGATTTGTGTGATCCGAAGTGTGTCTTGGTGTATTTTGTGCTTTGGGTTGGTTGAAAAGGTATTTCCTGCTGTTTGTCTTTCATTCTTTTGTGCGACTGTGGTGAGTCCTGCTCTGCTTTGGTTGTAAATTGACAACGCGTTTGTTCATTTCTTGGATGTCTTTATCCTCTCTTTTTTCAGGTGAGTGGCGCGAAGAACTTTTGCTGGAGAGTAATTCACATTGCTGTTGCACATATTCACTTGTGCGCTGGGATTTGCAAAGAACATCAGCTTCAACATGGGGCTCCTGCTTGAAACTCCCCGCTTTGGATAGCTGCTTCTTCATAAGCTGATGCTTCGGCTTCGGCTGCAGCTACTGCTTTTGACACTGCAAAACGTGGAGACTCGCATCCAATTCAGCTTTCTTTTTCATTACATCAGCTTCCTTCTCTGCATAAGCTAGCTGAGCTCGGCTGCCTTGCTTTGGCATGAGCTCTGGTGGCTGCAGAGCTAGCTGAAGACTGGTGAGATGACCTTGTAAATCTTGATGACTGTGACCTTGCATCGAATGATTGTGAAGGTTGCTGCGACATTGGTTGCTTGACCGAAACCTTTACGTGCTCTTTTTCAGCAGTTTCATCTTGTCGCTCATTAACAGATTCTCTGCCATAGTTCCTTCCTGAGCGTAGACTCATGTTTGCTGAACTTTGGTCTGCTAGCTTGAGTGCTGTGTAATCCGTCTTTTTACTGTGCTGTCCTCACGGCACGTGACTTCATGCTGCTAGACAGCCAGCGAACAAATACAAGTAGTCCCAAGGGAATCAAAGTTTCTTCTTTAATTTTCCTCTTCTTGAAAACACTTATATAATTTTTTGTAACTGAAATAAAACAGAAAAAGGGTTTCACAGACATTAGCTTGCTATATCAAAACATGACGAGCCTATTGTTAAAACAAAACTTGAAAACAACATTAAAGGTGCACAAAATACAGTCAAACCACATATTAACTTCATATATTTCACTTACAAAGACGGAAGAATCCCAACACTCGCACGCACAGAGCCGACTCAGCACGAACATGGCCGCATCTCCGTGAGAATGTGCTCGACTAAACATCAAACTGCATGGTGAGAGCACTCACTCTGACATAAATTTAAAAACGAAACTTAACTGAAATGACGATGTCTCACTCTGATGATTTATCCAAAATAAAATGTAAAGCAGGGGTTTCCTTGGAACAAACGCTCTTTTTAGAACTAAACTAAAGCCATTACAATAATCATCAACAATGAAAACAAGCTGGAAAAAAAGTCAATATTCAGCATTTAAGTAATTTCAGTAAAGAAAAATCACCTTATACATTTTTAAACAAATCTAGTCACATTTTAAACTGATGACCAAATCTGAGGCATTTTAGCTAAATTAATGATCTTTGAACTGGAGTAGGTCAGAGGTCATTTAAACCTAAAGTTCATGAATCATCAACATATTTTAAAGACGTTTTTATTTTTAATCTATGTAAATGCAAGTGTAATTTAGAATAAAATAGCAACAGAATAAAATGTCCCTTTAGATGCAGCTCACAAGTGCGTTGTATTACTTTTAGAAGAAACCTGCGGGCACTTTGTGAGGACCTTGAGGGACCCCTGGTTTAGAAAATACCAAATCTGGAGTACCCATTAAATTGCTGTCCAAATTAAATTGTAAATACATCAGTTGAAATTAAACTTAAAATTAATTTTGTTACTAATGTTCTCATTGAAAATAACTTTGGGAACATTTAAATATTTGAAATAATGTTCTCTGTGAAATATGGCGCCTCCGTACCGGCTTTTCCTGGCGATTTATGATCCCTTTGGCTTGCCATAAACCTGAGCCAGCGTGCGCGCGCCGCGCGGCTCTTCTGCCACTGCCACTCCCCCCCTCCCCTCCGGGCTTCCAACCAACAGCTCGGCAGCCGACGTTGGATGGAGATAGCCGGGAAAGGGAGGGTTTACACACTGGGGCGGGGGAGTGAAGGAAACTTTTTCTGTTGTGTTTTTTTCCCCCCAAACTTGCAGTTCGCTTTAGTGGGATAAGAAAGCGGAACTGCGTTATGTCTGTCGCCAACGGTCGGCTTGCCGTTAGCGCCGTCGGTGGTGGGGAGCGTGAAAAGTTAATATAAAGTTCCCAGGGAGGGTGAGACGCTCGCGGCAGCGAACAGAAACCGGTCAGTCCTCCTTACATCAGTCCTTCCGAGCTGATTTGAAACGATTTGCATCAAGCAGGAACAGGAACAAAACCATGTTGCTTGTAGCTTTGGTTGGATTAAGGAATTTTTGAAGAAGTCTTTGGCTAAATAGAGTTAAAAAGCGGTTTCCCCCCCAGTACCCCTCCGCGGCTTTTGTTTTGTTTTTTTGAATGGTGGTCTTTTTGTCACAGAAAGCCGATTGTCAAGAAATTGCAGCTGCCGAACACGCAAATATCGGTAAGTCCACAACTATCACGCGATGTACATTTGTGTTTACATGTCGCAAACATTCTTTAAATCCATTGCATTCAATGACTTTGTTTTTTATGGCTGTTTTAAGAAAGTTTGCAAACAAAAAAGTGTCATTGATATGCAAGGCTTGAGTTTAGATCAGTAATCCCATCTTTAATCCAAGCCAATACTCTAAAAAAATAAACAATTGTGATTTGTTTACCACAAGACATCTAACTTTTTGAGAAAATGTCTGAATGTATCCATCAGCCTTTGAGGACAAGATGATCCAGAATTATAAAGGTTGTATTCATAAGCAGTGAACATGGTTTTAGATCAAAGGACCTTCTAATATTCAGTTCAATTTCTCTTAATTTCCATTAAACAACAAAAACAAAGATCTTGCTAAAGTTCAAATACAAGGAAGTAGGAAGAAGAAAACATGTTTGACCGTCCCGTTTACATTTCTCAGATAAACAAATACATTTTAGAGTAATATATGTATGAATTGAAGTTTTTTGTATTTCTGACTAGATTTAGATTTAAATGTATTGATACTAAATTTCCTCATATTCACAATCCATCCTCACAGATATGTTTGATAAAATTATTCAGTTCAAACTCATTTTTCTAGTTATAAATCAAAGATTAGGCAAACTTTCCTCTCATCTTCTCATGAAACTTCTCAGAGCCCTTCCCTGTGGTTCTGCTGTGTTCTGGGAGTGTCTCTTCTGGGTAGCATGATGACAGCCTACACGTCCAGTCTTTGCAATTTTTAGTTGTAGCCACTGAATGTAGAGCAACCCCCATCTATATGACCTACTCTATTAGGCTGCACCAGATGGTTTTGCTGCTTTAAAAAGACAGAGAGGAAGCCCTTCCTCACTTTGAGGGGAATAGAGAAAGCAGGAAAGGAGGGATGGAAGTTGGAGGTCTTGGGTTGTTTTCACTTTATCTTCTGACTATTAGATTAGCACTGCGTCAGCTTTGTTTACCGCATTGCCTTCTTAAAGATTGAGGTAAGCACATGATTATCATTTTATATAATATCCCTGACATGTAAAGATAAAAAGCTGCATATGGAGGTCAACAGTTGGGATGCGGTTCAAAATACAGCATGAGTCTGTAATGTTCTAGTTAACAAAGCAAGACCAAACAGAAACTTTGCTTCCTTTTTTGTTAAACTAAATCTAAAAGCTGCTCTCATACCTATTTTATGAGATTGAGCAACCTGGTGGACGATCTATGGGTAAAAAAAATAACTATTGTCATAGCAACCACATTGAAAGTGATAATTATGCACCAACCACGGGCTACTTTTAGTGCCTTAAACATACGTTAAAAGGGGTCGGGTTGGCATGAGAAATGAAGAATGAATGAGATTTTAGGTTTGTGAGAGTGATATGGGGGGTATAATTACTGCCAAGAGGAATCTTTACAGATGGTTAAATGGCTGCTTCAAATGTTTGAGCTAGAAAGTTCTCAGAAGAAAAATGGAGGTCTTAACCACTATTGTGGATCTACCTGACTCTCCGTAACATAGTTGTCTTTAAGTCTCCAAATTATCATTTATTTTGCACAATGTCCACATTAGATGGTCCTAGAATCATTTATGATAATTATACTTAGAGGTAGGAAAATACCATTTTGAAAACTTTTCCCAGTGTTTTGTCAAAAACACTTTTTTCAAATATAAGGAGCTTAAGTGCAACACTCTCTTTTACAGACACACACTACTTTTGAAGAGTTTTTTTATCACCAAAAGTCTTAATCAATAATGACCCTCTTAAGTGCAGGGTGTGCATGTCTCCCCCTCCTGCCGGTTTAGATAGAAGTTGCTACAGCTTTGTGTGTGAAAGAGTGTCTGTCTTTTAGTGAGCATGTCTAAATGTGTGGTTCATCAACATGTGACTCCCATGATCATAAATGTCTGGCTTTGTATGTCTGACTTTTCTCCGTTCACGTTGTCTAAGCAGCTCTCTGAAATATAAAGTACTTGTTGTTGGTAAGTTTATGTGACGGATAAATGCAGTTATTACAGTTTACATTCAGCCCTATGCACACAGGTTGTTAGTGCACACTCATGCTTTTGTTACCAAAATAGAAACACAACAATTTGTATGATTTTCTGGTTTGTTCACTTTGCATCACAAATAAAAAGTGTTTGAGATTGAAGCTAAAAAATTAGGATGTTGAAAATATTTTTTCATATTTTGGTAAGAGATACAAAACGTTAAACAGAAAATTCAATTTTTTGTGAAAAATCCTTTGAAGGAACCTTTAAAGCAAGATTGCTTTAGTTTAGGAGCGAAATGTCAACCATTTACTGGTAGTTTCATTTCCGGATTTACTAAATAATGTATTCCTGTCAACACAAGTATGCCACTTTACCTGTGAAGTATTTAAAGTACATTTAAAGTACAGGTCCTAGCTAGTGTAATATATAAGACAGAAAAAACATTTTCAAAGTTTTATCTGATTTTCCTTTTGTGGGTGTTTTTTGTTGTGATTGGAGATCTGAACAAACAGAACAAGGAAAAGGAAAGGAGTACTTGGAACTAAGGGACTTCATTATTTTCAGTTTGTTACAGCAGTTAGGACACAGCTTTTTGTAGTTTTACTTTGATCACATGGAGCTTCAATAGTTTATGCGGAGGACTAAATCTTTGAACTCTCGTTCTTGTTAGACAATGACTGTCATTATGTAACTTGCTACAAAAACACTTGGAGGTTTTTGCTTTGTAGAAATCCCTTCTGGGTTACATAAACTTGTGCTACAATGGTGGCTGTTATAGATTAGCTGACAAGCCAGACAGATTTACAAAGTTGTTTCCAGAGTTTTGTCATTGGCTCCAAACTCTCGACTTCAGTCTCTGCTCTGTGTCACAAAGACAGGGGTCAGTTCCTGCCGAAATGTGATGTTCCACTTCCTCATCTGGTCCTGAGCTTCCTGCCATGAAGGGCAGGAAGCTCAGTGAGGGAAATTTGATGTCCAATATGGATTAAGATGAACTCTAATGTGTTTGTGATGAGTTTATAACTATACAGATGTGTAGTTTACCTCACAAGACGCCATGTTTATCCACCAGGGCAGTTTTATCACATGTTGTAATTCTGAATTCAATTTAGGGGCCCATGATTAACAACCCCAAGTGTTTGGACCACACAGTGGATCTCACATTCTTGGTAGATTCTTTAAAGCAGACTTGTCAGACGGATAAAGTTGCGACACGGCAGGTTTTTGGCTCCTCAGCTGGTCCTGGCTGTCAAGTCAGCAGAGCGCTCACAGAATCCTCAGCTGTGGTCCCACACGCTCGCCTCCTGATTAAACACACCCAAGTTGAGTATTTGGAGAGCTTGTAATCAGTCGTGCTTGTTACTTAGCATCTGAGCAGCACTCAACCCCCCACAGTTCACCACAGACCAGCTTAATCATCTGTGCAACTTGCTTGCAGGCAAACTGAGTTTTAGCATCCAAAATGTAAAGATGAACACTTTCCAACTACATTGATGTAAAGTTCTAACTTTCAAAGACACGTCACCACTTTATGGAAAAAGCTGCAGCTTCTTTTCTTTAGTTGACATTTGGTTGAGGACATCGAGATAAGAAACAAGGATGCAAAATGTTAAAGACCCACTTCAATCACCTTTTAATGTATTTTAAAAGTGTTCCCAGTGGTCTTTTAATTAGGATTATGCCATTTTTTGTTTGCTCTTGATTCACAAGATTTCAAACAAAGAAATACACAGAAAAGCGAATGTGAGATTTTTTGTACATTTCCTCTATCCTCAGAAATCCAGTGTGGGTCCCTGTAGGCAAGACCCTTCACACTACTGCCTAACTATGTAGCCACAAGGGGGCCCCTAGTCTTGGTCTCCCTGTGTTGGTCCCTAGCCCAGCTAAAAATACAAGGTTTTGTGTCAGGAAAGGCATCTGGTGTGAAAGTTCTCTGTCCAAACCAGAGGGGTCAGTGAAAGCCGAATGGCGTTGCGAACCCTGACGGGATTTGCCGAATGGTGAGCAACAAAAAACTTTCATCAGAGTAAAACATCACAAGAACATGTGTAAAACACAATTTTCAGTGTTTCAATTTTCAGTGCTAAAACGTGCTAAACTTGAATGCAGGTGAAGCTGAGCTCGAACAGAGATGAAGCTCCACCCAGCAGAAGTATCTGCGAGAGTTTACACTCTGCCTGCAGATTACTAGTTAACTTGAACCAATTCAACTGTAGTATGCACAAAATTCAACGTTGTTAGGCCCTGGGAAGGCCCTGGTAGCTTAGTCAGACACTTTTGCTGTAACTCAGACACCCCCCATCCCTGCACTAACCAACAGCAAACACTTGGCTCCCATCTTGAAGCAAACGGCTGTCAATGCGGCCGTTTCTCCAGTGCTCTCAGCCATCTTTATGTGCTCCGCTCTCAGTCGGCATGGTTTCCTCTGAGCACCACTAGAGGTCACGGCACAGGCCTCAGCGCCTTTGTTTTGCCCCATAATGGCTCTATTCTCCCGCAGCAGCATTAACTTCCAAGCCTGCCAGACATTGGGCACCATTGTGATGAAGAGAGGCAGAAATACGGAGGTTGCATGAGAGTAAATCGGGGCCAGTGTGGAACCAATTCTGAACCTGGAACTTTTGTAAAAGGCTAACTCCCTTTTTTGTGCTTTATATCTCCTTAGGGACTGATTAAACAAAGATCACCTGCTGTAGTTTTCTGTATTAACTGAAGTAATAGCATAGTTTCAGGTCATTCACATACTTTCTAAGTCACATGGGTTTTCTGTAGCCTGTTCCAACTGTCATCAAGTTGAAGGTAGGGATCACCCTGGACGGGTCACTGTTTTTAAAGTTATGGGATGTGAGAATAGTCAAAGAAAACCTGTCAGAAAAAGATTTCATATAAAAAGGGCTCCGATGGGTTTTGAATCAGCATCTTGTCATTGTCCGGTGAATATTACCATCTTGCCACTAGGCAACACTTGATAGCTTGAAGTATTAAAGGCTGCCTGATGCCACTTATTGAAAAATCTCAAGAAAAACTTCAACATTTGACCTCATTATTGATATTTTTAAAAATGATGAAGGAATTTAATGTAATACATTTAGTATTCTTTTGCTAATTCTTGTTTATCAGTTTGATCTGCAGCTGATGTGGGTTGTTAATCATTCAGAAAGCTGACAACATCAAGCTATTTGATTTACTCTCTTATTTTGTAATCTTATCAGCATTTCTTCTACTGATAAATCTTTATGGGTTTAAGTGCTTCAGTCCCTCGTCTGTTTTTACCTTTTAGTTTCACATGAACTCACTTGTAAATTAAACAATATTATCCTGCACTGAAATCTTATATTTTGGTGCTGAAAAACCACTTTAAAAGGAACTGTAGGTTATTTCTAAGTAAAAAGATTTTAAAAAAATTTGATCTCATTCTTCACTGTAACCATGTTAATAAGAGGATTTTAACTTTTTCCTATATATTCATGGTTTAACTTTATGAAAAAATAACAATCAAGCTTATTTAGCAGTTTTAATCATCCAAATTTTATGTCGTTTTTTTTTGGTTTTTTTTTTAACTTTTTTGTGGTGGAGTTTGCAATATGTGTGGAAGTGGAATAGCTGTCATACTAATAGTGGAGATATAATACTTATTTCTGGAGATTAGCACAAATAAAAATGTTTCAAATTCATGTTAATTCATGAGTAAAAAAAGGTTCACACACATAATCAGAAATGAGTAATCTCACGCAGAGTTCTGATTACATATGTGCATAAATATAAACTTACACAAGCTTGATTTCCATCCTTCCATCTTTCAGCTCTGCAGCAGTATAACAAGCAACAGATCACACACTCAGCCCAGGCACAACATTAAAATAATTTAGAAAAACACTCACCTCCTGCTTCATCTGCAGTAGATGAGCATTTATTTTGCATACACAGGAAAAGTCTGGTTCACAAACAGAAACTGATCTGTTGACTGTTAACAAAGTTTGAAACAGAAAGTTTGGCTAATTATCCTAAGCCAGGGAAAAGAGTAAAGACCCATTCTGATGAAAATTGTGTTTTTAACTTGTTTCTTTGACATTTTTCTGATGGTGGAGGACATATATAAAGCTTAAAATTGCATTTGTGAGTATTTTATTATTCAAACAGTGAATCAGGAGTAGATGGGAAAAATTCAGTTTGAAAAATATTGTATTTGTTGTGGAGAAAATTCAATGTCTTTGTTTTCCATGTCTGGCATCTGGCGCAAAACTGTGCAGCTGGTATTGCTCGCCATTTTTGTTGCACCAGTAATGTTAGGTTTGGTGTGAGGGGCTAACAGGAGAGGGTGTAAACAGAAAACTATTAGTTATGGGTGATGGGAAGAGGAGTTGGATTGCTCTGTGCCAACAGTCCTGCCCACAACTCAGAGGCGTGAATCTAATGAACCTCTGCAAAATCTATGTCCTAGTAAACATTACATTTTTTTTTATTTGGCCAAAAATCTGCATAATCATAATTAATAGACCACTGGGAAAATGTTACTATAGGTCAAAACATGTTCGGAGTGGGTCTTAAGATGACCAGCAAATACTCATACCACACAAACACATCAACAAAGTCTGTCAACCTGCTGTTGAATGCAAAGTTTGAATAAGATCAAATACAAATTTTGAAAAGATTTTTTTTTTCTTTTATCCTGGTCAATTCTACTCTAAAATAATCCATCAGAATTATAATAACACTATGTGCTGGTCATTTTTGTCCATGCTGTAGCTTTTAGCTTTATCTCTCCTTCTGACTGGTTGGGTAAATCTGTGAAACTCTTGTTCATCACCACACAAAGTTTTTTTTGGGGTGTAACGATGATTCTTTGCTTACACAATAGCAGTCATAATCACATCTGCTAGAGATTTAGAGTGCGCTCAGAATTTCCAGAGTTGTAGGCCCGCATGCACACCCACACGCCCACCAGCTGTTTTAATTGCTGTCATTTTGCCTAAAAGCATCAAAACTTACCGCCATATTGTTCAGAACGCGGATGGTCGGTTTTAGTCATCCCACATCGTCACGCACAATTTACACAATGTTTTTGGTAATGAGAGCATTTTTTTTGCTCAATATGACAATAAAGAAAATTTATTCTACAAACTTCACATTACAGGAAAAAAATTGAAAAACGATTGCTGTCTTGTCAATCTGTGCTGAAGAACTTTAACATACTAAGAAGAAAAGAAATCTTTCCTACAGTCTCAGTTTTTCCACTTCAACTCAGTCATGACCAGAAAATCCAAATGACTCCTGCAGTTAAGAGAAAGTCAAAAGAAATGGGTCACATTTCAGCATATAAAGATGATTTGCGGAAAATGGTAAAAGGAGTGGTGCAGGCAGAAAGAGGGACAAGTTGTTTAGCACAAAAAACAGGACTGCTTGTTCCTGGCTGTTTGTCTCCGAGCAGACAACGTGAATAAGTTGTAATCTGATCTCCGCTGTGGTGAGCTCATACAGGAGGCCTGCCAGCAGACTCACAACCAGCATACCACCCATATGTGTTCAGAGCTGCTGCAGCCCTCTGTGGCTCCCTGCAGGCCTGCCATCTTAAATATCATATATGAATGTGCAGACAAACCATTAAGCAAAAGGAGGAAGGAAGAAAGCAAAGTCAAAATTAGGACTTGGGTGAAAAATCTTTTCCAGTAGTGTGTCATAGTTTTGTTCTAATCCTGTTTGCTAACTTGGCAGTTTAAAGTTTCACTTAAATAAAAAAAAAGTTTGAAAAACTTTTAACTAAATGAAACAATTGGTCAAAATAAATTGAAATTAAAATAGAATTTTAAACTTTCAATGAAAACATTATAGGAAATGGTTAAACTCAACTAAATATTTAACAAAAAAAGTAAATACGGAAATCCAGCAGGTAGAACTACATCAAGAGCTGTTTGTCTCTGTTGCCTTGAAGATTTCACCGTAAGCTCAAAGTTCTTTCTACATTTTCTTAGTCAATTGCTCATGAGTCTTGGCTTTGTGGTCAAGTTTTCTGTTTTTCATCAGAGTTTTTGTTTCCCTCACAGTTTCTGATCCAGATGGACTTGAGATAACAGGCGCGGAAGTTACAACCTCACCCTGAACTTCAGCCGCTCCTGGAGTCTTCAACGTCCAGCCAGAATGGCGGATCCCACTGAGATTAGCTTCGAAATGGAGGGGGCCGGCGTGACCGAGGTCAACACCTGCAGCTTGGAAATAGACAGAAAATATGACATCGTTCCTGCCGTCATCTGCTCCATGTGCTGCCTTTTCGGCATCATCTACTGCTTCTTTGGTGAGGACGTTTGCTGGAACATACTGATCACCACATTACACTCATACCTGGCCTACCCGTTAGTGATCACTCTTGCGCCCCTGATTGTCATTCATCTGGGTTTTCTTGATGCTTTCCCTGTAGGTTATCGCTGCTTCAAGGCCGTCATGTTCCTGTCTGGTCTGATGTTCGGCTCTGTCATCATCTTTCTGCTCTGCCACAAGGAGCACATTCTGGACACTCAGCTGAGCGTGGAAGCCAGCGCAGGCATCGGCCTGGGCATCGGTCTCCTGTGCGGTCTGGTCACCATGCTGGTGCGAAGCGTTGGCCTCTTCATGACGGGCTTGCTTCTGGGACTCCTCCTTGCTCTTGCTGCTCTGCTGGTCACTCAACAGTTCTACACACCCACCACAGTCTGGGTGCCCCTGGGTTCTATGCTGGGAGCAGGCATGCTGTTCGCCGTGCTCACCCTGCAGTGGCAGAAGGTCTTCACCATGATCTCCACCGCTGTGTTTGGTGCAGCCATCATGACGGTGTGTGTCGATTACTTTGTGGAGATGCTGGCTTTAGCCACTCACGTGTACGACTGCCTACGCCTCACTCCGGGCTCAGCGCTGTGCTGGTACAGCTGGGTCATTCTGGGCATCTGGCCTGGTCTCAGCCTCATAGGGGTCCTGGTCCAGTGGAAACTGACGGAAGACGGCTTCTCACACACCGAAGGTGAGGCTGAAGACACTGTTACCAGAAATGTGTGGGGCGATGAAGTAGGGTTGAAGTAAGGCGGCAAATCACAGGTCATTTTTCTGACTAATCAGATCATGCAGAAACTAGACGTGTAAAACACAAACATAAGTTAGCGCTCTGTTTACGCTAATGTTAGCTTAGCTTACCTAGATGATAATCTATCTTTAGCGTTAGCATACTTAGTTACAACGTGCCTCCTCTTTTTTGAAGTTAACAGCCGAGGTAGCATACATTTTCTCAACATCCAATTATATTTTAAAAGAACAGCATTTATTGTTTGGCTTAACTTCTATTTTTTTAATTCCTAAAAATTTTAATATTTTAACATTTTTACTGTCACTGAAAATAGAAACCTTAAACTGTTTAACCAGAGAAGCGGATTTTGCCTGCTGTAACTACTTTGTTGTTATTTCAAATGTCGGTGTGATCCTCTTATTTAGTGGTTAACCGCCTCCGTCTCTCCTGTTCTCCCAGTTGTCATCAGTCGAAGGCAGAAGAGAGTCCAGCTGATGCGGATTCGGGAGAAGGACACCAAGAAGCGACAGCAGGCAGGTGGGCAGGAAGGCACGTATCGTCGTAAAGCCACTCCAGTCAAACGTTACGCTGGGGACCTACTGGCGCCGGTCAGTGTCACCCAACTTGACATGTGCTGTAGTGACTTTTAAAGTTTTTGTAGTTTGGATAAATCTAAAAGGAGATGTGTTGTAGATGATTCCCTGCTGTCTTTTATTCTTCTTCACAGAGCTACCTGCAAAGCTTGCGAGACAAACAGATGGACACAGGCACTTCCCTTAGCAGCCTCGGTACCACAAACCAAACTGTGATTGACTTGGACTTTGACACCGGTTCCACGGCTCCCCTCACAGCCACAACCCCAGTCGTCAGGGTCTGAGCGCCACATGGACACGATGTTCTGTTGAACTCGTCTTCCTAGCCTAGAGTAGAGCCAATGAAATAGTCTGGGTGTTTAGTGAAATAAAAGGTTGCTCATCAAGGAGAACCATCAACTCCAGTCAAACTAAAACCACTGCAGCCACAGTTTCTCAAAGAAACGCTGGTGAACAGCGAAGTAGGGTCTTCCACTTGTGGTCCTCATGTTTCAAAAACACAACAGCAAATTTGAGCCTCAGAAACCGACGTTTCTGCCGTCATGTTCGGCATTACCTGTACTGTACTTCAGAGCTCGTCTTATCAGCTGCCTTACTCTGTGTGCTCGTAGGCTTTAAGAACATTTTACCTTGAAAAGGTGAATTTTATTTAGTGCATTTTTACCTTTTTTGTGCTAGTGTGATGGGACAGTGAAACTTGGTCCATGCTGTAGATGAGAAGTTCTCAGCAGGATCCCAGACCATTCTATCGTGTTATTTTTTAATGTAGCTCCTGTCAAAATGCAATCAAATCTCTGTTGTGTATGCTTGTGAAGTCTGTTTTTGAAGTGTATAATTTAAATAATTACTAAGTAACTGATAGTCTTTTCAAAAGTCTGATTGTTCATTTTTAGTTTTTTCTTTTAAAATAATTTCCAACTGTTGGAATTCCATAGGGACAGACCTCTTGTTACCTGAACATGTAAATACCTGTTGATAGAAATTTCATAAATAAATACATGTTTGATATGAAAATCGTCTGTTTATGTGTGTATGTTGTTTAGATCTTCTTTACTGTTTGTCCTCTGGCTCTTAGCAACACTGGCAGCATAACTCGCTAGATTTTTCATAGGCAATAAAGAGGTCACATAGAGGATTTGCCTCTCTGCTCCAACTTCCTATTGGTTGGTGTTGCTATGGAGCTTCCATTTTTTTTCTTCAAAACAGCATACTGCAGGACAGACTGTCCTTTATTATTCAGATGATTGAATATTTTCCTCTCCTTCCTCTGTGAATGCGAGCAGCTTCTCTGTTGGTAGAGACAGCAAAGTTATTGTCAACTTTGTGTAGTTTCTACAAAATAGTCCTTTATTCTAATTGATTTCACATGATTGACCACAGATTAAGTCATTCTTATTGCGCAAGTTTGATCTCAGGAAGCTGTTTGAACATCACATTACATCTTTGTGAATGTAACACATAATTCCTCTCATATGTCTGTTCCTTCAGAGATCAAACTTAAATAATTCAGTTTTGCACATATAAAATGTAATAAAAATCTGCCTGGAGTGATTATTCAGTCACTGCTGTTGAGGTTTGTTTTCCAATGTCCTCGGGACTCCAGAGACGTTTGGACATCTGCTGCCCCCTGAAGGTTGAACACTAGCATCGCATCCAGCGCTCCTTCTTGCTCAGTGGGTATCCTCTGTCCAGTTTCAGCTGCTCGTTCACCCTCCAGTACTCATCGTCCTTGAAGAAGTAGAGCTTGCCGTTGGTCCACGTGAAGGCTGCGTCGGGAGACGACGGCACTCCTCTGAACATCAAGCTGAGCGGTTTGGGATAGAAACTCATGTCGCTGTACTTCAGCTCATCAAACTGCCAGTACTCTGATCCCTGCACAGACAAAGAGGTTTTTAAATATACACAACACTTTATCAGGTACACCTGTCCAACTCCTCAGTTACACACATTTCTAAACAGCCAATCACATGACAGCAAGTCAATGGAGAGTCATGGATGTTGAGCTGATGCTATCATGTCAATATGGACCAAAATCTCTGAGGAATGTTTCCAGTACCTTGTTGAATCTAAGCCTCCAAGTATTAAAGCAGTTCTGAAGGCAAAAGGGGGTACTAGCAAAGTATAGAGTGAGTGTACTCATTCTTTTAGCGTATATTTGCTCTGTTATTCTGCGTTTACCTTAAGAAAGATCAACTTCTTGTTTAAATCCAGATACAAGGCGGCATCGATGTTAGGGGGGATCCGCTTCACCTCTTTCGGGTAGCCGTAGTCAAGCATGAACCTCGTGTATCTCCACACTTTATTGCCTGTGACCAAGAACACGTTCAAATGTTGGAGTTTTGGAAGAGACAGTTGGTCAAAAAGAATCCTGCACTGTAAAAAACAAAATCTCACCAAGTATTTAGGTCTAGTTTGTAGTTTCAACATTTATGACACTTGAAATGAGACAAAACTAACTTACAACTAAGTTGTCATCTCATTTGATCTTCTTTATTTCACCCTCTTAATTTAAATAATATCTAATAAAAATGTTTTTTTTTTACTTTACAGAATATTTTTAATCAGAAGTTTCATTTTTGATGATGAGAGGTCTGGGTCAAGAAACAGACTTGCTTGATTTAGGGGAATAGGTTTGGAAACTTTAGTGCTAAAAGAGCCATTTGGTCCATTTTCCTACTGATCAAAAACCCAACCAGAGTCGCCAAGTCCCGGTTTATGTTTTAAAAAACACACTTTATTCATGCTTTTGTGGACATTAGAACATTCATTTATAAACGTAAAATTGTGTTACAGTTTTCTGAAAATAACAACTTTGAATTATATTTCTTTTGCCAGAAGCACATCCAAGTTCATTTCAGAATAAAACACACCTGTGTTAAATAAAACCTTTTGCTGCAGCAGATTCACTTAAGTAAAAGAGAAACAAAAGGTAAAACATGGACTTTTTAGAATTGTTGAGGAATCAGTTTTAGTTAGTTAGTGAATTAGTTCATTAATGATTATTACTAGTTTTAGTTTTTGATTTTTTTTTTTAAATTCAGTTCCATGGATGGATGGATGAAAAGTACATTAAGTTTTTTAGCATCATTTTGCTCAGTTATCTGATAAGTAAAAATCTAAAAATAAATGACAAACACAATTAACAAAGAGCCCCAATGTGGGGATAAGAAATGTGGCTCCTGAGCCTCAGGTTGAAGCCTTTTGAATTTGGGGAAACTGGAAAGTTTTATTGACTTTTTAAGATAAATTAATAAAAAAAGAAATGTTACTCTAGTTTTACTTCAAGATTATTATCTCTCGAAATTAGGATAGGACAGTTATAAATCTTGAAATCGGTCATTCTTGGGGAAAAATATAAATATATTTACTTTAAAAAGGTTTTTTTATTTCTTTAGGGCAACGTTATTTATATTTTATTGTTTTGCTTCTATTTGAATTATGTTTTTATGTCACTTATTTATACTTTTCTTTCTTTTCTGTAATTGGTTTAACCTTCTAGCATTTGTTTTTATTGTTTTTTTTAGCTTTCAACGTGTTTGGCTGTGGTTTTCTTAAGGCAGAATTTGAAATAATGAACTTAAATGCATGTTTTATTTTGTTTTGAGACATAAAATTTACAATTACCAGATTAATATACCAAAATATGACTACTTTCAATATTTAATTTATTATAAATTTTAGGAAATCTTTTCAAGACTAATTCATTATTTTGGCAGATTTATTTTTGCATATAACAATAAAGAAAAAAAATCTTGTAATCAATACCTTTAAACTTCAAAGGACATTTTTTTCTAGTGTGGAGGTGTCTTGGCCAAAACAAAAGTTACTCTACCTTTAAAGAAGTATGTCTTGTTGGTTCTTGGAGAGTGCACAGCTGCATTTAAGTTT
The DNA here is from genome assembly GCA_003999625.1 of Oryzias javanicus. Classification (NCBI taxonomy): domain Eukaryota; kingdom Metazoa; phylum Chordata; class Actinopteri; order Beloniformes; family Adrianichthyidae; genus Oryzias; species Oryzias javanicus. The sequence continues at coordinate 8,490,012 of CM012441.1, read as the reverse complement.
CCAGGGAGTTCACTCCACAGTCTGCTGATTTTCATTGGAGTGTTGTAGCCCAGGTCAGAGATGGTCCAGACATAATCACCGCTAAAAGCAAAGGTTTTCTTCCAGGGACCTGACAGAAACAATATGAAACCAAATCTTTTTATTGAAAGGAATTAAAATATGAATCTAATTGGGATTTGTTGCAGTTTTTTAATTGATTATTTGTTCCTTCAGGGAGCTGTTCTATAATTTTTTTTTTCCAATCAGTCAAATCAATCTTGCAGATTCCATCATAATCGGTCTTACCTAAGATGATGGCATCGAGCTGGGCGGTGCAGGGGTCTGGGATGCTCTCGGTTTCATAGCTGCTTTCTGTGGGAAACAGGGTGCCTGCAGATGCCGGACTGGCCAACGTGCTGGTGAGGCGTTTGCCTGCAGTGCAGAAGAAATCATCCATTTTAGGTAAATTCTTCTTTTTTTTCCACCAAATTTCATCTGACCTTAATAATATTTTTATAACAGACAGCTGTATAATTGAAAGCATTCAGACAATATTCTTAGCTTTGAATTACTGAAAAAACATGCACTTCAAGAAAAGTCTAAATTACTGGTAGATTTTCTTTAAATAAACAAAAAACAAACAAAAAAAAATCTGCCTTTGAGAATTCTTATTTTTCTAGAAAAAATGGTAGCCAGTAAGACACGCTTTCTTAAACTAAGATTGTTTTACTATTGTAAAATTTTATTGATAAGAAGTTTACTTTTGCAAAAAGACTTTTTATCTTGAAACAATGTTTTTTTTTTTTATTTCTTAAAATGTAATTTTTGCAGCATAAGGCTATAAAAATATTTTCAAATCTTAAATTCCCAAACATTTGTGCAAAACCATTGCCAAAAGGAAGTTTCCTCCCATATTGTAGTTTTGCATGTTTCACCTGTTTGATTGGTTAATTATTTGTTTATTTCTGTTGGCTGCTATTATTCGTTTTATTTATGCAACCGATTTATTTTGCAATCACATTTTCCTGATTCCTTCATTAAAACCTGCAAGCAGCAGTTGTTTTTCTGAAAAATAAACAAAGAAATGACTTTTTTGGAATTTCATACATTTATTTTGCATTTTTTGAGAGTTTATTATTAGATTATTATAAGTCCAGCTCTACATGCACCAAGAAAAAAAGGGCTAAATTCAAAATCTCATTTTCCTTTTAATCTATGTTCATGCATTCAAATAGGGTCTGTCTGAAACCAAGTTTAGTTGGAATGGGTCAAGGCCTTCCTCCCTGGGGTATCGAAATCCAGGCCTCGAGGGGTGGCCTCCTCCAGAAACCCTGCCTTATCTGCTGTTGATTACCTGGATCAGGTGAGTTTAGCCAATAAGGAGCTTTAATGACAGGTTGGTAGGAAAACATGTGGGACACCGGCCCTCGAGGCCTGGATTTGGACACCCCTGAAAGGTTGAATTTATCAGATTCTCTCAAGTGATGCTGCAACTTTTTGAGCTGTTAATTTCTCTGATGACAAAAGGATTATTGGGACATTCTGAATTGTTTTTCTTCACTCACCGTACAGTGCCTGGATGCCTTTCACATCGTCTGAATGCAGCCTGAAGTTTGCACGATAACCAGCGTAGACCGGAGCCATCAGAGCACCTCTGAACTGAGAGTGACCCAAGCCGAGGGCGTGGCCAATTTCATGGGCAGCCACGATGCGCAGATTGGTACCATAATAGGACTGCTCTGTCCAGAACTCGTCCTCGTCAAAATGGACAATCCCAGATTCTGGTGACTCGGCATGAGCCAGAACGTGACCTGCAGGGAAACGTGAAAACAAGCAAAGAAAATATTATTTCTGCAAAAAGAAATAATAGTAATAATTGCTCAGACTGCAGACTCACCACGCCCATCAAAGGGGACAGGGCATTGGCCATCTCTTTTATGGAAGGAGATCCTTATGTCTGCTCTGCCATAGTGAACCTCTTTGAAAGTCAGAGGCGTCACGTCACTCCAGTATTTGAAAGCAGATCGGATGGCGGCACTCACATCTGACTGCTTCATGTCAGGTGTGTAGTTGTAGATGCGGTAGGTCAAACTCTTTTTCCTCCAGCGACCTGAAAGAACAGGATTTTGGGAAAAGTTTATTTTGTAAAACCGTAAAAGTTTACATTTTGGTTAAATAGCCTGATAACAATTTCAGTACCCATTATTCTGTATTTGTGGAGCTTTTTGTTGAAGGGGTCTCCATGCCACAGCGGGGCTGTCTCATCACTTGTAGAGTAGCTTCATCCAGTTCTCCATTAGGTGGCAGATCATTCACCCTCTGGAAGACTCTGACAGGATGAAAAGGATCAAACATCTGGAAAACATCTGTTTTTAAGAAAACTACCCTCACTTTTTTTAGCGTTGCAAAACCATACCTGAGAGCTTCAATGACTTCTTCCAGGTAAAAAGGATCTTCGGGATTGGTAGGGTCGTTCAGATAACCATATTGTCTCAAATATGCCTGTACAGAGACATTTTTACCTTTAATTTTGCTAGAAACTTTTTTGATTACAAAACAAAGCTGCAGTCTTACCTTTGCTTCCTCGAACTCTGGCCACTGTACCACCCCACACAGAGCCCCCCTGAGGTTGAGGAGCAGCAGCACCAGGAGCCCCGCACAGCCCATCACCAAATCCACACCCAAATATCCACAACTGAAGAGTCTGGAGCAGCGTTCATCAGAGACAACACTGGACTCTTTATTCTCTGGACGCCGCGGCAGTTTTAAGTGAGGCGTGCATGAGTCAGCCCTGTGGCTGCGATGATCCACCTCCGAAGAATGGGAAGGACAGCCTGCTGGTCTCTGCCAAGACGCCTGCTGTTAGAATACAGCTGTTGAGGGAGGATGTGGGCCTCCACAAGCCGGAAAACCTACAAGAGTTAAATCATCTTTTTCTAAATGAAACGTCCAATTCAAGTCCAATCTCTAGTTTTTGGGAAGTTTGGCTAATACATTCTGTTGATAAATCAGCCTCGGTATCAGCATTTAATTATGGGTCTTAAACACAGGAGGAGCCTCTCCTTCTGTCTCCACATTCCTGAGCTCCTTGCAAAACAAATATTTAGTTTTCATCTGGGCTGAATCTTCTCTGTGATCAGCTGAAAGAAGCAACTCGAAGAAAAGAAACAAAAACATATGACATCAATAATGAAGAGGTTCAGAACAAAGTGCTTATTTGTTCCAAACCTGCAGCTCAAAAAACTTTTTTTTTAATTCCCCACCCCCTTTAATACAATGTAACAGGAGAGATATCAGCCTAAAGTAACACATCTCCACTTCAACTGGGAAACTCCAAAGTCCATATTTGACCTGATTGTTTGCATGAAACAGTCATGATGTTCTCGTGTGCTTTTAATTTGAAGGTCTGTTCCTGTGTAACTTGTTGGGTTGGTTCTTTCCAGGAATAATTAACCCCATGTCCTGATGCTTCCTGTTTTTGATTAAACCACTTCATCTACCTTCAAAGCAACGTCTGCAACTCTTTAGTTTTCCAACTTTAACACCCACTCTAATATCTTTTGATCCATTTTAAACTGTGACCACTTTTTTTTTAACTGTCATTTTTAGGTCATAGTTTCTGCAGAGTGGCACAGGTTTATTCAAAATTTGCCCAAGAGTAGTGGGTGGGACTGGTAGTGAGGAGCAATCCCGCCCCTCGCCAAAGCTCAGAGTAGGGAGCCCAGCGAAAATACGATATTTGTCTGTCACAGCTATGCTCTTTTCCAAACATTTTATTAATTTGCTGCTGATTTACAACAATTTGAATAAGAAATACTTTATTTTGGGTTTAATTTTATTGATATATGTCCTCCATCATTCGAAAGATGTCACGAGAACATGATAAAAACCTCTAAAAACTCATCGGTGTGGGTCTTTTATTAAGAGCTTACAGTAGGTTTTTCATCAGATTTCTGTCTATGACAGAAAAAAATATGCTTAAAAATGAGTAAGAATTGTATTAATCTAAGTCCCAATCCAGTTTTTTAAATCTATCCTGAGTTAAAGTTAGGTAGAACTTTCTTCTAAAATTTATAGCATCTTATAAAATTTTTTTACAAACCACACACATTTTTTCGCAGTTGAAACCTCATTTTCACATATTCAGTTCACAAAAATCTCAAAACTTGAGCATCTGCTTTTGTGACTAATCTAACACAGCTCTCATTAAACACTGATTTAAGACGACAACTTCCTGTCACACAAACACAACCAGAAGTGTTTTCATTTCCTGGAAATCCTTTTTTATTTTATTGCTCATTTCATGAGTTTTCCCATTTACAATAAAAGCAGCCGGATGAATTCTGTTGGTCATTTTTTAAAGACTCAAATGTTTGAATCATCAGAAAAACCAGAATTATCAACAGAGCAGCTGGCCCTGGATTTATCTTCCAGTTTCAACAGAATGCTAAAAAAAAAAAAAAAAAAAAACTTGACCACATACTTTAAGTACTTTCAGCAACAACATTGATTACATGAAAAAAACCTGTCGGTTCATCCAGAAACTTAAAATACTTTTCATGTATTTATACACCATTTTAAACATTAAAAAAACTACTGCAACTTTGAATAAAATCATTGCACCTTCTGCTTTTACTACTAAATCTTTTTCAACCGGTTCCAAAAAAAAAAAGAAACAGAGATGCCTGCACAATTCAAAAAATAAATTAGCTAAAATAACCTTTTATTTTATTCTCTCATAAATATATTAGTATTTGTTCAAAAGTATCATAAAAGTTAGATTTTTACACATAATGAAATGTTTCCTCCTCACTCTGATGTGAAGCAGTTAGCATCGACATGTGAACATGACCAGGAAGGTTAGCTTTGGCTGCTAAATGCTAACTCAGCAGTTTCCTGTCATTACCTCATTTCTTTTTTTCCCAAAGCTGCAGTTGTTAGCGCGTACTTCTCATTAAAAATACTAAACTCCTCAAGCCTAAACCTCATAATTTCACAAAACAAAAGGTATGGCTTCTCTGTTTATCTAGAAATAATCTCTATTAGAGTTTGAAATCTCATTAGTTGAAGTACCATGAAAGGAAAAAGTGGGTTACTGTAAACAAAATGTACTTCAAAAAACTCCTACACATGACACCACTTTGTGCAGCAAAATGAAATCATTCTGATCTAATAGGCACTGTAATCCAACACAAAATGTATGATTATTGGCTATAAAACAAACTGAAGTATAACAGCAACACAGCTCAGTCTGTATCTGATGTGTGGATGAAGGGGAAGAGCTGAAAATATACCGGTAAGAGAATCCCCCTTTTCCTTGTTCAAGTTTGTAGATTTAAAGCTTCTTCATTACAAACTGCTGCTGTTTGACTGATTCATGTATAATGACACTTCTCTACACTTTAGAAATAAATAAAAAGTCTGTTTCTAAAACTTTCTTGCATGTTGATCTACAAAAACTGAACTGCCTCATCAGTAGAACTCATCATTTCCAGTTTCTTTCTTCATTCTAGTTAAGAGCTTTTAATTCAGGAATGATGGGTAGAAACCCCTGTTTCTCATCCGAGCAGTTCTGTTCATGATAGACCCAACAAGAGGTCGTTTTATGAGGTCACCTTCAACCCTCTGTGATCTTCACCGTCACTCGGTGCCAGGCGTTGTTCAGCACGCCCCTCAGGTTCCAGATGGGGGGAAACGTCTCCGGCTGAACGTTGTAGCTGCTGTCCACCGCCTTGCAGATGATCTCCAGTTCCTGAACCTGAGGGGGAAGCGGAGCGGTGAGCTCCCACAGCTTCCAGGCCCAGGCCCGGCCGGGCGTAGGCGGCGCTTTGGGGACCTGGCCCTCGTCGCTGCTCCTCAGCTGCGCCACCTGCCACGTCTGGCCTCCGTCCAGAGAGACGTCGACACGCACCACCTCTCTACCCCCGCCGCTCCACGCGTATCCCTTCACGGTCACGGAGCCGTCGCTGCTGTCGATCAGAGCGCCATCTGCTGGCGAGGTGATGGCAGACTGAACGGGCAGCTCCTGGATGGCTGGAGCGGATTTATAATCCACCGTGTCCCAGTCTGTTCCAGGCGAGAAACCTTTGTAGTCGTTCTGCTGCCAGTGGCTGGTGCTCTCCTCTGCACTCACCACTATCTTCCCCACCCACTTCACACTGCGGGCCCCCACCACGCCCGGCACCACCACTCTCACCGGGAAGCCGTGGTCCGGGGGAATCTTTTCCCCGTTCATTTCATAGGCCAGAAGGACGTCTCCCTCCTCGCTTACGGCCTTATTTAAAGGGATGGAGGCTCCGTAAGCAGCGCCCGTCACATCTTTGTCCAGCCCTTCAAAGTGAACGTGGCGAGCCCACTGCGCCACGTCCGGGCCGTACCCTGCAGCCAGCAGCACGTCCCTGAGTTTGGCGCCGCTCCACTTGGCATTACTGATGGCAGAGATCCCCCAGCTCAGTCCTTTAACCTGCTTCACCCGATCCATCTCAGACCGCCGGTTGCCAGCACACTGCACCGTGGCGGTCACGTCGTGTTTAGGAAACCGGGTTTTCAAGTCTTCAAGGGAAAACGTCACCCCTCCACCTGGAAGTCCCTCAACTTGCAGCTGGTAGGAAGCCGGGTCCACTTGAGGAACCGGCAGGTGGTTCCTTTTGAAGAAGACAGCAGAGGGAGTGATGAAACTGTCTGTCAGGATCTCAGGAGGCGGCTCCGCGTTGAAAGGCTTCTGGCTGTTTATGCGCAGCACAGGGTGGCGCTCCGGGTCAGACGAGTACGGGTCAGACGATTCAGTGGGTTCCTGCTTCTTCAAGTCCTCTCCGCAGAGCTCTCCAACCTTGAATTTATCACAAACACAAAGGGTTTATATAGCACATGACACAAAGGCTAACAGCATAAAGATTATTTTAGACTTGAAAGCCCTCGGCAAAGAGCGTTCAAGCCGCCACTTCCAATAAAAAGTCAATGTAAACATGCATAATCCCACGTTTCCTGCTTCCGTGTTCAAAACTCTTGCACTGAAGTGTAGCTATACAAGTTTGTACGACTGTTTCAGATTCTTGAAAGGTAAACAGGTAACAACAGTTTTCTTTTTGACTAAAAATGGCTTAATCGTAATTAAAAGACCACTGGGAATGCTTTTACAACAGATCAAAATAGGATTCAACTGATAGTCACTAAGCAGACGTCACTATTTCCTAGTGTGTAAAATGCAGAGGACTTTAACATGTCTGTGGAGGCAGCAGCACCACCATTTAGCATACATGTGCAACAGCAGATACACAATTACCTCTATCTTTGATTGAGAGCAAACATTTAAAAATGTATTCATATGCTCAAGAAACCGAAACCAACAAGCCAATTTAAAGTGACAAAATCAATTAAAAAATATCTTTTGTTCAAATTCAAGGTAATTTGGGATTTTTTTAAAGCGATTTTACATTTTTTATCCTTGCAAATATTCATTTTAATACAATTTTGTTGTGTTTTTGTAGAACAGGAAGAACCAACCTTATACTCAGAGAGGATTTCCAGCACGTGCTCCTGGTTGTGAACGGCATACAGCGCCCAAAAAGGTTCGAGGGCACCACCTGCTGCCAGCAGGATCTTCTCCCCACCAGGATGCATGGCCACAAACTCTGTGATGTCATAAACGCCTCCTCGGTAGGTGACCCACACCCCATCGCTCAGAGACCGGTGCTTTGAAACTTCCTCCTGGCTGAAGACGGGAAGAGTGGAGATGCTCTCTGTGGTTTGAGCTGCAGCCGCCGGCTGCTCAGCCTGCAAGGAGAGAACTGCCGAGATTCAAAATAAAGAAACTTTACGGAAGCGTTGCATGATTACAAACAATAGAACTTGTAATAATCAAATTTAACTTTAATTATAAAGCACTTTTTTATACTTCAGTAAAGTAAAGCGCTTTAAAGAATTTAAAAAATCTTTCAAAAATAACTAATGAGAGGAAAACCAAAACATAAACAGACAATGAGCAAGTATGTTGCAAATGATTAACATAAACAGGTTAATTATTACAGACTTTAACTTTTTCCTGCACAAGTTAATGTTTTCTGACTATGCAGAGGTGTAATTATTTATTTTTTTTCCCCTCATTTTAAATACATTTTGTTGATGTACTGTAGTTGCAGAAGGTGGGACAATAAAAAAATGTTTTTTATAAACTGCATCTGTTCCCCACCTTGTGCTGCTGTAGGCCAAAGGCAACGACAGCCCCAGCGCCAGCCAGCAGCCCCGCCAACCCATGCCTCCAGCTAAAGCCGCTGAAATGCCAGTCGGACTTGTTATCGTGGGTGCTGGAGAGACGGGCGGCATGCGATAACACAGCAGGGCCCAGATGACGCCTACCGACAGAGAAAAAGGGGAGCTGTAAAATTCTTACGGGAGTGGAAAAAAACAGGGACTGAACTACCACACGCAATGTAACACAAAATAGTACTTCTTCTCAAAATGTACATCCTTAAATAAATAAGCATCAAGTTGCTTTTCTTTACCTTAGAATAGAGGGACGGCCAAAGCGAGTCAGGCCGTGACAGCGTCTAAGAAGCAGCATCGCATCTGTCTTCTGCATCGACGTCAGTTTGACAAGCAAAAGAAAAGTCATGTTTCCATCCAAAACACCGAACATGAAGAAGAAAATCTAAACATTTAAGTCCCACAGGATTTAACAGAAAACTCCAACTGTAAATAATCAAATTAAGATTGGGATTTCACATTAATTGTGAGAATATTAGAAAGACAAAGAAGTGTAAAAGCATTTTTCTAAAAATGTTAACTTTCGGGTGCAGATTTTGTAAATATATTCTAAGCAAACTGCAAAAATGTTTTAAAATAAAGCCCAAAAAAGTAACTTTTGTTGTTCCAACAGATGTTTTTGAGTGACAAAAACATCAAATATGTTTAAAGAAAAAAGCAAAAAAAAAAAAAAAAACCCTATCCTCTGATTCTGAGACATTTTCCTAATGGGTGATGTATTGTTCTTCTAAAGTTTCTGCAATGTTTAGGAAAAAGGTCAGTCAGCTAAAAAATCCAACCTTTAAACCTTTGACCAGCAGCGACATCATTTCATGTGAACACTCTACATAATATAGAGAAACTAAGTTAAACATATAACCAACAGAGAAACGATTTAATATAAAGGGACTTTGTCCACCAAGATCTCTCCATTTTAACGAGCCATAAAGCAATGCTGATTCCACGCAGAAAAGAAACTGTATTTGATGAGTTTTGATGGAGAAAAGCATCACTTAAAGGGCTAAAATAAATAAAGATTAAAGACTTTTCCTGAGAAGAGGAAGATAACAAACAAATCAGGAGCCAAATGTGTAAAATGTCTCAAAGACGAGCTCTGCCTTATCAGGTAATTACACTCGTCTTATCGAGGTCATTAAGATTGGTTATCTTAAAACAGCTTTCCTGATGCAGGCTGCCCGCCTGCAGCCAACTTGCATTTTCAACTTGAAAAAGTCAAACTTCTGCTTTTATTTAAAGGAAGAAAAATTAGATCAATAAAGCTGTTAAACTGAGTCTAGTGACAGCTCGTCATTCAGGAAAATCTTCATCTAAATATCATAAATAAAAGAAGGCTTGTGTCCAGGATAAACAATAATAGAATAGCATTCCAGTGTTGGTGAGTCTGCAGACATGCACCATTAAGTCCTATTAGAGGCTTCACTGCATCCAACAACAGCAACAATCTGTTCAAAACAGAGACCAGGATAAAACAGGAAGAACCTAAATGATGTTCCGTGTGGAGGCTGAGGACTAACCATCAAAACATCTGTGAATGATAGGGGTCTGCAATCTTTTATATCAAAACAGCCATCTGGACACAGTGAGAGTCCCCCTTTACCATTTAAAAATTTACTTTATGTTTTTAGTAGCCCTTAAGTCATTCATTTAAAAATGCAGCTATTAAATGTTTGTAAAAATTGAAATACAATGGTGTTTTATTTTTCTATATATTCCTAATTCAACTTTATTTACTTTTGACAGCCACACATGCAAGTTCCTTTCAAAATAAAATACATTCTGTCTCAGATAAGATCTTTTTGCTGCAGAACTTTTACTTCGATTAAAATTGCAAACAAGTCAGACATGGAATTTTTTGTCATTGTGACTTTGGTGCACAGTCATCCATTTTTTTCCTATTACTATCAAATATGAACATGACATTGGTGTGGAATACACTTGTCGAAAAAATGTTTCTGATTATGGTATTCTAATAACAAGCCACTCAGACGGTAGATTAAACATTTACCATAATATTAACTGACATGTTAAAAATCTAAACTAAAAAATATTCATTATTTGTTACTCCGCAGCCACATGAGGCTCTTTAACCTCTTTATGGTGGTTGAATAAATACTATAAAATAATAGAATCTTCTTTTTAAATGAATTAATGGTTACTAAATTAGAATTTATTTAATTTAGATTAGAGACGTTTACAACTAGAAGATAAAGCAAAGATTTTTACATCCCTGCTGAGCTGAAGAGGCCTTGTTTGTGCAATATTTCCTCCAGATTGGACAATCACTAAGAAAAACGTTGGTAAAAAGCCTGAGCACATATTATCTTATGCTACACAACAGTGGTTAGTGCAGCTGTCTAGAGCTGTACTGGGATGATCCTGTTTGACCCAGGCCAACTTTTACTTTGAAAGGAACTCATACGAGCTTCTGTCAATTATAAACAAATTTCACATTCTGAGAAAATGCACGTTTCTCTTTATATTTCTGGGTTTTTTCTTTCGTGCCATAAAATAAATATAATTCTTATCATTATTATATATACATATATATTTTAAAAAAAACAGACACACTTTATAATGACTCTACGGTACATGGCTCTTTCACTGTTGAAGTTACAGAAAGCCTAGAATTGACTCTAACCCAGGAACATGAATAACATGTGTTTCACTCTTGCTGAGACCAAAAACTAAAAAAGTTTACAGCTAACGCTTTACCTTTATCTGTATGTCTAATACAAAAACAGGCGGTTAAACCTTACTTTAAATGTTACATTTAACTCAAATATGTCTATTTGTATTTTTTTTAAAAAAAACTAAAACAAAGTTGTTTCTTAATGGACTAAATGAGGAGATATTAGAGTTCATTAGAGCCTCAAAGATGTTCTGCTAATGTTCCGCCGAGTTAAAAATAAAAAAATAAGGGACTAACTACGTCTATTTATTTAAGGTGAACAAAAACTTTAATAATTTGATAGGAATGATAACAACTTGTAGTTAAACGCTTTTTAAATGCTACAATATAAAAAATGAAGCGGGGGGAAAAGGCTAAATTAGATAACCGGCTGACATTTTGCATCTCTTAGGCTAACTTAGCAGACCCAGAACCTAGCTAAAATAATTTACGTTTACATTTTTTTTTTTTTAAATACAAACTTTCACTTTAAAATCTGGATCTAAAACCAGGAAAATATTTTTTCTGCTCCGTCAATCGTTTACCTGCGCCTAGATTTTCTCCACGAAGTGCATCCAAAACGAGCACGCGACTGCTGGCTCTGAATGTCTCACAGAGAAACGGAGGCGCGTTCAAGATCACTACTGCTGACGTCACAATATGCTGCAAAAACCCACAGACCGCAGAAGGCGCGGCCGATCTGTCCAATAACAAGAACACTGGACACTTCATGAGCATGAGTAGTTTTTTAGTCTTTTTCAAATAAACTTTAACCCTTTTGAATTTCTTTCGGAAACTGGAAGTTACACGATTGTTTTTTTAATCTCTCAAACAACACTTCAATTTTGAAAGGTTCTGAACTGGCAGCAGTTTCTACCAAAAACATGTATTCAGTCAACACCACAGCAGTGAATGAGTGAAAAAAAGTCTCATAAGAACCCCATAATACAGAAGCCAATTTTAGATACGTGTAGCTTTTCCCTCTCTGGACTTACTTTTTCTATATTTTATTTCCTTTTTAGTAAAATCAAGCCATTATTTACAAAATACATCATCAGCCAGTTTTTCAAACTTTAACAAATTCTAAATATTAATAATAATGTAACATTAGCTCGGTCTCTTATTTTTATAAATTGATCTAATTGCTCAAAGAAGGAACATTTGTGTTCCTGTATCAAACACGTTATTCATTTATTAAACATCCATATTCTTAACCCCCTTTCAGGGTCTGGGGCTGCAGACCCTACCCCATGTCCTTTTGGGTGAGGCTGGTGTACACCTGGACGTCACCAGTCTGTCGCAGCGCCACAATGACACACTCATAACTTTCAGTTCAGCTATGAAGCATTTGACTGTGAACGAAAGCTGGAGTCCCCAGAGAAAACCAATGGGTGCGCTAAAGTGCTAACCACTGTTCCACCATTTCATTGTCCTGAATACAAGTCAAGAAGTTCCCACTATAATGAAACCTCTCTTTACATTTATGAGACAATAAAACAAATAAACTACCAATGATCCCACCCGTTAATAATTTTAAGTTTGGAGCAAAAGGTTAAGATCTGATTGTGCAGAAAAATGATGACAATAATTTTAACAACAATGTTTGTGGAGCTGCTGCATGGGTGTGTGTAGGATTGCTATATGGGAAACCAGGGTTTGTTTCCCAGCAGGCTTGTTAAGATTAATCCAGTGCATGTTCTTAGTCAAGACCCTTCATGCTACTGCCTAACTATGCAGCTACAAGGGGGCCCAAGTCTTATGCAGAGATGGAGCCACATTTTAAAGTTACTTGTATCTAAACTTATAAGCTAAATCAGCTTTTCACGTTTTATATTTTCATTTTGAAGTAAAATGGACACAAACTTACATATTCTTAATGAAAGCCTGGAAAAATGTTAAAACTTAATATTGGAGTATTAAAAGCATAAATGAAAAACCTTGTAAGCTTTTGCTTTAAGGAGCCCATGTTCCTCATGTTCTCTTCATCAGGTTGATCTGGTTCCTCAAACTGCATTAGTCTTTGGAAACTTCAATATAAATAAGAGGAAATGACAAATGCATGTGTGGCAAAGTGGTGGTGGTGGGGGGCTGCTGATGCAGTACACCCCAAAACAAAAAAACAACAACGCCACCCCGGAATACCGGGTCCGGGGAACCCAGATGCAGTCCTAACGAAGGACGCGTAGATTTTTCCCAACAGGCCAAGACGTGGTTCCAGTTTCAATAAATAGTTTTATTACAAGATAAAATGAATTAAAACAGTAAAAGTTAAAATAAAAACCTAGCTCGGGGAAGGCTTACCGGCAGAACGCTGGGCAGACGAGGGGAGGACAAAGAAGAAAAACAAAACTGAACACACCCCACAGTGACACGCACACACTTGTGAAAGGACTTGGACCGACACCAGAACATGCACACAAACGGGCCTCCACCGTCGTCGCCCAACACGCTCTGCAAGCACTTCACCCTAAAAGATAATCAAATTAAAACAAGCTAAAAAAAATTAAAAGAAAGGCAACCGTCCATACAGTCCCAAGGCTCGCCGGGGGCCTGAAGCCTGAAGCTTGAAGCGGGGAGGGCTCGCCGTGGGCCTGAAGCCTGAAGCTTGAAGCGGGGAGGGCTCGCCGTGGCCTGAAGCCTGAGCTTGAGCGGGGAGGGCTCGCCGTGGGCCTGAAGCCTGAAGCTTGAAGCGGGGAGGGCTCGCCGGGGGCCTTCTGCAGGAAACCTGAAGCAGGGTGGTAGCCGGGAGTCTGTAGCCTGTATCCGGGAGCCTGACAATTTGTTTCGCTGCACCACACAGGAACAAACAAAACAGCACAAAACAGCAGTGGTGCCTATCCTGCACCTGAATGGCTGGAGGAAAAGGATTTACACAGCGCACGTGTAATCCATGTCAGCCTCTCCAAGTAATGGAGTGCTTTGGTTTTGTTGACCAAACCAGCAGAGAGCTGACAATGAAGTAGGCGTGGCTGGGCACAGTGCTTTAGATCCCCATAGGGTGAGCCAAACCATTTTATACTCCTTCCCAGGTAATCATTGATTGGGAGATTAAGTGCAGCTGCACAAACTGCTGCTACACATGGATCTATTTTGTTCTTAGTTGTGGAAACTGGGCCCTTAACGAGCATAACCGATGAATCCATTTATACAGACTTTAGGACCATCCGTAACCATGGCAACAGTATAATTACTAAGCTGAAATGTCCGTGGTCCAATGAAAATATTTTAATTTCCACTGTGAAACTTTCATGTAGGCCATGCAATGTTAATTTCAACAAATTATGCAATTCTAAAAAAAGTAAAAAAAACAATTTAATTTCCATCAAGTAGAAAACTTTGATTTCTTATAAAAAAATGTTGCACAATACATGTTTTAAGAGCTGTTTTGGCACAGAGCATCTTTTATTTTGAGAATAAGTTATCTGTCTAACTTTAAAAAATAATCACATTTTGAGAGATGCTAGGTTATTTGACCTGTAGACCAAGGGTCTGCAATCTTTAAATCTAAAAAAGTCATTTGGTTCTGTTTAATACTGTCAAAAACTCACCAATAGCCACAAAGTTACATTTTCTGATTGGAAAAATACACTTTATGTTTTTGTATCCATAAAGCCAGCCTTTTATAACATATAGCTTTTAAATATTAATAAAAGCACTATTTTTTAAATTTATATATAATTTTGTAACTTATTTTACTTATGATAGCAAGTTCCCTTTAAAATAAAACACACCCTGTGTTAAATAAGTAAGTAAGTAAGTAAATGTTTATTTCTATAGCACCTTTCATAGATAAAAATCACAAGGTGCTTCACAAAGAAGACAGAATAAAATTACAACCAGTCATACACATATTGCATAAAAGACAGTAAAAGCAAAAAAAAAACACAATAAAAAACAATATAAAATTACCTAAAAGCTCTTTTGAATAAAAACGTCTTGACCTGACTTTTAAAACACTCAACAGAGTTTATCTGTCGTACTGAGAGTGGGAGGTCGTTCCAGAGACGAGGAGCAACGGCTTGAAAGGCAACGTCTCCTCTAGTTTTATAGCGGGTCTTTGGAATTTTCAATAGACTTTGATTTGAAGACCTCAAGGACCTGACTGAAGAGTAGGGGGTTAAAAGATCAGTAATGTATTTGGGAGTTTGTCCGTGCAAGGCTCTAAAAACCAGGAGTAAAATTTTAAAATCAATTCTAAATTTGACTGGGAGCCAATGTAAAGAAGAAAGTAAAGGAGTTGTGTGTGCTCATTTATTGGCTCCTGTTAAAAGCCTTGCCGCAGAATTTTGAACCAGTTGCAGACGTTTTAAAGAGCTTTTGCTAAAACAAGTAAAAAGTGAATTATAATAATCTAAACGTGAAGATATAAAAGCATGGATATAAGCATGGAAATAATATATGATTTAAGCTTATTCTAATATTACACCACTCTCACAATAGATTAAAGCTTTTGGCATTACTTTGCGCCATTATCTCTGTTAAAAATCTAAATATAGATGACAAAACTTTATTAACTAAAGCATAATGACCAAAACTGCAAACCAACTATTTATTCAAAGCCACACAGGAGAGATGAAGTAGCTGCAAGTGGCTCTGCAGCCTCAGGTTAAAGAGACTGTTAATGAATCTTATGGTTTCCAAGAAAGAGGCCAAGAGGAACACCAATTAAGAGATTTACTTAATTTGAAGTTGAAAATAACATGTTTTAATAAAATTTAATATCTGAAAAAGATTATCTAATTCTTTTTCTTGTTCCGTTTTCCCTGAAAAACAGGAAAACATTCATATTGGTTCAAATAACTTGAGTTTTCTCATCTGATTTTGATGCATGAAATGCTAAATGTAAACTCAAAGCAAAAGGAAACTGTCTTCAGGAGAAGTGTGCTTTAAAATTTGGGGTTTTTTGCCTTTCGAATGTTTTGTCAAGGCAACAGAAAATCCTTTTAAAGACAAGAAACAAAATCCTGTTGTATGTTGAAACAAGTCCCAGACAAAAGCCTTTGTGTGGTCCTGATATAGAAACTAGGAGTTAGAGATTAGGCACATCTATAAACGTGTTAAAAGAGAAAAGCAGGGAAGGTAGAGTCAGTTCACTTCACATCAGAAGTTTTCTGTTTGTGCTGTGTAGTAAAAAATGTTTTTGGTTAGATTTTGATTGAATTAATTCATAGTAGTTTCTTTTTTAAGCACAGTCATTCAGGCTCATTCTAGTCACGATTTGATAGAATTCAAGCTAAAATTCATTAAAAGGAGATAAAATTTACAAAGCAAAAATACCATAAATAAGCAATGATATTTTGCTGGAATACATATAATAATCAATTTCCCACTATGTCTAACAGAAGGGAATCTTATTACAAAGTAGTACCAGTAAATCTCACGTGTCTACTTTCAAAATGCTCTGAAATCCAGTTTTGAAACGACTTCTTTTAAAAGTTCATGCTTCATGAATTTATACCAACACTATTCCTACAAATCTGCCAACAGTTTATTTGCAAACATGAATTCAGATTACATTCTGCAAATGCTTCAGACGAGCTGTCTTCTGTCTGTTTTTTACCTCAATCCCCCTTGAAAGCTTACTAGAATAATGTAAAGAAGTAGTACATTTCAGATTTCTCAAGCTTAAAAATAAGAAACTAATGAATTTCCTGAGAGTATATTTTAGAAAGCAAACAGCTTGAACACTGATGAGAAGTTGCAATAGATTGTTCATTCAACCTAATAGGAGACAAACTGCCTCCAGTTTTTTAAAACACAAAAATCTACCAGTCCTCTGGAGGAATGCTGTCCATGACCTGGATTTTTTTTTAAGTGAAAACCACACCGTGCATGTCACAACTTAACTGATACATGGCTGTGAAGCTGGACAATGACCAGTGAACACGAGCAAATACACAGAACAGGAAGGGAAAAAAATCATAGTCCACGAGCGAGACAAAGTCCAACTTCAACCAACTCATCAGTTGGTAAGACCTTAACAGAGCCACAATTTTTTTCAGTCAAAAACCTACATTTACATATTACATACTGTGATTAGGCACAAACTGGAAGAAGTTCTAAAACTTTGAACTTATTTCCCTAAAGCAAAATTATTTAAACACAATTGAAAAAGCTTAGAATACTGAATGAATAGATAAACATTACATTAACAGCCAAAGCAGCTTCAAGAACAGCAATTGTAAAATACTAGTGAGTTTGTGAATCTAAAACCATGAATCTTTTTGATGTAAGTTAACCAGTAAATAAGTCATCTGCCCACTGTGTTCTCAGGGGATCCCCTCAGAAAATAATGTTTTTGGTCATGTGTTCTTGTGGCTTTTTTCTGATGATGTAGGACATTTACTAAGAAATTTAAGCTCATATTTCCGTTTCTGAGAATTTGTTTATTTAAAAGGATGAATCAGGACCAAACCAGAAAAGTTTGTTTGAAAAAGAGCTGATTTGAAACGTAGAAACTACGCTGGATGTCCCACAAACCAGGCCGGTTCTGGTTCAAATCCCAGCTGGGTCCTTTTTTTGGACAATACGACAATAAATCATACTGATTACTCAAACTTATTTCAGAAAAAAGGAATGCACTGATCATAAAAGAAAGAAAAATCAACAAAATTACTCATAATCATGAATAGTTATTTTTGCTATAATGCATACAATTGGTCCCAGATTAATTAAACATAATTGTCAACTAAAGTCAAGTAGAGTTGGATATATTGCTTGAAAAGGAGTGGAAAAAAGCAAACTTGTATAATAAATTGTGTTTCCATCTTTAGTCCAAAAATATTCTTCTCTGGTTGGTTAGTTTGTGACTTTGATATTATGGATGGATGGATGGATGGATGGATGGATGGATGGATGGATGGATGGATGGATAAATGAATGGATGGATGGATGACACATTCAAAAAGCAGACATGTTACGTATCCGTGTCTTAATGCAGAAACTGAGAAAGAACAAAGGATTTTTGGTCCGACAGGAAATTACCAACAGAAGTTGAGGTGAGGAGATTAGCTCTTAAAACAGGTTCAAACCACGTCTGGAGCAGATAAATCACCGGCTTCACCCCAAAGCATAAAGAAAGGGTTTATACGAAGGGAGGGATGCTATCTTAGCTTCTCACAGCAGGTACAGGAGCAGCAGTGGTGTTTGGCTGCTAATGAACTTCCTCTTCTGTAGTTCTCCATTCCCAGTCCGACCCTCACAGGTAACTGATGGCAGATGAGAAACAGAACAAACTGCTGAGTCATTATAGCAGCTGTGTTCACTTTAAGAATCCAGCAGCAAACGACCACAGATCAGCCTTCTTTAGAACTTACCAGTAAAAATCTTTTCTTAGTTCCAAGAAAGGTCGACGATGGGGTTCTGACACTGAAAACTAGAGCAACATGGTGTCTCTTAACTGGATTGTATAAGTATAACTGTCAGCTTTGAACCTCAGTTGTCCTTGTTTTGATGCCAAAGTCCCCCTGAGGGTTGAATGACGGTTTAAGTTATTCCATTTTCCCGTCATTCCTCATCTCCTCTTGTGGAGGCTGGCACTATCCAATGATCCAGTGACTGCTTCCAATCAGTCCACAAAGACAAGGACTGAGGTCTGCAACCTGAGGCTCCAATAAAATATAAACGATTTGAATAACGATGGGTTTGTAATTTTGTTTTATTAGTTTTAGTTAATAAAGTTTTGTGATGGTTTATTATAAGAATGATCTTGAGAGTTGTAAATTACATTTACATGCATAAACTTTTTGAAAATATGATTCCACCCTATATTTTCATGTTTATTTTCCATAATAAAAGAATAAAAATGACAATATGTCAAGTTCTTCTTGACTTTTTTGCATAAGTAAATAAGTAAATGTGTAACAGCAGAAATATATTTTATTTCATTTTGGACAATGCATTTCCTTTGCTATTTTTACATTAAAAAATCAAAGACTCAAACGCAGGGTGGATTTTATTTTGAAAGGAACTTCTAAGTTATTCTGTCAAAAGGAAAAATAAAAAGGTAAAATTGTTTTACATAAACAAGTGAATACTGTTATAATTCAATTATTGTCAATATTTAAAAGTTAAAAATTGATGGCTTAATAATCACAAAAACATAAATAAAGGGTCTTTTTCTAGCAGCTAGTTAGGTCATCCAATGTGAGGGCAACTGGTCCGACTAACATTTGAAGTGTTCTTGAGGCCTAAAAGAAAAGGTTGTCCTTCATCATGGAATTTAGCCACCTAATTTTGGCAAATTAATTTGTGCATTCTAATTGGCTCAAGTCAGATGTGAATGCGGCTACTATAAAGATCTTTTACTCTTTTACTTAATTAAAAATAAATAAATAAAAAAATGATGTTACCCATGAATGGTTAGCTCCACCTACTGGTGACATTTGTATAATTCTCAATAGTCCTAAAATAATCTCTAATGTGAAAATAGCAAATAATTATCAAATAACCCAGACACTTCTACGCTGTACAAGTATTTTGTTGTGGAACTTCATTTAAAAATAATTCATGGCTCTCTTTGTGTATTTTTGACCCACAGTGAATTTTATGAGGAACTCTGTGTTTTTAAAGTAACGTTCCAACAGAAAGTCTAAGAATAAACTGCATTAACTGATTCATACTGAACTGTACTCATTTCAGGAACAAACTCGTCAAATCCTTGCATCAGAATAAGGTTTTTCATTAAAAGTATTTTTTCTATTGAGTTTTTCTAATGGCTTTTACTTACATGTGTCATAAATCCTGAATGTACAAGATTCTATTGTAGTTATGTGTCAAAAAGTAGTGAAGCGTGTTTCCAAAAAACTTTCTGTGCACTCAGAAATCCTGTTTAAAACAGTTAATTTTTGCCTCAAGTATAATAACTCAGCACGACTTTGAACTAATTGACTGCTTTGGTCGCAGCAAAAGTCAAAAGGATAACATGGTGATTAAACGTCTTTCCAAACTAGAATATAAAGAACAATGGAAACGTCAGAACATTCTTTGAACAAGTTTAATATTATTTTCAAAGACCCGGTAAAGAAATTAAATAAAAATGTTTAGAAATATTAGAAAAAAACTAAAACAAATTGAGGTTCTACTGTAAGAATGTTTAGTTACAACATGAAGTATTCACACACTGAACAGAAGAGGTTTACGCTGGACTCCCCGTCGGGTTTTTCAACGTCAGTTCGGCTGTTAGCGGCTCCGCTGCGTCTCAGGAGAAGAGGTGCAGCCACATCTCCAAGCGACGTCTACATCTCGGCTGACCTTCACTGCTGTGTCATCTTGGCGGCCTCAGCTTTGATGAGGGAGATGAGCTCCAGATTTATGAGGAACACGAAGCGGAGACTTGCAATCTGAAGAGACAGTTATTTTTATTATTAGTTTTGAGATTATCAGAACTGCGCAATGTTTGGTTGACATATCTCACACACCTCTACCACGGAGTTGTTATTTAGCTTCCACTTGTTGCCCGACAGGACCGGTCTGCCGTCGATGTAGATGGGCCGTCTGCCTTCGTTGGCTATGAAGAAGTCTCCGTTATTCTTCAGCTTTATGATTCCTGGAAACACAATGAGTTGCAGAATTTAGATAGATTATAAATGTTAACACAGAAAATACATTAAGATAATAATTTAAAACACTGGTTCATACTATTTTTGAAACAAGTGAAAATTTTTAGGACCTACTCCAATGAAAATTGTGGTTTTTAAATGTTGGGGAAGAATTCCGGCAGGGTTACTCAACTCAGAAGAGAAAACGTCTAATGAACTACTGCCAAAATGCAGAAAATATTTCATTAACACCCCCCCCCAGTTTTTTCAATTTTGGCTAAAAACTGCATAATCATAATTAAAAGATCACTTGGAACACATTGGCATTAGAAAAACATATAGATTTGAATAGTGTTTATTGTCTTGCAGAAAAAGCCAGAAGATTTAATATTTTGTGTACAGAAATGTTGACGATTTCTTTACACAATTTCTAATTCTTGGTACAAAAATCAACTGCGAGTCAGTGACGCCAGCTGAGTATTCATCCACCTTGTTTTCTTGATATTTTCCACGCAGGTCCCTCCAGCGACAGATCTACATCCACCTGTTTGTCCTTGGTGGCTCTCCCCAGTGTAATCTGTTTGAACACAGTAGAAAACAGCACAGGCGTCACTGATGAGAAACAGCCTTTAAAGACGAATCCTTCACTGCTTCTCACCTCTCTTGATCTCATCAGGTAGCGCACCATTCTGCCTCGTAACGCTGCCAGAGTCTGGTTGTCAAAGTCTGGCATGCTCATCCCTGACGGAATAACGCAACTTTCACACACAAGAACACACTTGAAACTTTTTTATCGCAAGTAAATAAATAAGGTTTGGATCTTTGTCAAAATCTAAATTGAAGTTACCCGTTTGTTTAAAAAAAAAAAAAAAAAGAACATGAAAAGAACAAAGCACATTAACCCATTGGAACCTAGGGCCTAAAACTCCATATCAATGCATCTTATTGTTTCTGTAATGAGTTTGAAATAATTGTGTGTTTTGTCCTGTATTTTCAATCTATGCTATGCTTGAAATAAACCAATCAATCAATCAATCAATCAATCTTTGTCAACTTCTGAATTTACCTCTGTACTTTCAATTTGAAAAGCTACTTGCTTGGTTATTTGGCATCATTTTAAATCAGCACAACCTCCCCTGTGACTCACTCCCTATATTTAGTCTTTTTTTCATGCTGTATTTACACACTAGACATAGAATTATGCAAAAACAGAAAATTTAATCAGGAAAAATTTGATTAATTTGGTATAGAAAATGTTTAACAAACTGTTTAATTCAGTAAAAATGTCATTCACAGAATATTCAAACAAGCCTAAGTTTATTTTAGACGTAGCTAATCTCATAGCTGCTTGGCAGCATCTGTTCCAAAGGGTGAAGGTTACTAATTTAGTCATCAAAGGAAAGTCTGATCATTTACTTCTGCCTGGAGGTTTAGGGGAAATTGTTTTCTCACCTGTAATACTGTCTACGAGGACCTGCCATCGAGGCAGCTCCTGCTCCAACTGTCTGATTTCCTTTTTCTGGTGACGATCTGAAATCATCAGTTCTAAAACAAGAAAAAAAGAAAGAAAAAGAAAATCCATGCAGATATGTAAAAATCAACCAGACCACACTGTTCAGCTCAAAAACCTAATGCTGTATTGTGATTTCTAATTAAAAAAAACTTTAATAGAATTGTTTTTTAAACTTAAGATAAAACATTGACCCCAAACTGTTTCTTAAGCTACTTTTAGATACAGTTTCTATTAAAATACAAGAAGAAAAAACATCTCTTCAAGAGTACAAACTACTTTTATTTTGATCATTTCAAACTAAAATGAGATTCAGATAGTAAAACTAATAATCAATAATTTCTTAAAAAGAATGTCTTACCATGTTCCAATACTTCATCTCTGCTTTCCCTGTGAGCAGAAGAAAATAAAAACTAAAAACTTCCTTTAACTTTTACAAACAAGAGCATAGATGCACACAATGGAAAATAAAAGTATCAATTCCCCACAGTGAAAGTTGGACATACTTTAACTTGACATCATCGACCATCTGTTCAGCATCAGAAAAGTTGAGGACCTGATCGCCTTTAGGGAGGGGCTGTACTGCAACACACAAAGAGTTCAAACTGGGATCACTACAAACCATTTCATGTTCTCGTTTACATGAAGATCTTTAATAATTGTTTAGGTTGTTCTGACACGGTGGTCGCATCATACTGATGTCATGCAAATGAAACCATAGAAAGAAAGTAAATAAATGCTGTTTTTGTTGCTGGTCCATAATAGGAGTATCTTTATTAACATACCCCTCCACTGTGGCTCTTTGGTTAAAGGCAACTACAAAGTTTAAGGTTTAAAAAAGTAACTGTAAAGTAAAGTTTAAAAAGAAAAACAACTTATCCCTCTGTGAGCCTCCAAAACACAGTCACCATAGTGGTTTGATAATCGAGAACTAAACATTTTGACAATATCCAGTGTTTTAAGTGTGCCTCATAGTTAAAAAAATACAATTAGCTTGGTTTTGATTTTAGATAGTTAGATTTACGATTTCTGGCTAAGAAGCACCACAACGTTTAAAAATAAAATGCCTATTTTTGTTATTCCTGACGTTACGTTACCTACCACTAGACTTGCTCCACGAGATGATCCTAAGTGACACAAGAAGTCTTTTATTTTGAAAGGCAGTCTTGTGAACTTTTGTTAATTTGGAGGGGAAAAAAAACTATAATCTCTTAAATTTTGTTTTATTTATACCAAAAAAATACTTTATTTATATTTCTCATAAAAAATAACAATAACACAAATATAGTCTTATTTTCTAAAGGATGTGTTGCTTCTACTCGATCAGTAAGACGGCTAAAAACAGCTCTTTGGGTGTTAAAGATCGCAGAGCCCTGGACTAGAGTGTGGTGTAAGAACACCATACGCCGGCATCATCCGTACCTCTCACAGATAACTTGAATTATAAATAATTACATGCACAACAAATGTAAGTTCTACTTTAAGGGTGTCTCTTAAGATGGTTGTATGAGTCTCAAGGGAACTGCCAGACAAACCTGCGCGCCCCTTAAGAAGATGCAGCTGCTCCTTTCTACATCCCTCCACGGGGCTGAACCACCCAAAAACCCACAGAATCCATACGGGTCAACCCACGTACAGTTGCATGTGACTAAGCTCCAACCATTTAGCTTACATACATATACATGAGGAAGCTGGAATACAGGAACCTACAAATGCACAGACAATACAAGAACAGCTACATTGGGCTTTAAACCTAAGTCCTCTTTTTTTAAGGTACAACGTTAGTGTGGATTAAATTTATTTTTTCAAAATATAGTGACTTAGAAAAACAATTAAAAAAATTGCATAACCATTAGGATGCCTCAATATTGATTTTTTTTTTTTTAGATTAAAAAAAAAAAAAAAGTGTATGCTATTATTATGGGACTAAGCAATACAAAGACTAAGTTCAAATAAATGTGCAGGCAACTCAATGGTGCTCAACTTACCACTTTGGTCATCCAGTAGGTAGTACTGTTTCAGGAGCTGCCAGTGAACCAGCAGGCTCTTGGGTGTGCGATACGGGTGAAAGACTGCAGGGTGTTTATTTAGAAGATCCTGAAACACCTCCAGCTTGGGTTGACTGGTCTGTTAAGAAACAATTTTTTAAAAATATTATTTGCTTAAATAATAATGATCAGATGATAAAATTAATCTGTACACTACAAATTTGTGAACAATTTATGCAATTTTTTATCTGAAAATTGGATCTAATCCAAAGATGAATAAATAACACCTACAGATCCAATTTTAGCCAGCAACGCCTGTTCAGCCTGACTGAAAAGTGCTTTGCTTTGGATTGCGGCGATTGCCTCTGGATGCAGCTGTCGCATGGCCTGCCACGCTAGCCTGTGCGACAGACAAAACAGAATGAGCAACGTCCTCAAAAACAAGAAAAATAATAGCAAAAAATAATTCCTGTGGGCATTCTCTTACTTTGAGATGACAGGATCGTACAGCAAAGCGTACCACCTCTCTTTAATTTCAAGCAACGTGAAGCGACAACTGAACTTGACACCCAGATGAACAGAGGTTAAGTCGGTGGTCTGAAGAATAGCAGAATAAAAAAATTAGTTGCAAGTTTGAGCAAAAGTAATGCCTCAATGGTGTGCAAACTCGCCCCCCCCAAAAAAAATGCTCACCTGTAAAACAGCATTAATTAGAAGCAGGTCATCTGTGGGTTTCCATCGTCCCAGATCTTTGGTAATATGCAAAGGCTGCTTGCTTTTCTTCACTCTTTTGGCCATGGGTGGAGGGTTCAGTACCATTGTAAGAGGAGTTCCAGATTTTGTCACCTTTTGAAATAACAAAATAGATTCTGATTATTTTATTTGTTTCAATGACTAGTGAGGCATTCGTGGAAGTGCATACCTTTTTTTTCTCACTGGATGAAAGCTCACTTCCCAAACACCGAACAGGTTCTACAAGAGGAGGACCTTTGACTCTACTGGAGGACTTCACGAGGCTGCTCTCCACCAGCTCATCATCAAACTTCTTTCTCTTTATCGACCTTGTAAGGCAGAGACAGTAATGTCAAAAAAGTAACCAGTTATTTTTCTTAACTTGAACATGTATTTACTTCTTTCTACTTGTTTCACAGATAGATCAGCTGAACATACTATAGCATGTAAACCAAACCTGGACGAGCTTCTCCGTTTAGGGACTCCGCTACCAAAAGACTGTGCTGACGGTCTCTTCACATCTTTTACACCAAGTGACTCTTCATCTTCTGACCGACTCTGAACTCCAGATACTCCCACAGATGCACCAGTAGAGTCACCAGACTGCATCTCTTCATCAGCAGAATCAGGTATGGAATCAGCTGTAGCAAAAACATAAATAAGAACATTAGGGGTAAATCGTTTTACATGTTAGCCTCCAAAATAGAGGTAAAACAAATATCCATGTTATTTAGACTTATGAGTGAACCCCAACCTTTAACTGTCCTGGTTTGTTGTCATGTTTTCGGACGCAAGAATTAGACAAAATCACTACTACATCAATAAAGTTAAAGCTTCCGTTTCCCGGCCCATGTTTCTATTGGTTCAGTTAACGCCCCTGTAGGAAACATTTGTTGATTGATAAATACACACCCGTGTTTACAATTACATTTATTTATCTGATAGTTATATTGTTAAATAATTTGTTTACATACAAGCAACCCTTAATAAAAACACAATGTGGAGTTTAATTCAACATGTTTTTTGTCTTCGAACCTAATTTACTGGTTATGCTACTTCTTTGTTAGTGTATCATTTTAGACGATAACTTCCTCTGCTTAACTGTAAATTTAAATGTAAAATTTCACATTTTATTTCACGAAAGCAACTTACATGTTGTTTATGCAGCAATTTTCACAGTAATCACGCTTCTAAACGCAAATTGTAGCATTTTATTGGTGTTGAGTAGCTGCTGTTAGCTTACTAACGTAGCAATTGACAACAGCTAATGTTTGTTGGTTAGCAAGCTGGAAAAACGAGGACTTTTGACTTACCTGTTCTCCGCTATAGTCGTTGCGGCGTAGGATCAGCAATTTAACAAAAAATGTAGCCTAATTATACTTATTTTGGCAGGTTTGTTAGTCTAAGTAACATGACTAACACGAGCATTTAATGTCTAGCCTATTAGCATTAGCTTAGCTCTACTGTTGTTTCCTGCCACTCTGAGGTCAAACTGAAGTTTGGTCCTCCAGCGCCCTCTGCTGGACTGGAATAAAAATCATATCCATTAGCCAGGAGACGTTCATTCATTCATTCATTCATTCATTCATTCATTCATTCATTCATTCATTCATTCATTCATTCTATGAAAAAAAATTAAAGAGGATGAATGAACAGTGTTAAGGTGGCCCTCCCAGAACTGATTGACGAGGAGTCAGACTCACCATTCTTATGTGGCATATGTTATTAAAGTAGCAATAAAATAGTCTGGGCTTTATTAACCTTTTGACCTCTAAATTTATTGAAGAAAAAAAAAACTTTTTTTATTGGAGTTTACAGAGTCGAAAAGCATTCAGCATGAATAAATATAGTTTGGATTTACAGTTTTTTTTTTTTTTTTTTTTTTTTTTTGCTTTAAAGATCTTAAATGAAGGTAATTTTTAGATCTAAAGAGGCTAATACTTATTTGCATCAATATGCTTTAAAACAATGTTCTGTAAGAAATTGATTTTTTTTTTTTATTTATTTTGTTCACTGCTATTATGGAAAACAAACCTAAAATTTTTCCATAAACTGTTTTTAAACTCCACTTTAAAACTTTTGAGTTTCCGGTTCCTAACTAAAGTAATGTACACACATTAATGTCTGCAGACAAAGTCTCAACAAGCAACACAGCTAAACAACAGCTGCACAGGTTTACAACATTGTCATGCTCTACTGGATCTTTAATTGTATTTCTTGTAAACATTGACGTCGTGTGCAGAGCAGCTGTCCTTTGGTTTTGAGCTAAGGGCAATCAGAAACATGTTTGATCGGTTTAGAACCTAATCTAATGCAGCTGATGGTGTTAGTGAAGCCTTAGCTTTAGTTGAGGTGTTGCAGCAGCTTCACCTGCTGGGGAAAAAAATGCTGCACAAGAAAACAGGCACCAAACGACAACCCCAAAAATAACTTGAAACCTTTTTTATTGGAGTTTACAGAGTCGAAAAGCATTCAGCATGAATAAATACAGTTTGGATTTACAGTTTTTTGTTGTTTTTTTTTTTTTTTTTTGCAAAAACAATATCAAGTTTCTGTAAAAATGCAAAAGAATCAGCACCATTCTGCATTTTTTCTGAAAATTTTGAGTGGCACCACGTCATCCTGCAGAAATGTTAACAGCTGCCCTACTTTTAAACACCTCCTCACATGAATCTGCCACTCAAAAGCACCCAAAAAAAAGCATACCTGCTTTACAATATTGAACACAATAGTCTAACAACAGTAGAGTTAAAAATAGGGGTCTTGTTTTCAGAGAACTTGCTCTATCTTGACTGATTGGACACATACAGACCAGCTGTTTGAGTAAATTTCTGATTTATCAGCACAGAGAAGAAACTATAATTAGTATTTAACAGTGCAAAAATAATATTAATCACAGTTTCTTAGTTCTATAAAAGGGGTTACTAAAAATGTTATGGCCTTACGCCTACTTAATACCATTGTGCTGTAGCAAATTTCAAGAAATGTCCAAAAACTTCTCAAATACTGTCAGTTTAAAAGAAAAAAATATTGCTCATTTGATTTAGTTTTCTCTACTTCCAACTGATTTGGTCATTTGCTTTTAGAAAATGAAAACTAAGCTTTTGCATTGAAGTGCTCTTTGATAAGCTGTCAGCTCTCGTCCTTCTTGCTGCGCGCAGCTCTCGGTGTCACCGTTGAAGGGCTGCAGCAGAGCAGCAGAGGAGCGCTTCTTTTTTTCTTTTCTTTGCTGTGTCAAAGGTTAAGGCCCGCTCTGACATGAACCGGTACGTGCAGCAGGCTATTGCTACCACAGCACCTGTGATAACTCTGCTTGCCCAGCTCTCCTCGTGGCCTGCAGGGGGGGACTCGCGTTTGCATCTGTAAATGACCGGCTCAGGCGAATAGGTCACCGTTCAATAAACTGCAGGTTGATGACATTTTCAGGAACTAGAAGGGTCCGTGTCATCGGCTTCACAGACACCCCCTCCGGGTCTGGCTTCACATCAAACTCCATTAGAATCTAACGAGACAGAAAACAGAGCGATTAGCGATAAATCCCGGGAGACTAAATTAAAAAACAACAACAAATGCTAACTAGTGGCTGGGAAATCCCTGTAATACATAATCCAATTAATTCATCAGGAAATGGATTTGCATAAATATTTAAAGCCCCTTGTTTTACGCTCCTACATTGTTCCTGGAAAAAGCAAGAAGATTTGCAGCAAACACTAAACAAACAGAACAATGGTCCAAATATTTTGTCAGCTACAGAAGGAGTAGGTGAAATAATCTGTGAAAATGAGCAACTAACTGCACACAGAGTTTATATCCATATAGGTACAAATAAAAGGTGCAAAAAACTAAATTTGTCCAAATTTCTACAAGAGGTTTAAAGACAAACTGTGTCTAATGTAGTTACCGTAAAACCTGCTGCTATGGGGGATTTATTTGTGGATTAAGGAGTAAATAGATAAATTGCAATCCAATTGAAGCAATGCTTGAAGCATCTTTGTTATACAAAATTGAGTTCAATATTCTCCATTAATGAAAATCTTTGGAAGTAGACCCACTGGGAGCTGTGGATATATAAAAGTTTAGCCCAAAATGTGAGATGCCACTCTGGTCCCCCTTGTGCTTGCAATTGATCTCCTGTGCAATTCATTTACAGAGGAAATCTGCTTCCCAATCCTGGATCTCAAGTACACCTTTTCTCTACTTTACTCCTCGTATGTCTAAAGTCTGACCTGTTTCTTAATTCTGCCAGCCCACTGGTTTCTGTCATAAAATCTGTGATATGTGGGCCCCTAAAGCTTACTAAGAACGGTTATTTCTTAATTGTGATTTGCTAATATATGAAATAAAACTGCTTTAAACCTGTGGCAACAACCAAAAATACGTACGGACGAAAAATAATAATAGAAATATAAAGAAAAGGTGAATCACTATTAAACCAATAAATAGTCAACCCTCCCCCGTCATAGTTCAGATTGCAGAATGGTGGAATGAAAAGTCACGTTCTATGTAGGTCTCAACTAGCTTTTCTGATAGTGTGTGGGGGGCCGGACCAAATGTAGAGGCGGCCCTGATCCAGCGCGCGGGGCCGTAGTTTGGGGACCACTGATTTAATAACTTCCGCTATCCTTGGGGTCCAGATGACTCCAACCATATATTGATGTGTGATTCCTTCCATGACAAATGGGGACAGGACTTTATGTCTGCCATGGACATTAGTGAAACTCAAAAATCAAAGATAAAAAAAAAAGTTCAGCGCACTGTCTTGTGGGGTACAGATGACCCCATTTTTAATGTAAACAAACCAAGGAGAGCAGAAGGGTTACTGTGAAATAAGGAATTTAATTTGACATGTTCTTTACAGTTGTCTGATTATTTGTTCAAACACTGAACTAATATACTAGATTCCTCTTATGTTTCATGAAGCTGAATAAGCAGTCGCTTGTTGATAGACTAGTTAGCTTTTGTTCCCGTATTTTGTTAAATAAATTACTCCCAAAAGTGCAACTTGTGGTTTTTTTTGTTGCTGCAACTTATACCCCAGACCAAAAAATATGGTAAAAACAAAAGATACATTTTCAGAACAGCGCTTCCTAAAAACAGGGCTGGGACTTAAGTAAAGGACTTTGAATGTAGTCATTTTATTCTACAGGGCTATTTTGAAGCCTTTTTTTTTTTGGTTGTTTTTAGCTATGACCATTAAGACCAGGCCAGAAGTTACCTGTAACTCAGCTGTCTAGAAAAGTACTAAAAAAAAAAAATC
The DNA here is from genome assembly GCA_003999625.1 of Oryzias javanicus. Lineage (NCBI taxonomy): Eukaryota > Metazoa > Chordata > Actinopteri > Beloniformes > Adrianichthyidae > Oryzias > Oryzias javanicus. The sequence goes on along the minus strand of CM012441.1, from coordinate 8,460,077 downwards.
AGGAAAGAATCCTAAAAGTTGTTGGAGGAAACTACCATTTTCCTTTTTAAAGGTGCTTCAACCTGGAATTTCAAGGGTTGCCTCATTGGGATTGTTCCACAACCAAAGCAAGGAGAAAAGCAAATAGAGGAAATGATGTAAGTGCCATGAATCTCAAGTATAAGGAGGGAAAAAAAAACCTTAAGATTCGAGAAACAATCAGTCATGGGAAGGTGCTGGTCAGAGGACTGAATCCTGGCACCACGTGGAAAAGTAGGTTTCCATCTTTCTCATACTTTTTTTTCCCCTTCTTCCTAGTCCATGCTTGTTTTGGACAAACCACCCACAAACAAGTAAATCTGTGGCCCTGACTAATCCATTTAGTCTGCTCTCAACAGTGCAGTGTGAAAGCAAACCAAAAGAGCGTGTGAAGTTTTTTTTCCCTTGTCCATTCAGGCCACGTCTGCCAAACTAGACTGAAGGCGCCTAATGTGTAGGGAATGGGATAACCGTGAACTTTCTGGAGACAAATGTGAACCAAAATATAGTTGTACAAAGATCTAACGTTAGAATTTCTCCACAATAATATCAGACCAGTTTTATGGGAACAACTGTGACGTTATTGATGCTAAATGTGGTTTATGAGCTCTTGCTTCACATTTATTCTTTCATAAAGTTCTTCTGAGGTAACATCTCAATTGATTTATCTGGATAAAAAGAGCTCCAAATGCACACTGACATTCATGACTGTTATCTCTAAAGATTATTCAGTAAACAAACCTGCATAGAAGCTGTCGACAAAGAGCAATGAAGCATGTTTGCTGACATACTTTCCACAGAGTCGATGCTACTCACCCGGGAAAGAGCGAGGTAGAGCTCCAGCTCGGCGATGCGGCGGCCTATGCAGCTGCGCTTTCCTACACCGAAGGGAACCGAGGCGTACGGGTGATGAGCCTGCTCCTTCCTGAACCAGCGGCGGGGTTGGAACTCGTGCGGGTTTTGAAAAACCGCCGGGTCTCGGGACGTCGCAAAGTGGCACAAAGTAATCAGGGTCTGGGAGGGCAGCGCTAACAGTCAGAACGCAAAAACGCTTATATTGGTGCTTGACGGTAAAAGACTCACGTTTTTAGGAATAAGGTATCCTCCAACTTGGATGTCTCTTTCTGTAATGACCCTTGCATTGGCAGGAATAACTGGATATAACCTGACAAATAAAGTTAAGTCATGTTAGCTAAGAGAAGAACACCATTAAATATGTCCACAGAAACATTTGGATCATACCTGAGCACCTCTTTTATCGTGGCTTTAAGCAGAGGCATGCGAGCCACGTCTGCAGCCCCGGGTGTCCTCCGACCCTCCAGCACAGTCAGCACCTCCTGTCGGAGTGAGGCCTGCACCTCTGGGTGGCGGGACAGCTCATACAGCGACCAGGACAAAGTGCTGGAGATCTTGACACAATGAAACGGCAGTGTTAAGATGGGCTCTGGACTTTTAAGTAGTGAGGTATCGGAGACTGGTTCCTACCGTGTCCACTCCTGCAAGCAGGAGCTCTGTGACGTTGCTGTAGACGGTCTTCATGGGGAGTCCCGTCTGGGACAAGAAGTAGGTAAGATAGCGACCCTTCACCTTCTCCCCCCTGCTGACCTTCTCTGCTTCAGCTGCCATGCGGTGGTCAATGTGACCTTTTGCTGCAGGAGAAAAGAGATACCACCAAGACATTATATTTTTTTTAAATTAGGACAAATTACTATCTAAAACCACATCAGCATGCAGCTAATGTGGATTTGCATAAAATTAAACACTTTAATCTTAATTTCGGGAGATTATTTCGAAAACCTCCATCCCCCCTCAGCAGCATGCGTTCAAGCAAACCCTTTTGATTATGATGCCTCTGCGCTCAAACAGGAACTTTTTACAGCTCATCGTTTTAAACTAAAACCAGCTCATCTTTGACCAATCAGGACCTGGGATTGGGTAGGGATTTGTAGATGGCTTCCCTTTTAATTAATGGAAGTACCAACCGTGATCATGAAGGAGAAATTAATGATTACAGAATTAAATGAAACCAATTAGTCTTTCGGATACCGGAACAGAGATGTTAAAGAAATATATTCGTGGGAGGGACCTGGTTGCAAGCAAGATGGCATCCAAACACAACATTAAACTCATTGTTAGCCATAAGTGGAAATATTGCAACTATAGCTGTAAACCGAATTTGGATATCTATACTAAAGGATTACTAACCCTAATCTTAACCCAGTTTAGGTGTTTTTCTAGGGGAAAGCGAGAACTTTGTTCAAGAACTTCCAGCTAATGCTGCTCTGGTGCCATCTAGAGGCCAAGTTGTTGTCTACAGCCAGGTTCTCCTGAGATTTGCACCATTCTGACATTTCGCACTGAGCCTCTTCCAACTGTAGGTGGCAGACATGCTAAATGCTTGCATGTTCTTGAGCACGCATTACAGACTGAAAGTGCATCACAGATTCTAGCTTAAAATCTGTATCAGTCCTGTTGGATAGATTGGGAAAATACCAACAAAAAAACTCACTTATTTAAGGGAATATCAAATATTTGAAGTTTGCATTCCACAACTTCTTGTTCGATTGCTTATTTTATTATTCTAGGGTTAAGCAGTCAAGAAAATCTTACCAAATTCAAACATGTAGTCCCAGGACTGGCAAAACACTCTCCAGGGTTTGGGGCACAGCTGGTGGAGCCAGCTCGGCATGGCCATGGTGAGGAGCGTCATCACAAACATGGTGTTAATGGCCCGGATAAAACGCTCCGTCTCTTCGGGAACGACCGGATCCAGGCAACCAATCCGAGATTCAAACAGGACTGAGGAAATACCTGCAACAAAAAATGGGATGAGAAAGAGTCTATGTTGTTGAAAAATGAACAAAAAAAATTGTTAAAGAACACAGCTCAAGACAATATATTTCCACCAATTCTGGACCACATTTATCGTCTGTGTCTTCTTGAACATATTTGCTGCCTAATGCCAGAGTTTGAATGTTCCAGCTCCACCATGGAAAGCTGAGATCTTACCTTCAAGTCCAAAGCGATAGAACTCGCTTGCAATGTCGGTGACGAGTCCTTGAGGACTTCTGCAGAGGCGAAGCTTGGAAATGAGATCAGCGACCACGCAGTTGAGGGTTTTATCGTAAGCTTCCACCGCCTTTGGACGCAGCATGTGTTTCCCCAGCAGACTTCTCACTGCTTGCCACTCCTCCCCCTCACTGGAAACACCCGCAGAAAGCATTATCAGTGACATGCAGGGTGGATACACACCACTACTTAGAGGTTTTAAGCGAGATCACAGAGTTTGAAACGTGTCCATCTCACTGATTGAATACTCACGATGTCAAGAGTCCACAGTGATGTCCTCTGAGCTTCCTGTAGTCTTTCCAGGAGGAGAGGTTGGAGCGCATGGGGTGCAGGCCCTCCTGCCTCAGGACCTGCTCTATGAGGGAAGGATCAGCCACATGAACAGTCAGGATGGGGCCAAAGCTCGCCTTCCACATGGGGCCATACTTGTGCAGTCCTTCCAACTGGGGAAATGAGACAAAGATTTTCAAAAACCCTGCAGATTACTTGTCTTACGCCCTCTTCTCTGATGCACTGGGGCTTTGTTGGGGGGATGAAAAAGAGAGAAGGGGGCATGGAATTACATCATTTGCATTGCAGATGCACGGCCTCTGAAACACTCCTACTGAGGTGGCAATATGTTTATCCAGCAATGCATTTAACTCTATAGGAAAACGTGGATGTCATTTTGCCACAAACTGAATATAAATCCACATTTACGCATTGGATTTATGGGGTTTGAAATCCCACTAATTTACCTGTAACTCGTGCAGACGCGACAAACCCCCTTTTGCAAATAAGTCCCAGGCAAAGCTGGCGAGGGACGGTCCCGGCATGTCGTCCAGGGTCGCCACCGCCTGCGCCTTGGCGCGCGCCGGGCTAGCCGCTGCGCCCTCCGCCCACCTCTCCATCCACTTGACCAGCGGGAAGGCGCTGCGGCCGGCCACTCGAAGATGTTGCTGCAGCATCCTTCTCACACAGACCATGAACCGGCGGCAGGCTGACCAGACTCCCTCGGACGTCGATGCTCATTTTGCTTTCCCGGCTGTATTTATAAGGCCAGACCTGCCGCTCCGGTCCGCAGACAAAAAGCTGTGAATTTTCTTAACCTGAGCCAATCATGGGTGTAAAATCTGCTCAGGTCCCGCCCCGGCTGGATGGAACAACGACAGCGTGATCCGAGAAGAAGGTGCGTCCAATCACAGCGCTCAACACCGACCATCCCAGGCGCAGCACACGTGGAAATCCTGGATAAATAAAATGTGTCTCCTGAAGTTTGCGCAGGCTTATCTCAGCTCCTGCGAAGCATTTTGTTCTCCAATAATCCAATACATCGACACTTTTAAGTTGAACTCTCTCCAAAGTCATTGTTATGTATGGTACAATTGATCTGAAAGGTGTTAGTCCAAAAAACTAAAAAAACAAACTTTCATTTATCCAAAACTTAAATTATTTGAGAAAATTTGCATTTTTCAGGGTTTTTTATGCGATTTTGTCTCTCTGCTGGGTGATTTTCCAGATAAGAGACAAAATCCTGACCTGATTTGAACTGGAATTTGTCCAAACACAATGTGTGTGGAGTGTGAAGTAACATCCCCAGGGCTATACTCGGAATCTGCTCTGACATTTGACCCCACATTTCATTTAACCAGAAATCTCAAATCACCAGTTTTCAGAGAATTATGTAGCTGTCATTTTGAAATTGGAAAGATGATGTGCCAATGCACACTTTTATGGGTGTATATGTATGCATATCTGTTTATGTAATTATGTATCCTTGCTTTTCTAATGTTAACACTCATTCTATCTCTTTGCTGTCAAATTGTCCATAGCAAACATGATTATATTTGCACATATCTTTTTGCACATTACTTATTTTTGCATGTTATTCACACGCCTATATTTTGCGAAATTGTTATATTTTCTGTTTTTGTACTGAGATGGTGACTGTTAAAGGCAGATCTACCTGTCTATCTATGATTTTCTTTAAAATCATTTGACAGTTAAAACTTAGAAATATGGCTTAAATCTTATTTTTTTTATCAAGACTTTGGTGCAATATAATAGACTGCTATATAAGCCACAATTATTTTAAGACTACTTAATGTATCATAAAAAGCTCACATTTGCACACAAGTGTGTATTGAACCTCCATTCTGCATTCACAAGCTTGGAAGTGCCAAAAAGACGTATGACTGAAGCTGCAACTGCATCATTTAACATATATGATTAAACAATGACGCTTTAAGTATGTTAACTCATACATTATGAAGGCGATGATGCCAGTCAAATGCTACAATCACAGAGGAATGTACGTAAAAGCTTGCAGCTGGTGGGAATAAAAAAAGGAATCCTGTCTGAAACTGTGAAGCAGCCCCTAATGTACATTTTAGATTAGGTTGTTAGCAGTGACTGTGACCTGTGTGCCTTTTCTTTTCTGTCCTCGTTGCAGTTTTGTCTGTGATTTACAAGAGTGTCCCTGATCTGCTGCTTTGGGACTTGCAGACAAGGTCATAAAAAAGTGAATTTTGCCCCCAGAGCAACTTTTTCTTTTGAACAAAGAAACTATTCATGCATCACATTCAGTTTTTTAAAGTACATTTTTGTTCATTTTTAAGATTTATGCTCAATCATCAGTTTGGAAAATAAAGACTGAGGCAGTATGACCCTCGTCTTCACTGAGTGGTCTGGTCCAATGGTCCGGTCCGGTATTTTGACCGTTTCCATTGTATAACAGGCCCATTAAACAGTACCGATCCATACCTGTTGGGGCGCCCATCGGTTGTAGGTCTATTGAAGAGTGAAACAGAACGGTTGGGGCGGAGCTGCTGTAGCCACCCGTTGATTGGGAAAAAGTGATGACATTAGCAAGCGTCAATAAAGCGCTCATAAGCTAGCATTTCTAACGTTTGTAAGAATTTGGGTTTTTGTGGTTTCCTGTGTATTCTGATGTGACTCTGGTGGTCTACACCACACGTGTCATGGAAACAAACCGCTCATTGGAAGCAAAGCTGAACTGAATAGAAATGCTCGCTAGAATTAACTGGACCATACTGTTCCACCTCTTACCGTACCGTACCAGACTGGAACACTCAGTGGAAATGATGCTATGAAATCTAAGGATGTATTCAGACAGGAAAAGTCCATTGGTCCGGACTGAGTCCTCTTAATTTGGTCCAGATTGAGTCTTAAACCTTGTGTTTGGTCTGTTTTCAAACTGGCTTCAAGCTGACTTTTCTGTTTCAAACCAAAACCTGTCAAAAAAAACCTACTAAATACCAAAGATCTTTTCAGTCATTTGCCAGGAATTACAAGGTCGAAACAAGAGAAAGAATAATGGAAGTCTTACGTTTTGCAGTCCTTGCCATGATAGTTCACTTTGTATTTTGCTTAATGATTTTGAACGTCTGCATCAACGTCAGATAGAACACTTTTTACTTGCCGGTGGTTGCTAAAACAGTGTGTGAAGCAATGTGTATCACGTAAAACTTGTATTCTTCTGTCTTTGCATCTTGTAATGCCCAGCTCCGGTGGCCGTTATGGTTCAGTTGTTAAAATCTGAGCATGGACCCTTTTCAGTTTGAGGAAACTATAGAAAACTAACCAAGACCACCTCAAAAGATGGGTCAGAGAGCGGTTCCTGGTCCAGGGTTCGTTTGGATGCATTCAGACGGAAAATTTCTTCTGGATTTTTAAAATCGATTCAAAAATCTAAGCATGACTTTTGAAACATCAATTGCATTAGTACATTTAATGAATGATTTTTCCCAACTTTTTTTGGTGACACAACAGATCAAAACAAATCAATTACTCTCAATGAGGTTACCACATAAAGTTATTTTAGGCTCCAAAGTGGAAATTGCAAAAACAAAAGATATCAACGAGTTCAGTTGCAAAGAACTCAACATTGACATCAAAGAGCACCCGATGAGTCTGATTTTTGTCTTTTCTGTATCTGTAAAATTCAAACCCACTTTCAGCTTTAGAGGCTTTACAAAAAAACACTAGAAAGTCCGGAGGATATAAATGTAAAAAGTACAAATCAAGTGTCAGAAAACGTCAGAAGAGCAGCTGCCCTAGACTTCCCTCAATCTCTATCTCTAAGAAATCCAGATAAACGCCGACCTCTGAGATGTTCTTGTGCACATAAACAACTTTTAAAAGAAGGTCACAGATGTCTGGAGGTGTTCTAGTCTTACTCAACACTCTGCAAACAGATTAAATCTATGGTTATTTTTGACACCACTTTAGTGATCCAGTATAACAGCAGTTCATGATCGGCTGCTGAGTCAGAAAATCTGTTGGTACTAACCCATTTCTGTGTACGTATTGAGCTGTAAATCAAGTGGAGTTGAGTATTTATGAGAGGGGGCTGGTGAATATAGACCTTGCAATGGTTTTTCATCTGTATGATAACGGGGGGTGGGACTTTTTTTGTGCTTTCTGAGGATCCAACTAAAGGAGGGTTTGGCCTCAGAGTCGTTCTCCTTCATTACATTGGCCCTGTGCCTAAAAAGGAGGCTGCCATTGACTCAGACTGTGTTAAAGGTCATGCCGGCAGTCTGTGTATATAGACATGTGTGTATGTACAGTGTGTATCGTACACATCAATGACCATTTATTAAACTTTTTATGTATAAGACCCCTGCTACTTTGAAAATACTTAGTCTGCCCCACAGCAAGTAAAACAATAGATTTAATTGATAATAATGCAAATTATTTGTCCAAATCTCAGAATAAAAACATGATCTTGTGATTTTTGACTTGTCACTGTGAAGGTTTTCTCTGCTATTTTTATGCTGACATCCCAGCTACATATCTTGCATGCCCTTGGTCTTTTATTTTATCTTTACAAACTTTTATAATCTGAGGATGCTCATTTAGAACATTACAAAAAAGAGCTGTAATTTTTAATGTAAGTTATCGATAGAACTCTTCTCATTTATTTCAAAATTCCATAATTGTATTTTTTTTTTATTTTAAGTTATTTATAAGAAATTATGTGGAAAACAAGCATATAAAAAGTATTGAACAGCACAAATTGTGGATGAAGAATACATGTAATACAGGATCATGGAAGTATAAATATCAAATGTGTTTAATAAATGTACTCATGCTGATGTATCTTTCTCTTCCATTTTTTCTTTTTTTCAATCTTAAAATTTTATTCTAGATAAAAACACAAAAATAGACTATGAAGTTTATTGTAAAGAGACCTGCTATTAAAAAACAAAATGTTACCTTTCTTTTAGAGTGCTGCAGATTTACACATTCAATCATAACAAATAAAATTTAGATATTTTTTCATAATTGGAATGATCTGGACCAACAATCGTCATTTCTTATAAATACATTTGATCATAACTATCATAAAAATGTTCATTTTGTAGATGTTCTGCTTTAAGTGTTTCTTTAAAAAATAATATTTATCATCTCTGATGCATCCTACTTCATACTTTGATAAAGTTTTGAATTATGAAAAACTTGTCCTGATAAGAAAACTGTCCTCCGTGATCTGAAGAACTCCACAAAGAAACAGGATCATTTAACGAGGCAGTCCAGCTGCACAAAAGCACACTGGGTAAGAGGATATGGTACCAAGAATCAAGAAAGTACATCAATAAAGTGGACGAATAATGACTTTTATAGGCATACATGCAGGATTATGAACATTGTACAAAAAATAAAAACACTTTTACGTTGTAAAACTAAAAGGTGTGGTAAAAGGCATCAGTTAAATTAGTAGCACATCTGCATGCCAGATGTCCTACATGTCAGAAAGAGTGTTTCAGTCTGCAGTCTGATGTATTTCCACCACAGTGGCTCCTTCGAGGGATAGTGCTCTTCGTGGTTAAGCTATATGACGCATACTTAATATACATACAATCATATATATATTTATATATATATATGTATATATATAAAATTTTAAATTATATTTTGAACGTAAATCATTAAAAAAAACTGTTATAAATCATAAATTACTTGTATTTTTAAGTACAAATCTTCCAAAAGTTAGCTCCTCAACTGACCTCCTCTTGCAAAACCTCCTCCTCAATGCAAAACCAGAAAATGTTTGTGAAAAAGAAGGGTGTTGCTCCTCTAATTGTACGTTAACACAGAGTCTTTAAGCAAAACAAATGCTTCAAATCAGTTTCTAAAGTGATGGAAATCAGGGCCGTCGCTCCTCTGAGGAAGCACGTCTCAGTCCTGTTGAGATGGTAAAGTGGAGCTTTCATAGCCGGCAAAAACCAACCTGAAAGAATTTGCTAAGATGCTTAACTAGCAACAGGCTCAGAAGGCATCTGTCAGCAGGACTGGATACCTTACATAATAAGTTTTTGTTGGTTCCAAATCTGTAAAGCAGTCGTAACTATTATATTTTGTTATGTAATAAGTTTTTTTAAAATGTTATATTCTGAAAGAAAAGTATAGATTCAGGAGGGAAAAAGACTGGAATACATTAAGTTTCCCTTCTGATCTTTGGTCCATGCGCATGCTGTGTGCTCTATGAGTGCTTTTGTTGTGGTTATCTCATTCGGAAGTGTAGAGAAATCCATGAAGAGAGCACGTGACAGCCAAGTGGGGCACAAAAAAAAAAAAAAAAGAAGCAAGTCTGGGAAAGCAGGCACTTATTATAAGAAACACAGAACAAAACAAATTTATAACAGGTAAAAGTCCTGAATGTAGACAGAATACAAATGTTTCAGTCCCAGAAATCTACTGTCAATAAAGTTACCAAAATCTGGGGATGAATTGAAAATGGGAACAGATCTTTGTTCAGATTATTGCTCTTAGGTCTAAAAGTGAGTCCCTGCAGGTGTCTGTGAACACAGTTGCAGAGGACTGAAATAGTAAATGGATTTTGTCACTTTACTTGAGTATTTTTTTAGGCTACTTTGTCCTTTTACTGAGAACATAAAATATAAACAACTTTTACTCTTTACTCGACTGCGTCTTTAATTGAATATATGTACTCTTTACTCCCCATACATTTGAACAGACACTCAATACACTGTGATTGTTGCAAAAAGTCTGCATCGTCATCTACATTACCATGGATGATATTGTGATGGGAATCTGCAGCGTCACTGTGTGGATGACGCAACAGCCAGCACAGGTGATGATCATCATCACCTGATGATGAACTGATTAAAAAGGAAGCTGTGAGAGTCTTCGCGAGAGCATTCTGCCAGAGCTGCCAGCCACTCAACCTTGCGGGGAGGGTGCCGCTCGCTGCTGTTTAGGGCTGCCGGCGGTGAAGACAGGTAGAGAGGAGGAGCTGTTCCAGCGCAAGGAGGGGAGGCTGGACGCCTCCTTTAGAAAGAACAGGGCCGGGACTAGGAGTGAGCTGGTTGCCGGTGCTCCATCCTCATCTTCCTGCCACCACGTGACATTGCAGCCCAGACGCTGATCATCTCCGCCGCCCGGAGCAGTCATACCCCGGGGAGCCGGACGGCGCTGAAGCTTAGACCCCCGGGGGAGGGGTCTCGTCAGCTGGACGAGCTAAGTAGCACTTCCTCACACACGCCTATTTTAAAGACTCTTGTTTTAAAGCATCTGATGATTTTATGGAGAGGGTTTGCCGCATGAATTTTAGTTCCCTTTTAGTTCTGGGTGTTTGCATGCAGTTCTAGTGCCTCGGCTAGAGGGTGTTTTATTGTTGCTGTGAAGTTGAACTTGTCACTGTGGTTTTACGGAATTCTATTTATTCTGCAGGCTTCCCTCTTCCACTGTTTTTAGGTGCTGCTGTTTTAGTGTTTTAATAAAGCCCATTATATTTTTACAAACGTGTCTTGTGATTCCTGGCTTCTGACTGACAGGATTATTCCTTGTCTTGGAACCCCCACAAAACATTACACTGGTGCCAGAAGTGGGATCCATCCAAAATGTCAGAGCCAGCGAATGAACCAGCAGAGTCTGGTTCAGGTGGAGAAGCTAACCCAGTCTTAACGAATATTTCACTACAATATTCATGCCAGAGACCTTTCAGGCTCCGGGCGGGATTGGTCAGACTGGGTTGAGCAATTTGAAATCGCAGCTGATTTAAATAACTGGGATGACTCAATAAAATTAAAATTTATGAGTCTTCTTCTTTCAGGCCGTGCACGTGAAGTATATAGCGGCATATCAGCCTCTGCCAAAGCTAATTATACTGCATTAAAAGAAGCAATGGGCCGGTGTTTAGACCCCAGTGACAGCGATGATTGGAATAGGGCCGCTTTTTTTCGCGCATGAGACTGCCGAATGAAACTGTTCGGGAGTTCGGTGCGGCCCTCCGACGTTTAGCCACAAAAGCTTATCCATCTGTGGACATGAATACACAAGACATGTTGGCCAAAGATCATTTTATTGCACATGTGGGAAGTGGAGACTTGCGTGTCACACTGCGAAGCGTTAAACCTGCCACCCTCGAGGCTGCCATTGGTCTGGCAGCAGAATTAGAACTTATCAGAGACCTGGAAAAAAACAGTGGTGCCACTGACGCTAGAGTGCGCGTCGTGGCGGATAAAAGTTCCAACGATGAACGTGTTGATGCCTTGGTGAAGGTGGTTGAAAGTCTGAAGCAGGAAGTAAAATCTCTGCACTCGGCAGTTAAAACTTTAACAGAACCATCTGAAGCAGTTCCCCTGCCGTCGCGTGAAACACCACGCTATTCTTCTGTAGTTAAGTCACACACACTTGCATCCAGAAGCAACCCAGGGCTCAATAAGGTTTGTTGGGAGTGCGGTTGCAAGAGGCACTTGCGACGTGACTGTCCTTATGTGCAGGGAAACTAGAAGGGGCGCGCACAGAGGGCCCAATGCCCGCCCCTATTTCCAATAGTGATGTGGCCTGCAAAAGTCTGACAGGTGGTTCTGGCTACCTAAGAGCAAAGATCGGCGAGTTTGATTGTCATGTGCTTGTTGACACTGGAGCTTCCCGCTCTGTTATCTCTAAGAGTATGTGGTTAACTATTACCAATGGGGGTCTGAGTTGGTGAAGTATGTGGGGAAAGCCACAGCTGTAAATGGAGGAGAATTGGCCGTCTTGGGATCCTGGCAAACTGTCTGCCAACTTGAATCATTGACCTTGGCAGTTGACTTTTTGGTGTCAGACCTAACATCAGAAGAGATACTTTTGGGTTTTGACTTCCTATCAAAGCACAGTGCCGTTGTCGACCTCGGGAGAAATGTCTGTCAGATCATGGGGAAATGTTTTCCATTGGTTGATCCAAGCCCTTCTCCAGCATACAGAGTGGTGGTTATTCAGTCTGACACTACAGTGCCTCCACGTAGTGAAGCCATCATTTGTGGTCAGGTGGAAGATGAAGGGGTGGATTATGTCAGGGGCATGCTAGAACCGTCAAATTCCCTCGCAAAACATTGTGACCTTTTGGTTGCACGTGTAATATGCAAGGTTGAGAAAGGCATGTTACCTGTACGAGTAATTAATGTGACAAACGATCCACTTGTGTTGAAAAGCGGCATGAAAGTTGGCACGTTGCACACAGATGTTCAGTAGAGGGAGAGGGACGACGATGGACTGAAGCTGGGTCGGGTCACAGGGCTGGACGGTTTTCACCTAATGAAGCAATTTGCTATAAAGAGCGAGGGTTTTCTGAACAACAGTTGAAGTCTGTGAAACAATTGTTGTTTGTCCACACCTCTCTGTGTTTAGTTGTGGTGACCATGACTTGGGTAGACTCACCTTGCAATGCACGAAATTGACACAGGGGATGCTAAACCTATCAAAAATGCACCCACGTAGAGTCCCTCTTCACTTACAACAGGAAGTGTCGGAGAATATTGACCAGATGCTTGCTAATGATAATAATATAATCTGGGCCATGCTGCAGCCATGGGCAGCTCCAGTTGTCTGGTGGTAAGAAAAAGGGGGGAGGATGCGATTTTGCGTTGACTACAGGAAGTTGAATGATGTCACCAGAAAAGATGCATACCCCTTCCCAGGATACGATGCATTGGACAGCCTTAGTCAGGCATGCTGGTTTTTCTACACTTGATTTAGCCAGTGGCTACTGGCAGGTGGAGGTGGACCCAGGCACCGACATAAAACTGCATTTGCAACCCGGCAAGGATTGTTTTTTAATGTATTGAGTTTTGGATTGTGCAACGCACCGAGTACTTTCCAAAGATTGATGGATTTGATCCTTGCCTGACCTGCAGTGGACGACTTGTTTGGTGTATTTGGATGACATCATAGTATTTGGTCGTTCATTTCAGGAGCATCTAACCCGCCTTGGTGGGGTGTTGGCAAAGCTCAAACAGGCTAATCTAAAGGTCAAACCATCGAAGTGCAACCTATTTTCCACCCAAGTCCAATACTTGGTCATGTTATTTCTTCTAACGGGGTGATGCCAGACCCTCCAAGTAGAGGCAGTTAGGGGATGGCCGGTGCAAGAAATGTAACAGAAGTACAGAGTTTCCTGGGGTTGGCATCCTACTACCGGCGCTTTGTAAAGAGTTTTGCGGACATTGCTAGGCCTTTGCACCAGCTGGCTGAGAAGGGGAAACGGTTTCATTGGAGTGAGGCTTGCCAAAAGTCGTTTGATCAGTTAAAAATCAGCCTCACAACGGCCCCAGTTCTAGCCTATCCTGACCCAAAAAAGCAATTTATCTTGGACACAGATGCTAGTGATGTAGGAATTGGTGCAGTTCTGTCCCAAGAGGAAGATGGGATGGAAAAGGTTGTCGCCTATGCTAGCCGGGCCCTGACTAAGCAAGAGCGACAGTATGCAACAACAAAAAAGAACTTCTTAGCATGGTGACTTTCACAAGACATTTCAAGCACTATTTGGTGGGAAAAGAGTTCGTTCTGCGCACGGACCACAATTCTCTGCGATGGTTGCACAATTTCCAGGGCTTGAAGGTCAGTTAGCTCGGTGGATGGAACAGCTTGCAAACTTTGAATATAAGATCATTCACCGCCCGGGCAGGTTACATTGTAACGCAGATGCGCTTTCACGTTTACCAGCTTGTGCTGACCGTAGTCGGTTGCCATCAAAAGACTGTCTGTCCACCGATTCTAAAGTGTGTGCTTTACAAGAAACGCTGTCATCTGAGTCTCAGGGAACACCAGGGTGGATGAGCTAGCCCAAGCACAGGGTGAAGACCTGAGCTGAGTCAGCTTATTAAATGCAAAAAGAAATCGGAGGCGTTTTACCAGACTCTCCGGAGCTGCAGAAGTTTGCCCCAGTGTGGCACCAACTGCAGATTCAGCAATCTAGGTTGGTGAGGATTCCTTCGGTTAACTCAGACGCGGCTTCTTGTATCCAGGTTGTGCTACCCAAGCACATGGTGCCTCAGGTTCTCAGGCAGCTTCACAATGTGTCAACTGGTGGCCATTGGGAGTTCAGAAACTCCAAGCAAAAGTTAAAGACCGTTTTTATTGGCCTGGCTGGTTTCAGGATGTAAAGGGCTGGGTAAGAAACTGTGCCGACTGTGCTTCACGGAAGTCACATGGGAGACATCCTTGTGCACCTATGCAAACTTCTGTTCCATCCCGACCATTTGAAAGAGTGGCGCTTGACATCCTTGGACCCACCTGAAACTCAAAATAAAAATAAGTACATCCTTGTGGTGGGTGACTATTTTTCAAAATGGACAGAAGCTTTTCCACTCCAGAACCAAGAAGCTCAGTCCATTGCAAAAGTACTCTCTGAAGAGTGGATTTGTCGCTTTGGGGCTCCACGCAGTATTCACTCTGACCAAGGTCGTAATTTTGAATCTACCTTGTTTAAGGAATTGTGCAGACTCTTAAACATTCATAAATCTAGAACTTCGCCATATCATCCACAGTCTGACGGCTTAATCGAGCGTTTTAACCGTACCCTCCTGTCAATGTTGTCTCTTTTTGTAGAGGACAATCAGCTGAACTGGGACTCTCTTTTACCGTATGTGATGTTGGCGTACCGCAGTAGTGTCCATGCGAGTACATCTTTTACCCCTTACAGAGTTTTATTTGGACAAGAAATTGTTTTGCCTGTGGATGTCATGCTGAATGTTGGAGAACACAGGGCTTTTTCATCTGTTGATGAATATGTCACTAGGTTGCAAGAACCTTATCTTCTGTGGTGGAGGCAGTCAAGAGACATCAGGCTCATGCTACCGCACAACAGAAAGCTTCATACGATTTCAGGGCCAACTTCCAGTATTTTTCAGAAGGAGAACTGGTCTGGGTGCACAACAAGGCGAGGAAGCGGGGAGTTTGTTCAAAGCTTCAGAGACGTTTTAAAGGCCCTTTTAGAGTTTTGGAAAGGATTACAGAGGTGCTCTATCGGCTAGCTCCAGTGGAGGGAGGAAAGGAAAGTGTTGTGCATTTTAACAGACTCAAGCCATATACCTCTTCTTTGACAGCCTCATCAACCCAGGGATCCCAAGGGGACAACAGGGAAGGACCCCGAGAGAAGAGACGGAGTCTAATGATGTGGACGACTGTGCGTCTGAGAGCAGTACCCCGGATGATGTTCCTGCGACCTGTTCTGGACCGGCTGCGGAAGCCAGAGTACCAGATGAGAGAGCGCGGCCAGTACGCCAAAGGAAACCACCGCAGATTCAAAGACTATGCCTTAGACTATAGGTCTTAAGACTTCTGGAGTAAGTCTCTTTTTTTTAAGAAGGGGAGGAGTGTGATGGGAATCTGCAGCGTCACTGTGTGGATGACGCAACAGCCAGCACAGGTGATGATCATCATCACCTGATGATGAACTGATTAAAAAGGAAGCTGTGAGAGTCTTCGCGAGAGCATTCTGCCAGAGCTGCCAGCCACTCAACCTTGCGGGGAGGGTGCCGCTCGCTGCTGTGTTTAGGGCTGCCGGCGGTGAAGACAGGTAGAGAGGAGGAGCTGTTCCAGCGCAAGGAGGGGAGGCTGGACGCCTCCTTTAGAAAGAACAGGGCCGGGACTAGGAGTGAGCTGGTTGCCGTGCTCCATCCTCATTTGCCACCACCGTGACATTGCAGCCCAGACGCTGATCATCTCCGCCGCCCGGAGCAGTCATACCCCGGGAGCCGGACGGCGCTGAAGCTTAGACCCCCGGGGGAGGGTCTCGTCAGCTGGACGAGCTAAGTAGCACTTCCTCACACGCCTATTTTAAAGACTCTTGTTTTAAAGCATCTGATGATTTTATGGAGAGGGTTTGCCGCATGAATTTTAGTTCCTTTTAGTTCTGGGTGTTTGCATGCAGTTCTAGTGCCTCGGCTAGAGGGTGTTTTATTGTTGCTGTGAAGTTGAACTTGTCACTGTGGTTTTACGGAATTCTATTTATTCTGCAGGCTTCCCTCTTCCACTGTTTTTAGGTGCTGCTGTTTTAGTGTTTTAATAAAGCCCATTATATTTTTACAAACGTGTCTTGTGATTCCTGGCTTCTGACTGACAGGATTATTCCTTGTCTTGGAACCCCCACAAAACATTACAATATGTTGGGTGGATTAAACAACATCGCCCAACAAACATAACGTGAGCAGCCCGCTTGCCTAGCCTACCAGGTGGAGCAACATGGCTAAAGCCAGTGATTTTTCAGGCCAAAAGGAGCTAGAATAAGTTCCAAGAACTTTAAGAACCAGCTTTTGTTACATCTGAACAAAAATATCGCTCGTGTGAGACTGAGGTGAGTCGCAACCAGTTCTGAATTTTAAATTACTGTTTTACTACTTTCTTTTTTATTTTTTGTGCCTTTTTTGAACATTCGAGTGTGACAGTGTGACTGAGGCTGACTCTGTTCTATTTTAATCTGTTTTGTTCTGCCGTTTTGAGACATTTAGGTGTTAAATTTCATTTCTATAAATGTTACAAAATAAAAACAGTTTATTGCCCCTCACATTTCTTGGTCTTCTTTGAGCCTACATTTAGTACGAGAAAATATTTAAAATCTTTTAAAATTGGACAATTCAATACTTTTACTTAAGTCTTTTTGGAATTAGTGATTTGTAACTTTTAATGGAGGAATGTTTTCAGTAAGGTATCTATACTTTTACCAAAGTGTGGTTTTCAGGTACTCTCTGTACAATTTTTAGTTAGACGTTTGCCATATTGATGGAAAAATATGCCAACGAAGCTCTGATGAACCACAAAATCTAAACTAAAGTTGAAGGTTTAGAGACAATTTATAAGGTGTCTTCTCTCTCTTTGCAAGTCCTCCCTGAGCTCAGAAGATTTAGGTTCATTTGACATTTTCTCTCTTTACTTTATTTATTCCGAGCAAAATTTCAAATGTATGTGAACAAATAAGTCATCAAAATAAAACTTTCAAAGTTCAAAAAGGATAAAGCTGTCAAGGCTGAACACTTTCATGAAGATTTGAAACCTTTGATAATACAAAAATAGTTTCCGTCCATAAAAGACGATAAATCATGACCTGAACAGCTGTGGTGCAGAGCAGGAGCAGTCGGCCTCTGATTGGAATTTCCCGGGTGAGGTTTCCGCCCTGCTTGCCCATGTTTTGAACAGTCCTTGGGCATTGCTCCTGGTGGTAAGACAGTAGATTGGTATGGGTGAATGGGATTGTAAATGTAAAGCATTTTGAAACTTAAACAATGTAGAAATGCCATTTGCAAGATTATTTTAAGGATAATTGCTTGTTGCATATCTTTTAGTTTGAGATTTTTTTTTTAATTTAATCTCTATAGTTCGATCTTGTCTTGTGAAAACATCATTTTAATTTGTTCGTCACTGCAGTTTTTTAAAATTGTGTGTCCCTTTTCGACTTATTTGATTGGATAAACTTTATTGTCTAATTGACAAATTAGACAATAAATTCACAATTTGACAATTTATTGTCAAAATGCCACAAATGTCACAAGCACTGAGGGAGCGTGCAAGTGGCATGCTGACAGCAGGAATGTCAACCAGATCTGTTGCTCGTGCATTCGATGTTCATTTCTCCACCATAAGCCGTCTCCAAAGGCGTTTCAGAGAATATGGCTGAACATCCAACCGGCCTCACAACCGCAGACCTCCACATCCAGCAGGTTCACCTCCAAGATGGTCTGAGAGCAGCCACTCAGACGGCTGCTGACACAATTGGTTTGCATAACCAAATAATTTCTGCACAAACTGTCAGAAAACGTCTCAGGGAAGCTCAACTGCATGCTCGTCATCCTCATTGGGGTCTTAACCTAACTCCAGATCGTCCTGGTAACAGACTTGAAAACTTGACTGGGCAAATGCTCCCATTCGATGGCGTCTGGCACGTTGGAGAGGTGTTCTCTTCATGGATGAATCTCTGTTTACATTGTTCAGGTCAGATGGCAGACAGCGTGTGTGGCGTCGTGTGGGTGAGCGCTTTGCTGATGTCAATGTTGTGGCCCATGGTGGTGGTGGGGTTATGGTATGGGCCGGCATCAGTCATGGATGAAAAACATAGGTGCATTTTATTGATGGCATTTTGAATGCACAGAGATACCGTGATGAGATCCTGAGGCCCATTGTTGTGCCGTACATCTATGAACATCACCTCATGTTTCAGCAAGATAATGCACGGCCCCATGTTGCAAAGATCTGGACACAATTCTTGGAAGCTGAAAATGTCCCAGTTCTAGCATGGCCTGCATACTCACCGGAAATGTCACCCATTGAGCATGTTTGGGATGTGCTTGACCAGCGTATACGACAGTTCCCACTAATATCCAGCAACTTTGCACAGCCATTGAAGAGGAGTGGACCAACATTCCACAGGCCACAATTGACAATCGGATAAACTCTATACGAAGATGTGTTGCACTGCATCAGGCAAATGGTGTTCACACCAGATTCTGACTGATTATCGGTCCCAAGACCCCCAATAAAGCACAAAAAAACCCCCTGCACATTTCAGGGTGGCCTTTTATTGAGAGCAGTCCTGTGCACTAATCATGATGTCATCAGCATCTTGATTTGGCACACCTGTGAGGTGGGATGGGTTATCTCAGCAAAGCAGACGTGCTCACTATCACACATTTAGACAGATCTGTGAACAATGTTTCAGAGAAATGATATTGTGTATCTGGAATGAGTTTTAAATCTTTAAGTCCATCTCATGAAAAATGGAAGCACAAACAAAAGTGTTGCGTATATATTTTTGTTGAGTGTATTTGGATTTGGGATTATTTGATTAAAAAATACTCTACCTTCATGCTTGAAAGGACAATTCATTTTATAAATAATTCTTTTTCCTGTTTCTCCCACTCTGAATTGTCATCTGTCATTGCACTACAAGGTTTTATCCCTGTTGCTCTTTTCACAGTTATATATATATATATATATATATATATATACTAGCGGTACACGCCCTATATATATATATATATATAGGTGCTAACATATATAACACCAACACCATATACACCATATATACACCAAGATATATATATATATCTTGGTGTTGCAACGTCCTAAAGTCCAGGCCTCAGCCTCAAATGCTGCGGCAGGACATTAAGAAAGCTGTGTTTAAACATGACAGAAATCTTCAATCCAATGAAGCGAGATTGGAAAAAGACGAGTAAAGACCAAAGTTCCTCAGTAATGATCTGCGAGATAAAGACACAGACTTTAAAGGTTAAAAGTAGATTTACTTTCTGTTATACAGTCATTTATTCTAACAAGTGTGGTGATGTTTTATTTTAGTGTGAATTAAGAAGAAAATATATATATTTTAAAACATTTAAATTATTTTTCATACACTGATTAGTTTCACTGCTAAATAAATGAATCAGAGGAAATTAAAGTGATCATGGCGAGCCATCAATACGTCAATTTCCTGTTAAAACTTTCCATTAAATTGAGCTTTCCTTCTTTTTATGTTGTTATATAAGAACACACTAAACTTTTGCACAACTTTTGTGGTTAGATATTTATCCAAGTCTCTTATTAATAAAATTAAAAAGATTTAAGATTTAAAATCCAGACTTTATGTCAAAGTGAAAAGAAGACCTGTATTAACCTTATTCAGATGTGATGCAATATGTTTCCAAATTCAGAGGGCACCCCAGGTCTAAATTGATTAAACTTAACAGAAAAAATAAACTTTAACACCATGGATAATCTATTTAGAAGCCTTTAATGTTCAACTTCTCATCTCATACAAATGAAAAGCTTGCAGTCCTATCTGCAAGAAAGAGAACACGGAGTTGAGATAATGCTGAGCTTTATCTGTGCTCCTCAGGGATCAATTCTGGTGCTTTTTCTGTTTAGCCGTTACATAAATAAAGTCGTGACTTAATGCAAAGAGAGAGATGTGTGTTAATGAGAAATCTTGTATTTATGGGCTGTAAATGTTGGTGCTACTAATAATTTTCCCTTTCTGATTCTGATTCTCAGCTCTAAACCAACACATTTATTGCTCATTTCATGCTAAATGTCGATTTAAATATCAAACTTCAGGCATTTTGATGTGTAAACGTTTATAAATTGTGCAACAACAGATAATCTACTGAGTCAGGAAAAATCTTATCGCCGTTTTTACAATGATTTTCTTGTCTGTAAATTTTGTGTTGTCACCTCCACCCCTGAGCTTTTAATTGAATGAAAGCAGCTGCTGTACTACGTGAGGAAAAGGAGGTCTGTTATCTTTTAGCTGATACTCATTGGTCACCTAAAATTGATTTCAAACTAAAGCGTTTAACCAAACTCTGCCTTATCCAGGCAGTTCGAGCATGCTTAGCATTGTTTACTTTACCTCACCTCACTTAACATTGTGTTGGATCCTATTAGATAACAGTGGATCACATTATATTGTTGGGTTGTGTTTTAAGCTAAAATATAGCACGTCTGTGAGGTTTTTGCAGATTTTTTACACTAGCGGTACACGCCCTATCTTGAGTATAATGAAAAAAGAAAACAGACAAACTTTGGCGCAAACTATATAATTGTGCATGATGGAACATTTGAGAAAGAAAGAGGCCTTCACACTATCAAAAACATTTTTTTAAAAAAACGATGAAATGCCACAGGCAGACTCTCCTGTCAGCATGTATTATTGTGTTAGTAGTATTAATGACTTTAGTCAAGTCTTAGAAGATAAAGACAAAGGAAGAAACAGATCCTTAAATAACCAGTTGACATGTTTTAGTAAACCATTGTGCACTTTTTCATTGGTGGATAGAAAATTAACCAGTCATCATGTGGAGAAAGTCAAGCTTGTACTGTCATGAATTGGTCAGCCGACTCCCCCTCAGGCCATCAGTGGGATCCATCCCCTGATCGAGTACCAGCATTTTATGGCTCCACTTTACACTTCCCATCAGCCCCTGCTGCAACTCATAGAGACCTCACAGTCATCTTCCATCAGGTCAGAGCACTAAGCAAGGCAAAGCATTCTCATCCTGACCTGATCTTCTGTTTCATCTGACCTTGCTCTTTGATTCTGATTATTTTCGTGCTGCCTGCCCTGACCCTCACCTGGACCCTGACCTCTCTGGTTGTTCTCTGAAGTCTTCATCCTCGGGTTTGACGTCTTCCTGCCTGACCCTGATTTAGCTTTGTGGACCTTTTCACTCCTGTTCTCCTGTCTGTGCCAATAAAACACTTGGATCCAGCCGTCTGCTCATTTGTGACATGTATTTTTTACTTTTTTAACTTAGACATTGCAGTTTTTGTAGTTGTGACCAAAGAAAGTAAACACAAGTAGATCATATTCATACTACAGAGTCCTTCTTTTTCAAAATTCAGATTATTGTGAGGATGTTGCAGTCTCTATAACTTAGTCCCACTTTACTCATCTTTTAATCTCTTGTAAAAGCCTTCCCAGAAGTCTTTTATTTGCGATTATGTACTTTTTAGCCAAAATAAAAAAACACTGTGTAGTGTTATTGGACAGGAGTAACTCTACCCTCTCTACCCCACCTCATTACTGAGAGCTCTCTGTTTACTCACTTACAGCTCCTCACACCATCAACCTAACATTACTGGTGCAACAAAAATGGAAGGGATTATTAGAGCGATCCTGTCGTCCAGTTTTGAGCCAGATGAATAAAGACGTACATGGATCTAGTTCTCTAGTGGATGGAATGGAAAAGAGCAGGGAGGGTTTTTTCCATCTGTTTCTGATTCACAACTATTTGAATTAAGAAATGCTAAGAAATGCAATTTTGAGCTTAATTTTCTTTATTTAGGTCCTCCTTTATCAGAAAGAATGTTAAAAGAGCATGTTAAATACCCACAAAAACATGATTTTCATTGTAGTAGGTTTTTAAACACGGCATTATTTGTAGTTTAAAAACGTGTATCGTGAAAGCACTAAATAGATATATTTGGAAGGAGAAAATGGATGCAAGGTATTTTATCAACGTGGTAACTAAGGGTTTTTACATGCTTCTTTGGTCTTTTGTTGTATTTAAATTTCACATATTTTATGGGATTTATTTCAGTTTCAAGAGAAAAAAAAAAACACCCTGTCTGTGAAATAGAACAATTAGGGAAGAAAGGAGTGCATCACATTTTAGAATCTAAACTTGACAAGGACACCAGCATGTTACACATATTTTCTCAGCAGGTTCTAAATAAAAACTAAAAGAATGTAAGAAAAAAATGTCTTTAGTAGTTTATAAAAGTCTCTTTTTGGAACCCAATTGGCATCAGTTTTCCTTATGTCACGTTGTTTCTGCTCTTGTGTAGAGTCAACAGAATAGATTTAAAGATTTTTGGTTCTACGTGGGAAAAGGTTGATTTATTATTCATTTGTGCGCAAATTTATTGTTTAATTTAAATAGTAACCCATAAAAGTAGTTTTTATAAAGTCCTGCAACCATCAAGGCTTTCAAAAACGGATTAGCTCCTGACCCCAAAGAGGTTTGACATCCATGCTAAATAAATGCTTTGCGGATGAAATAAAGGTGCACTTCACATGGAAGTCATTAGGATTTATTTCCCTTCGATTCTCCAGCAGAGTTTTTAATAAAAACCCTGCTAGATGACCTGATGCTGCTACAATGCTAGATGATGTGCTTTGGGTCATTGGGAGGGCCTTGTTGCCACATGGCAGTAAAAAGAACACATCCTAATGAAGATTGCTGGGATAGACTAATAAAGAAGGATGAAAATGGATCCTGTTTTAGTTAAATACACATGGAGTTTAGGCTTGTCTGGTTCCAGAAACTTCATGTTTTCACTGTTTTCAGTGACCATTTAATAAATTAATTTATTATTTCTTATTTAGTAATGTAATAAAAATAAGAATAATTTAACAGACAGTTTTTATAATTTAACAGACTTTTTTTTTTTTTGTTGAAGCTTTTTCTCTTCACAACTAAAAAACTTTTTATATATGATTTCTGTAAAATGAAGACGCATCTACACTTCATCCAACTGCTCGTTAAGGAAAATGGCAGATGGACTACAGCAGCAGCAAGAACACACCGAGTTCCACTCAGATTGGAAAACCGTTGCTTGGTCTGATGAGTCTTCATTTCTGCTGCCACATTCAGATAGTGGGTCAGAATTTGGATGAATGAATGGATCCATCCTGCCATGTATCAATGGTTCAGGTTGTTGGTGGTGGTGTCATGGTATGGGGGATATTTAACTTAATTACTAGATTTAGCTTAAAAGGAATTGTGAACCTCTCAAACTAAAGTTGAATATCAATCCAACATTTTTTGAGCTTCATTTTTTGTCTGATCGGCTCAAGTTCTCCAGCGTCTACTTTCCAGTAATTAAGGCAAGTGCCGTCCTGCTCACAACGACAGCAGCCTGCAGCGGCACAAGCCCTCCCTTCTGACAGACAAAAACCTGCAATGTGCAGCTGGAATTAGAAAACAAATACTGAAAATGACTGTTTCTGGGATGGGATTGTCTGACGGGGACCTCACATCCATCATTTGGTGAATGAAGATAATTGTTCCTTGGCTGGAAATGTACCATAAATCATTGACTTCTGAAGCAGAAAACCACCCAAAACAAACAGGCAAGATGTTGATAACTGTCTCGCTCCTTTTACAGAAAAAATACCACAAACTCATATCAGCTCAGACGCTTTACTCCTTTGAAGTGATTTACAAAATGAACCACAGAAACCTTTTTTCATAACAGCAGCATCTTAGAAAGGCTTTAGAAAGCAACTCAGGAGAGAGAGCTTAAATAAAAGAGAGGATTTACTTCTCAAATGCAAAAAAAAAAAAGCAGCTTTCATAAAATAAAAGTCCATCTGGTGATTTTAGAAGGCTCGTTAATAATAATAAAAAAAATGTCTCAGACAGGGGTAACCCTGCTCCTCCTCAAGGTGAATCATCAATCCTCCGAAAAACTGCCAAGAAATTCTTTCCTCCGTTTCTTTGAACTTTCTTTCCTTCTTCGGTGCACGTCCCCAACCGACTTACGATGAGGTCATCCACCTGCAAAATCAGGACGAGAAGATTTACGTATGTTAAAAACGCCAGATGCTCTTTTTTTTATAATCAAAGTTTAAGGAAGGAACCAAAAAAACTTTTTTTTTTTTTTTTTTGGCATTTATTAGTTTGGAGTAAAAGTAATGGATGTTTAACGGCTTCTATGTCATGAACAGCAGCACTAAGCTTTTCTATAGAGAACATGTGAATAAGTCAAAGCAGTTCAAACTGTACCCATTCTAAATACAGTTGCATTGAGTAAAGCCTGCACAGCTGTGCCAACTTTACATTACTCTGCAAATATGACCAAATGCTTCTGCACATTTCCACACTTTGACCTAGAAAAAACCCTTTCAAAATAAAGCGCAAGCAAATGTGAAAATTAAACAAGCTTAAACTTTTCCGCTGAAAATATCAAATGCTGCCAATAAAGACAAAAACAGATTTTATTAAAAAATATACCAGAAAAAAACTGTTTTTCAAGCTCTTCAAGCTGCAGACATCAACGCTCCAAAGATTACAGAAAACACCATATAAGAGCAGATTTCATTCTAAGGGAAAGAATGTGGATCACATGGATTTTTTCTCAATCTGGTTCCTTTTGGTGGAACAATTAGGGAATAATAAAGACATTCAACCAACTAAATAATTTTGAACTACACAAGTAATGCCCAATCAGTTAATAAATTGTAAACTTTGTAAGGGTGTTTTTCTATAGACCAGGTTGGCTCAATCTCCACGGTGCCTTGCAATTTGTCGCCCTTCAACGCAAATCCCTATACCCTGCCCTCTCCTTTTCATTGGTTGTTAGCCATGTGTCTGTTCATTGGTAAGTAACCACTTCACACTATCTTACTTTTCCCAGTAATGACAAAAATAAATAAATAAATCACTCAGTCTGTTACCTTCATTTTTGTGACATCAGTTCTGTTTACTGTCCTAAACTCTGCTCGTTTTTTGCCCTGTAGTTCATCATCATTCCACTAGAGGCAGTAGAAGGGCTTTACCTGATTTCAAAATGGCTGGTCCATGAAAAACTTTTGGAGGTAAAAAGTTTAGCTAATTTTTACAGAGCGAATGACTGATCTGTTGTTTTTCATTTTTTTAATTGACTATTTGTTGTATTGAAAGAACGAAAATGTAAAACCGTAACACCATTTTAAAATATGTGGATCAAATTTGAGACAGTGGGTAAATAAGGGCCTTTTTTCCTGAAAACTCGTGTTAACATCTTTAATCTTAAACTAACACTATTGTAGGCACAAAACTGACCAAATCAACTCATGCATTATAAATGAAAATATCTATATATCATAAAAAATGATAATGCAACATTTTTAGTGGATTTCATAAAAAAAAACTAAAACTCATCAAAATTTGAATTTTCAGTCAATTCTTTGACATAGTGGGCTTTATAGGGTTAAGTTCTTGGTAAAAAGGTTATGTAGACCCAAGGCAGAACATCTTTCCTATCAGATATCCTCGTTCCAACCTTTTCCTTTTCCCTGAACAGTGGGAGGGCGAGCGCCAAACCTGTGGACTTCAAACAGAACGGTGAAAAGTTCCACGTCAACATACCAGCTCTTCCTCCGTGACACGTGCAAACAGTGGATGTTCCGTGAAGTGCTTCACCATCCAGAGGTGGACCTCCTCCACATCTGTTATGGTGTATACCAAACCCTGTCATGGGAAGGAATGTGGGGGTTAGCATCACACTTTTGGGAAAAGGCTGCATGTTTAACTGATGGCTGAATTTAAGACTTTATCATCCACAAAATGACTTTTTACTTCATCGTAAATAACTGAACACATGGTGATTTTTTCATAATTTTTTTCTTTTCTTTTCATGCTTTCATGACCTCACAATTTATGTAAAAGGATAAAAATAGCTGCACAGAGGTGAATCACCTGTGTCAATACGGTTTACTGTGGAGGCCAGACTGATAAAATTAATAGAACACGGATTTCTTGGAAACTTTCAACGGTGGCACAGATTTTCATCCTGTTGCATTTCAGCACGTATGACTCTTCTTTTCCTAGAGAGGGCAGGTCGGCCGTGGCAAGCACATCACTCACATTTATCGATCACTTTGGGATAACTAGGTTTCCAGCAGCTGATGTGGTACAGTAGAACAAAGGTAGCACACGGGGAGTCACTAGAGAACCACCAATAAAGAGAACAACTAATGTGGATACATTAAAAGTACAGAAAATGACTCAAATTTGCACAGTTAAGGGAGTAGACACAGTTCCACACTTTCTCCTCATCTCCTGAGGCGAGAAGTTGAAAGTGGAGTCCATCGCTGAACAGGTTCCGCTGGTTCCTAATGAGTGTGAAGCTCGAGGATTGTGGCCTTAAAACCTCCGACCACATTCTAGTTTGAATTGAGCACTGAAAAATGTGGTTTCAATCTGCTTCATGAATGATCCCTCCACCCACCGTCTCTGCTACAGCTGTGTGCCCATCTCACACGTGTGAATGCATGCATCGCTGCAAGCCCACACTCAGGAAAAACAATAAAGTTACACAAGACACACAAGCCTGTCATTGTTCCCTCAGCATTTGCACTCCTTTCAAGCGTCCCAGCGGCTCTCAGACTGGGACTGGGTGTGTGGAGCTCCAGCTGGAGGCCACACCGGCTGCTAAATTCAGGAATTTGTAGTGTTTTGTGCTGCTAGTGAAGAGTTCAGAGACAAAAATGAAGAACTACTATGGTAATGTTGGGTCTATAGTGTTTGTACAAGAAAAGTCATGCATACTTAATACATATGTCACACAAATTAAACGTTGACGTTTTAAGTTTATTTTAATGTTAATTTATCACAAAAAACAATCCCAGAGTGGTATTTTGCTCTGAAAAATCCTCTTAAACATGGCACTTTGCGAACCAGCCCCTCCCAATCCACGAAAATGAGCAGGTTCTCACATTGTGACATCACAAAGTGAGGAACATCCCCTTCCAGGAAGTGTCTGCTCTGCTCTCGTTTGAGCTGGCAGCTGGTTCAAAACTGTACGGCTGGATAGCGCCAATATTGTTCAGCATTTTTGTTGCAACAGTAATGTTGGGTTGGGGGTGTGAAGGACTGTAAGCTAGCGGAAAAGCACACAACAGAGAGCTTTCAGCAAAGAAGAGAGGAAGGGGGATAGGGTAACTGTATACAAGCCCACAACTCAGAGGTAAATTTCTAATCTAAACTACTACCGCTCTAGAAGAATGTTCTAGAAAATGATAATATTTATTATTTTGCTTAAAATATTATAAATCATAAATAAAAGACCACTGGGAACGCTTTCAGAATGGCTTAAAAACTGGTATTTATTGTAATAAACTGATACATTTAAGATTATATGTACTTTTGTCTGATTTTTTGTTTTGTTACTATTTCTTGAGATGATTCTACAACTTACACTGATTCATTTGTGGAAACTTAATTAACTAAAGTGTAGTCTAGAAAGCAGGAGAAACTCAGAATAAAACCCTCAGTCTGACATCTTTGAGACATCAGCCAAGAAACCAAGCAGTCATACAAAGTCATTTCATACATTCACTCTTAAAAGTAGCAGATTAAGCCATTTTAGACAACAATTTCTATCAATCTAAGAGGGGGAAATTAGCCATAAAGCAGGGTGGTGGCAGTATCATTCTAACGGAGAGCTTTAAACTCTGATCAGTTGTTCCCACACTTAAACTACTGTCTGGACCAAAAACGAATCAACCCTTTCAGCAATTATCCCAACCCACTCATCCGCTTCCCTCCTTTTCTGCCGCCGTTCATCTGTAATCTGTGAAAGATGCAGGTTTTTTTTTTCTTGTTAAAAAATGTGTGAAAGGTCTTAAAGGCATGATGTTCCTGTGCAACCCTGATGCCCTTCTTCCATTACCGCGTCACTCGTAGAAGCGGATGTGATCCAGCATTTATACGTACCCCGACTCTCAGCGTGTAGGCGTATTCTGCTAACAGAGTGGGACTGATGATCCTCCATTTATGCTTGGTCTTTTTAAAGTGAGGGTCAGGGAAGAGGAAGAACATTTTACTGAGCTGAAAGACAGAAGAAAAAAAAAGTAATGTTAGGGTAAACGGAAAAGAAGCTTAGAAAAACATTTTTTTATGAAACTGAAATACAGAAAAAAAAATCCTTAACAGACCCTTTTTTTTCTAAACTTGGTCTAAAAGATATGGCATCTGTTTCATCCAGTTCTTTGGCATAAAATAGGTTTGAACAGAAAGCGAGAATCACCTTGAAAAATGACACAAGTGGTGACATGAAGGCTTTCTCCAAATGTTATAGAAAAAAAATAGATTTTCGGTAACAATGTGGCTTTGGAAACCATGTAGATATGTAGTTACAGCATTTCTAAGTACAATCCAGAGAATAACCTTGAACTGAGAAGTAGACAGAAACATATTTAGATACAGACAAAATAACATTTTTTAAAGGGAAAATCGAAAAAGAAAAACAGAACCAAGCAGGTCATCAATTTGCCTGAGGAGATGTTCGTGTCTGCATTGCACCCAAAATGTTTCTCACAGAATGTGAAAAAGAGAAAACAATCGGTTAATTTTGACAAAACGTGTTTCAAAATAAATAAAAAACGGTGACCTGTTTTAGAAAAGAGAAAACTTGTATTCTACATAGATGATATAATGTGTGTGCTCTGTTTCAGTGTTTCTCATCTCAGGAAAAACTGCACTGCATGTTTTCTCTGTTGCTCCGCTTAAGAACACCTGAACCAGATAATCATCATCAAGCTCTGCAGAAGCCTGAGAACAGCGATCAACAGAGGCAGGTGGGTTTGAGAAGTGTAGGATTGAAGAAAAAAAGATGTACGAGTGTTTTCAGCATTAGGGCCACTAAAAAAAAAAAGTTAAATTATAGGTTTTTTTCTCGTAAATTTAAAACTTTGAATCCCATAAATGAACGACTTTAAATCTCGTAAATTTACAAGATTTTTCTTTTAATCTCCTAAATTTACAAGATTCAAAGTTGTAATTTTAGCCTATGACTTTTCAAGTCATAAAACTTTGAGTTGTTTAACAGTAATGACTTTTTTCTCGTGAATTTAGGAGATTTAAAGTTGTAATTGAAAAAAAATATATATTTTTGTTTTTAAACTGGCCCTAATAATCTGTCATATGGAAATGTAATTCGTTTGTTTAACCATAAAAAAGGTAATTTTTTTCAGTGTTTTTTTAAAAGCCCTTTACCCCTGAATTTTGTAGGATAGTTTTATATATATATAAATAATTCTTTTCTTTTTCAAGTCCTATTTGACATACCTTTTTTACACTGTGTGTTTTTCAAAAATAATTACAATATTTATTAAAACCCATTTTTCCTCTCTTTCACAATGTTTTTAGGGATTTTTTTTTGGTTGATTTTTTAAAGAAAATTTGTACAAAGTCCTTTTTGTTGGAATTTTTTATAAAAATGTATCAATGCTTTTTCTATATTCTTTTTTTAAAAGTGTTTTTTAAGATTATTTTTAAGCGTTATTCAAAATACTTTTTCCGATTTATTTCAAAATAAAAAAAATTGAGATAATTAAAAAAAAAAAATCTTGAACAAGCTGAACTTTTAGTTAAATAGGATCTGTCTCCTGCAGACTCGACATGCAGGGAGCGTCAACAAAGTACATCCAAACATGCTAAACAATCAATTTGATTTAATCTACAACTCCCAAAAAGAAAAAAAAATTGACACTTCTTTCCGTCAATAAAGATTTCACATAAATTCTCAATCCAAATACCAATTACTGTAAAAAAAAAAAAAAAAGTGAACAAATTCGTAGATTTATGATCAAAATGGTGTTTTAAGATGTTATTGTAGCATTTTTCCCATGACAGAGGACACATATATACAATCATTCGGAGTATCTGTATCTTCAGATCGTGATGGCACATAAAATCCTGCAGTTTAAAAAAGCTTATAGTTGTAATGCAGCATCTGAAATGGGCAGGCCAAAGTCTCCTTTATCTGCATCCATTTGCAGACAAATAGATACATGAACGTTTTTGTTTTCCTCGTCTGAGCTGGTACCTGATAAAAAAAAAAAAAAAAAACTCTACAGCTGGATCACTCCGATATTGCAAACCATTTTTGTTGTTCTGCCAATGTTAGGTTGAGGTTGTGAGGGGCTTTTAATATAGCGAGAGAGTAAACGAAGGAATGATGAGAAATCAGCGGTTACTTCCACACAAACAGTCACGCATACAACTCAGAGATGAGTTTCTTTTGCTTTGAAGAAATTATGTTGTAAAAAATAAACGTTTTTTGATTTTGGTAAAGAACTTCATTATAATTAAAAGACCACTTTTAAGGCTTTGAAAATAGATCAATATATAGTTAGAGTTGTATTTTTCAACAGAAAAAGTCATCCTTTCAGGAAAATAGTTACATTAGTTACAGTAAAGCAAATTCAGTGAGACTCTTGAAAAGAGTGATGTCTGCAACATAAATATAACAAGTAGAGTTCGGTTGTCTTTGTTGAAACATTTTACAAACTAGATGTAACATTTTATTTTCAAAAGATTTTTTCCTTGAAAAATTATAACCTTTCAAAGCATAAATTGACAACTTTTAGGTCTTATGACTTAAAAAGTTGGATTTTTTTCAAAATTCTGCAACTTCTTTTTTTTAAATTTGAATATTTTTCTAATTATTTTGCCACTAAGTCTTTGTAAAAAATTTGATTTGGTTCTCATAACTCTGGGACCTTATTCTTATTAAATGTAGTCTTTTCTCTTTATTTTACAACTTTATTCTTGTAAAATTTTGATGTTTGTTTCTCATATTTCAACAACTTTCTTCTAGTAAAATTTAGAGTCTCGTACTTTATTCAAGCAAAAAAAATGTTTTTCTTTTGGGAAATTTCATTTTTTTTTCATAATTGTGACCTAATTCTCATAAATTGTTCACCCCTTTCTTGTAATTTTCAACCTGACTTGTTAAATGATGACTTTTTTAATTTATTCATCATATTTATTCTTGTAACATTTGTGAAATTTCATTTTTTTTTCATAATTGTGACCTAATTCTCATAATTTCATAAGACGTTGACCTTATTCAAGCCAAACATTGACTATTTTAATTAGAATTTTGTAAATTTTTCTTTTTGAAAATTGTTTACTTTTTTGTTCAATTGTGACTTTATTCCCATAAATTATTGACCTATTTCTTATAAGTTTTGAAATTTTTTCTTGTTAAAAGTTGACTCTTTTCTTATGATTCAGTGATTTTATTCTTGTAAAAATGTTGACTTTTTTTCCTCATAATTTTGCAACTTTCTTCTCATATTTTTCTTGTCATACGTTGGGCTTAAAACTCAATCATAGTTATTGAAATACTAAGCATTTTTATTTATAAGTCTTTTTTGCAGGATTGTTGCAGGACGTTTTAGTTCTGCAGAGGTTACAGGCTTCAGTTCACCTTAAACTTCACCTCTCTTCATGGGCAAGACAGGCTCATTCCTGTTATCTTTCATACATCAATGATCAAAATGCATCAATAAAAGAACTATAACATGTCAGATAAAGATAAAAAAAAAAAATTCCAGTTTCGCTGTAAATGTGCTTCCATGTTTATCTGTGCTTGGCAGTTAAACACTGGGTTGCAAAACTGGAAATTCCCTCCACGTCTCGTCTTTGACAAGAGAACTGCTGCTGATATTAGTCTGCCTGATATATTATGAATCCCTCCAGTCATTTTTTATTAGTTAAAATAAATAACATCTTGTATAGACGGGAAACTGTGCGGGTAATAAGTGGGGACAGCTGCAGCCTTGGGGGGGCTCCTCCTCTGCTGATGGGAGAAGGAAATCCTCGACTCTCCGTATTGTTTTTTCGGTTACAAAATGTTCCAGGGAGAAGAAAAGAACATGTTTGAGGGTTTGACAATCACAACATGCATGTAAGCGACTGGAGGCGATATTCTGAGCTCTGAACTGGGTGGTCTTTTCTCATATCTTTTAATCATGAACGGTTGAAGAAACTTTTGATAGAGCGAGAAGCGGCAGATGTTAATCCCCAGTGAAGGGAGTTTAAAACAGATTTGGGGCACTTCAACAGACCAAATCACCCCTCAAACACACACGAAGGTTTCTTTAAATCGAGGCAAACTTGGCAAAAATCTCTCAATATGAGCGCATAAAAAGATCTGTATTGCTTCAAGTGAACTAGTTACTTTTAAAAGTAAAATCATAAGGTGTCTTTATATGAAACACCTTTGAGAGTTGCGTTCCATGAGTCACTTCTGCAGCTGCACCTTCAATCTCCTCATTTTATATCCTCTCAGAACACTGGAATAAGGTTTTTTATTCCTTTTTTGTATGAAGGCTCCCAAAATTAACCCCAACACACTAAACCCACTGTGTAATCTAATTCAAGTTTCAACAAGTCATAGATTACCGGAGTTAATTGGGAGGGATAAATGGCGTCTTGCACGGCTCTGCGCTCAGCTGATGCAACGCCTTACATGCCAGACAAAGAACACTTTGTTATAAAATCCCTGGATTTACTGTGCGTATACATTAATTCAGTCCATATGTTTAACACGGGGAAAAGAAGAATTTTGAGTCAGAAATGTGCACTCTGTAATTTTGCTTTTGTCAACCCTGATGTGAGGCTGTGACGATCAACATCACATGAACTGATAAGACGAGCCCGTTCACTTAGGCCAGGGGTGTCTAGCTCAAATACACAGCAGGCCAAAATTTTAAATTGATCAAAGCCGCGGGCCAAGGTTGAACAAATGAACCTTTCAATATTGTACCAAACAAGTTTTAATTTAACAATGAATACTGAACAAGCAAGGCTTATATAATTTTAAAGTGCAGGAATGCAAATCGAGTTGCTAATAATACTACCAGGGCTTTTCCTGGCTTAAAATAAGGTGGTGATGGTGTCTTGTTGCGACTTCAGATTTTCATTTGTATACTTTACCCCCCCCAATAAATCTGAAATGAAAAAACTTGAAATTAGTTTATGTATTAATTGTGGCATTGAAACTAACTGAGGTGAACATTAAAATGTTTCTAATAATTATTGTACATAAACATAATATACACAATAATTAAATGATAACAGTGTTATATTTTTTAAGAGGCTATGTAACACTTTTGATTTATTTTAATCTGACATCAGCACATTCGAGTTACTTTCAAAATAAAATTCAGTCTTAAAATCCTCCTCCTAAAGCAGTAAATATGTTACAGTTATTTTTATATTATTCTCTTGTTTAAGAACTTTTCTTTGGAACAGAAACTATATCTACTGCTGTGTCTGCCCCTGTGGCTGTTATGTGCACGCGTAGGCTCTCCTTCTCTCCTGCATCACCCCCGCTCCGCTCCCAGCATGCACCGCGGCAATATACTGTCTTAAATAATAATAATAGATTATTATTACATAATAATCTTGAATAGGATGTCTCTTCTTTTCTTTTTCATGGAGGTCCTCCGCTAAATAAAGTGTTTACAACTCCTGATTTTTTTAAAGCATGACTTCTCTACCTCACTCACTGCGGGCTGTCTTTCACAACCAGCGCACCTGCGGAAGTCTAATCCAGTCGGACCGAACCATTTTTAAATAAGCGGAGGGGGGATTCAGTTTACGTTGAAGTTTCCAAAACAAAATATATAAATACGTGTAGTTACCTTGACATTTAAAACCAAAAGGTTATTGGTTTACTGGAATTATTATTTTTTTCTGTTTTATCATTTTATCATCTCAATCTGGGCCCCTGGAATCAGCCAACTATCCCCCCCCTTTTTGGTGCGCAGGAGCTGGTATCGCTTTTAAATTAGGCGGTGGTGGCCGCCAACAAATTCTCTATATGCAGGAAAACACCTGTTCTACAACTAATAATAGTAGTAATAATAATAAAACATATTAAATAAGATTTAAATAAAAATTGAACACCTCCTTTGTGTTTGCAGCCTTTTGAAATAAAGAGGGATCACTACCTTCCTACATCCAAGACCGCTACCACGCTACTAACACAGAGGAGGGGGCGTGTCTGCCTCTGTCCTAATTGACGCACAGAAACAACAGCAGAGCATTATGGGATTTGTAGTATAAGTGGTGAATGCGGTGTTACAGCGATGATGTAACACTGATTTTCATCTGCTCCTGAGTCAACACGATTTGAATAAAGAAATCCTCAAAAAAAGCAAGATTTGGAAAAACTGGTTCAGATGAAAATACAGCAATTCAATTTTATTAACTTTAAGTAAATCAAAGAAGTCTTTTTTGAGAAAAGAACATTAATATTAATAAGCAAAAAAGTTTTAATAACTTTAAGTAAAAAATTAAAATTAGAGAACAAAAAGTTATATTTTCTTTAGAAATGTTCTGACTGTAATACAGCAGATTTGGTATAAAACGTGCACGAGTCTTCACTGTAAATGTTTTACATTGCATTGTGTGCTGAAAAATGACTAATTTTGTTCATAGAACTAAAACTATGATTTTCCCCCAATGCCTTTATATCCCAACAAGACTTTAAATAAAAATCAGTTTCCTATTATGTATTTTAGACCTATTTAATCTGTGTAAATGAAACTACTAAAATCTACATTAAAAATGTGTTTGTGGTGTTTTCTACATTTTAGGGAAAGGTTTTAAAATTTCCATACATCTATTTGTAGAATCTGCTGAATCTCTTTCAAGGTGAAGCGGTTGCTGAAGCCAACCCAGAGGCGGATAACGAAGAACAGGTCGCTGGTCTGATGCAGGGCCACACATTCACACACACGCACACCTAAGTGCATTTAATCGAGTATGTTTCTGGACTGTGGGAGGAAGCTGGAGAGCCCGGAGAAAACCAAGAGTGCATGAAGAGAACATGAAAACTACAGACAGGGTGCAGCCTGGTTTAAATTTAACTAATGAGATTAAATAATCTTTTATATTAAAACAGCCATAGTGAACAATTTAATCAATACTATTCATATTACTAGTTTCCCCTTGAATTAAAATAATTTGTTATAAGGGGAAAATGGCTTGTAAGTTTTTAAAGTAAGATTTTAGAATTTTTATGTCACTTTTATACCAGGGGAGTAGGTACGGTGGCCGACACGGCTCACATGAATGCAAAAGCCAAAACACGACGGCAAAAGCCAAAGCACGACGGCAAAAGCCAAAGCACGACGGCAAAAGCCAAAACACGACGACAAAAGCCGAAACATGACAGCAAAAGCCGAAATACGACGGCAAAAGCTGAAGCACGACGGCAAAAGCCGAAGCACAACACGTAAGCCACAACGGCAAAAGCCACAGCTCTACAGCAAAAGCCAACACACAACGGAAGTGAATCAAAACAGAAGTGAATAATGGACTTTTTTTTCTTAACGTTTCATTCAGTTTCAAGCTATTGGCGATTTTTGAGAGGTGCGTGATTTTGTCTGAAGTTGTTAATTTAATCTGCTATCACAGACCCGACCCACGTTCTCGTTAGTGTAACCCTTAGTAATGAAGATCTATATATCCAGTTTTAAACGCTGTGTCCTTAGAGCTGTATGGTGGCTTAGCAGCTAGCGCAGTCGGTTATCAACTCAAAGAGAGGAAGTTTGAAACCAGTGGGAATTATTTCTTATTATTGATATATGTATATTTTTCTTTATATAAAAAATTATCATAAGTGGTTCTTATGTAAATTTTGAGAATCAAAATAAATAAATACTTCTTGAAACATAATTCCAGGCAGTTACGTCGTTTCTGTTCAGGATGGTGGGGGTGTGGCATGCGGCGCCAAAACTCCCTTTTTGCCATGCAACCCAGAACAGATGTTGTGTTTCCCGGGTCCGGGACCATTGTATTAGTGGGATAATGCTCTTCAAAGTGTGCTTTATAATTTACAGGCTTCATGGAAATGCGTGAACTCTTCTCTGCTTCACGTCGGACGGGTCACGGCGTGCGTTAATTTCTGATAATGCTCATGTTATCGGGTATTATTCCTTACTTAATCATCTTGTATTTGTGATTACAAAATAAAGTGTCAGCTCAAATCATCAAACTTCACCACTTATGACAAAATGTGAATTAAATAGAAGTTTATAAAATGGGTCATACTTAATAAAATCAGGGTAAATTTTAAATCAAACTGTGAGGTTGTTTCATTTTACTGATTTTTCAACTGGTTCTTTTGTAAATGTGTCTGTGTGTTCACACAAGCAGGGCTAAATTTCTTCCTTAATTTCCCATGAGTACATACTATTATTACTAATAAAAGCAACAACCAAGAAAATAGAGCTTTTTAAACTTTAGTCACCTAACAACTACAGTATATTTTTAAGTTTTGTTCAATTTGTGTTAAAGCTGAACAGGAAAAAAAAGTCTCAATAATAGAGAATATAGAATACAAGATGTTTTTATCTTGTTTTAAATGAAAACGTCTGCCAATGAAACTTGTGAAATCAAGATTTATTAACATAAGTTTTGATGTTTTGCCCTTTTACGACAATTAAATTTTGATATTAGCCATAAATATTTATATATAAATTGATCTAGTAATTAGAAATATGTTTTGCTTAATAATGTTTTTTTTTTTAAAAATAAATACTATTTTAAATACTACAACAAAACAGCGATTTTTAATTTTAAACCCCAATTATCCTAAAATTAGACAAATAATTAAAGCAGCACATTTAAACATCCATTTGTCTTAAAACATTATAGGTATATTATGAGTCAAAAAAACTTTCCAGTTTTCCTGAATCAAGGAAGTCTGTTTCTTGAAACATGACGGATCACCATCACAAATAAACTTCTGATTCAAAGTAATATGTAAATAAAAAACTTGTTTTATTAAAAATGTTGCTATAATTAAAATACTTTCAAGATCAAATGAGTAAAGATACTCAAGACGTATTGTCTTAAAAACAAGCCCTTACACCTTATTGAAAAGTAACTTCCAAGTTAGTTTTGTCTTCTTAGAATAAAGCGGAATTCCTTTATTTCTTTGCTCTGGGAAAATTTTCCTGAAACTGTAGTTTTTAGATTATAATCTGATCCAAAATCCTAATCAGATTTTTACATTAGTGAATGAGATTCAAGTTAAAGACAGATAACAGCATCAAGAATATATGATAGAGTTCGGCAGTTGATGATCTTTCTGCTAGATAAGAGTCTCTGAAATCTCACAGGTAGGATAAAAGACGTGTTAAACCCACTCTTAGCTTTCAAAATAATGGTTTTCAGATAGGTTTGTCAAGTAAAATCTCTCCAGTGCAAACTTACCTGCCCTTTGAAAAAGAAGTTGGGCAGGTACTTCATTGCATTGCTTCGAAGACAAGCAATATTTTGGTAACTCCCTGGATTGGAGGCGCGCAGCGACCGGATCCTGTCCTGCACATAATCCGACACCTTCACCCGGATCTCCATGCCCAGGATGAGTTTGTCTGGGAAGAGTGGAGATAATTCCACTGCAGCAGAGATACAGTAAAAGACAAAAGGTCAATAAAAAGCACAAGCATAAGTTGATAAAAATCTGATAAATTGATTAAAATACCCAACAGTCCTCCATATCCACATCCAATGTCTGCGAATTCGATTCGAGGAGTCGGTTTGTCTGATGTGTTGCTAGTCGTGAAATCTGGATACAGTTGGGACCAGTCCATTTCCTGAGGACACACTGGACTGGAGTGGAAGAAATAATGAAAGAGTCGTCAAATCAATATAAATATATGACAGTTCTGCAGGTGAGCTCTTATGATCTACATTTGATACAATAAATGGGAATTTTACACCAGACTGCATCATAAAGACGCATTTTGTCCATGATGTTACTCTGAGTAAATCTGGCTTCCAACAATGATGTGAAAAGGAAGTTTTTATTACAAGATACATATATTTACAAGATTGAATCTAATATTTATTTGCACATAAATCTTTAAATACACACTGTGTTGTTTAACATTTTATTCTGTCCTGCAGCAGTCTTGGACTGCAAGGATTTTTTTCACTATTCTTCTTTCTCACTGCACCTTTGGGCAAAAATTTTGCCCCCGCCACGTACTCAAAACTACAAAAAATAACCAAAAAATATCAAATAACAGAGCCAAAACACAAATGTGTGGGATATCCAAGGAAGCTTTAAAATTATTATGGGATGGACACAGGACCTGCGGCTTGCCAGCCATATTGTGACAAAGTGTGAAATTTGGTGATTTTCACATTTTCCCACAATATTGTAAAATAAACTTTTGTTCAGCGATCAACACAAAATTTTACACACACAACCAGTTTAAGTCTACAACTGCAGCCAAAGTCTTATTGCTCTGCTTAAATAATAAATCATGCTAAATCATCCTCTTGCAGACAAAAAGATCCATGAACATCTTTGTTTTCATAACTGTCATCTGGCTCTAAACTGCACAGCTGGATAGCTTCAATACTGCTCGTTATTTTTTTTGCACCAATGTTAGGTTGTGGTTGTGAGTGGTTTTAAGCTGGTGAGAGAGAGTGTATACAAAGGGATGATGGTAAATCAGTTAAGGTTTATTTCCGCAAAAACTGTCTCTCTTACAACGTAGAGGTAAGTTTCTAATGAACCACTGCTGTTTTGCAGAATTTATGTCCTAAAAAATTACAGATTATTTGGCTAAAAATGTCTTAATCATAAATAAAAGACCACTGAGATTGTTTATAAAATAAAGCAAATTATATTCGCGATGGGACTTTAAAGTGCAACGTCGTTTGAAGAAAAAAAAAAAAACGTATTAACATTAAATTTATTAATGTTTATTTTGCCTCCCCAGTTTCTGTTTTCAGAGGATTTGCTGCTGTGATCCCTACTGGTCGAAGGAAATGAAGACATTTCTGTGTTTAGCTGTGCCATATATTGACTCTCTTTACAATTCTTCTATTACTGTATTTCAATTCTTACTTTGTTTTTTAAAGTGAATTTCTTCCTTCACTTTTATCTATTTTTACACTTACTTCAATATTTGAAAGTTGGATGCTGTGGTGATATACTTGGAACAGACTGGAATAATACATTAAATTAAGAAACGGCATTCATCATAGTTAAGTAAATAATAAATTTACTAAATAAAAAATGACCAACTGACTAATGAAACCACTGACAGCTTTAAATGCTCTCAAACATCATGACTTAAATCTGTATTATAGCATTCTGATGTTTTGTCTGTCAAAACAAAAAAAAAAAAACTAATATTTCAAAATAAAGAGTAACTCGTGTCAAACTTGAGGATTGACTTACTAGTCAAAGCTGTGATGCGCCATCGGGTTAGAATGAGCTCGCTGTCTGTAGTAACGCTTCTGCGGCATTGACGAGCTCATGATGAATGTAAATAAATGCCGTACTCTATTGTGTCTTCAAAATCTTTAAAATTTTAAAAAGAAAACCGTGAAAGCACAAACTTAACAAGTCACGTTTACATTTGGTGAGTCGCGGAGATTTGACGTCATAGCCAAGCGTCTTTTTTGTCGGGTTGCCATGTTGGCTTAAAAAAAGTAATTTTAAAACTCTTCAGATTACAAATTTGATATAATACCATGTCATACATATGTTGAAGAAAAACAATAGAACAATATAGTCTATTTATTTTAAAATGTAAGATAGTTGAAACAAATAACATTTTGTTTCTGGAGGATAAAGGCTCAATTTTAACCAAGAAAAATGTAAATTTATTTATAATATCACCAGTGATTGTTTGGTTTTATACAAACTTAATTGTTCTTTTCATAACTTTAATCAAATCAGAGTATAAATAAAGTTACACTAAATTATATATAAGGTCAAAAACTTTCTTTAGGACTGCTTAATTTTTTATTTTATTTTATTTTTTTTAAAGTTTATTTTCGAACAAGAACAACGATACAAACAGAAAGAAATGAAAAGAGCAAAACAAACAAACAAACAAGAAACAAAGTAAACAAAGCAATTTCTCTCACAATCATTCTTGAAAGCAACAAGAGATGTTCATAGTTCGAAAAGAGGAAAAAGCTGTTATTTTTTCTGCAACAATTTAATCTAACTTTTGTCTTAATAAAAAGAAAGACAGAAAACTGTTGTCTTCAGCTATGAAGGTCTAGTCATATGTTTTTGTGCTGTCCCATAAATATAAAAAGAGGCTTTACAATTGTTTTAAAACAACACGTGCATGACATGTGCATGAATAAGGCTTCCGGCTTCAAAAAATCACAGGTTTCAACTCTTTCACCACAAACTACCAACCAGCGTCACCATAGCTATCACTATCCAGCAACAATTAAGCACTGCACAGAAATTTGTAATCTGATTTTCACTAATTGGGTTTTATTAGTTGGATTCATAAGCCCATTTAAATCTTAATGCAGCTTTATTTGGTAATCCAGAATAGGTCTTTGACTGGGTCACCTAAAAACTGTGGATGGTAACTCCATGCCTTGAGTAACAGCAAAAAAAAAAAAAAAAAAAAAAAAATTAAATATGAAGGAAAACCTCCTGTTCACTGTGCAATTGTTCTTATAAGTAAAGTCTTATGAGCTTAAGACTTGAGAACCCAGCTACCTCCATAGCTAAGAAGAAACAGAGGTAACATTTAAACTTCATAAGTCAGTCAGCGGGGTCAACCTTTGGAATTGTCTTGAAGTAGTTTGTGACAGAACATGGAACTCCAAATTATAACAACCATCTAAAAACAGGGCACAAAGGCACTTTCACATCCAAAATGTTATGCACTACAAAAAAATTCTCATTCAGGATGAATGTAAATTACTTTGTTGATAGTAAAATTTGCACTGTGTGATAGCAAAACTTTGTCCTCATTTTTTTTTTGTTAGTGTTTTCAAACAGATGTCCACCTTAGATATCTAATAAACCGTGGAAAAAACGAACAAAAAGAAACAAACAAATTGGTAATTACATCACAATTATTACAAACTAACACAAACAAAATATCAGCTTTCATTTTAGAAACCCAATTTTTTTAAGGCCAACTTCAATGAAATTGTGTTTTTAACATGTTCTTGTAACACTCTCATTATGAAGGACATATATATTGAAAATTAAACATAAAATTGATTTTCTGAGTGTTTTTTTATTCTAATCGTTGCGAAGTCTGCTTGCTCCACTCCATTCTGACACATCCACTCAAAGGCAAATAGATTCAAGCTGTATGGCAAGCATTTTTGGAGCAAATTATTAGAGCGACTGTTGGGTTGCTCTAATAATGTTTGGTTGGGAAGGGCTAGAAACTGGCAGGTAAACAAACGAATGTTGGGACACAGGGGCGGGCTTACGCTTTGACACGTAAAAGTCAGTACAGCATGCCACAAGCAGCCTGCTCTGCTTCATTCTAATCCCTCCACTCCACTAGACGTCTAAATGCATATATGTCCACCTTTTTCTTCGCCCGAACTGGCATTTGACTCAAAACTCCGATGCCGGGTAGTGCTAACATTGCTACCCCATTTTGTTGCACCACTAATGCTAGCTGGAATTGTGAGGGGCAAACAAAGGGATGATAGGGTATTGGTGGAGGCTGACTTCCATTTCAACAGTCCCGCCCACAACTGAGAGGCAAATTACTTCAACTTTGCAGAAACGATGTCATAGATAACGACACAGGTTTAAATATTTGGGCTTATAACAGCATAACCATAATTAAACGACCACTAGGAATGCTTTTAAAATAGATCAAAAAGATGATGAAGTGAGACTTAATTTATAGCAAAATCTTGAAGTTTTTTTCTTTTCTTTTATTATATCATAAATAAGTTGAGCTTTCAAGAACAAACTCTTGAGGCAAAGAAGAACAGGGTTGTTGTTTGGGATGGAATTTGTGAGAGGAAATGGGAAGAAAAACTTGCTAAGTAGCATTTATGGCAATTAGAGATGCTGTCTTTGTACCTAAACACGTTTTAAAAAAAACTGTTTTGTGTTTGAAAATTGTGTCGTTGTTACCCAAATTGTCATGAATGACACAAAGTAAGGATTTTTCATGAATTATTCTGTAGATCTGAATGCACATGAAGAATCTTAGGGGCATTATGGGATATAACAGTTCCAGGCAGTGTGTAGATGGCACTAAAGCATCAGTTTCCAACAACAGTCTCCTTCAGCAACGGTAGCATCTTTGTCTCAAACTGTGGTCACTCTCATGACGACCTCCTGGTTGTTCGTGTTCAGGTTGTTTGGTCTCAGGTGTCTCAGGATGTGTAAAACAGTGTAGCCACAGTAACGGCTGAGAATAGTCCTGACATGCCGGCTCGCCCTCTGGCCGCTGTCCCTCCCAACGCTTGAGGAGTTCCCCTCAAGTCGAGCAGCAGCTTCAGGACCGGAACCGGTGGCGTCAGCTAAGTCTTTAGCTTTCTCATAGTTCAGCACTTTCCACTTCTGGTTCACTGCCCGCCAGCGCTTAAAGATCCGGTAAACAGATGATCCTTCGTGGATTATCAGGCCTGGGTGTTTAAAACAAAGGGGTGTTGAGGTTTAGGAAGGAAATGGTGTTATCCACACACAAACAATTGTTTGCTCAACAACAATCACAGAGCTCAAAAAGGTACATGAAGTACTGAGTGTGATTAAATTGTTTGGAATTAATGAAATACTGAGAGATGCTGCCAAATGCATTTCAGGAGTTAGAAAATAAATTCTAGCAATTGAGAGAAAAAAGCTGTTATGTTTGGGATTTTTTTTTAAATTTTATGTCATAGATGCTATAAATCTGTGTTTTTCAACCAATCTTAAAAGTATTTTTTATTGATGGATGGATGGATGGATGGATGGATGGATGGATGGATGGATGGATGAATGGATGGATGGATGGATGGATGGATGGATGGATGGATTCATACTGATACAAATCCTGATCCAATGTGTCACTGGGATTGTGCATTATACATTTTTAGATATATATACATGTATGAGGGGGAGAGAATCTTTTTCTTACCCACACAAACTACATCCATGAATCCATACATCCCATAGCATATCTGGAACAGCAGGTCCTGCCGCTGCCATTTGGCCGAGGGACTGAGAGAAGACCAGACCAGCCAGGACACACTTGCACAGAGGAACAAGGAGCCCAGGACGATGGCTGCAATCTGCACCTTTTCAATCACAGACAGGGGGATGGCCTGCCACTGCAGACGAGAACAGAAATAATCTTTCAAGTTAAATTGTGTCTCAAAAAATATATTATTGTGAAGTTTGTTGACATTAGTTGGTAAAACAAATGTTTTTGTTCTGATCTGCATCTGGCATCTTGTTTCTGACAAAAGTTAAAAGTGTGATTGTTCAGCTCAAAAAGAAAACCATGGGTGGAAAGTCCTAAATAGAATCACTAAATTCAATTTATTATTTATGCACATTAAAAGCATTGTATGCAATGAGCCAGAATTAGCCCAGCGGCTATTTTTCATCTGTTGTCCCTGGACAGATGTTAAAATTATCAACCTAAAAAGATCAAAACAATAATAAAACAATGCTAAAAAATATAAAAATAATAAAAAGGATATACAATAAAAATACAATTATAAGACAATCCCTTAAAATACATTTTGATTAAAAAATAACCATTAAAAAAAGTCATGATTGCAGAACACATAAAGGGAAATCATTAAAATTCAATGTGTGCAAGTTTGCTGTTATGAATGAATATTTCTAATGTACTTTTTAAACAGATTGAATGTAGATGCATCACTAATATTTTGAGGGACTGAGTTCCATTCTTGCGCTGCTGTTACTGAAGGTGTTTTGGCTGAAAG
Organism: Oryzias javanicus; assembly: GCA_003999625.1. Lineage (NCBI taxonomy): Eukaryota > Metazoa > Chordata > Actinopteri > Beloniformes > Adrianichthyidae > Oryzias > Oryzias javanicus. Next base: position 8,416,005 of record CM012441.1, on the reverse strand, counting down.
TACTTCTCCACAGAGGAACTATGCTGTCTCTTCTCACCAACCCTCGTGTCACTCTTTGTGAGTTAGTCCGTATTTGGACAAACTCTTTTGATTTTTGGTTTAAATGTCTTTACTTTGGATGTACTCTGATTTGAAAGGACTGTTGGTCCAGATTGAGCCTGCTTTTGGTCTGGATTGAGCAAAAATGTTCATTATTCATTATGTTTTTTCTTTTTTTTTTTTTTTTTTTTTTTTTTTTTTGGGCTGCTGAAGAATTTGGTGATAGATGTGGCTGCTAGACTCTAAGTGTCCTTCAGATAATATTTTTTTTTCTGTTTCATGCAATGAAGGACGTTGGTACTCTGGTTTAATTCATTAGTTTTGCCAACATGCTTAATCCACTAAGTCAGCCAGAGATCTAAAACTCTGATTCGACCGTATTTTTCCTAAAATTTCCTTTCTTTGCATGATTATTTTTTAGTTTCAAAGCTTGTCAGTCCAAATGAAGCACAGTGAGAATGAGGAGAGTCGAAGCCGCGGTCCGACTGTACCTGCAGCGGATTGCTGGTGTTGATGGCCAGCACTTGGTACTTGAAGTGGCAGAGCTCACAGCTCCAGGAGCCCCTCTCACTGATCCAGCGGATGAGGCAGGTCTGGTGACTCCAGCGCACAGAGCCATCACAGCGACAAGGGCTCAACATCTCCCCCTGCAGGACAAAACAAGGCTACTGCATCAGGAGGTTTAAACAACAAAAATTAGACCAGTCTCATAAAAGAAGAAACATCTATGTATTGTGGAAAGTGCTAAAAGTGTAATTGCCTCTATATTACAATAAATTATATTAAAAATATTCCATCATTTTATATTTATGATGTGTTTTTTGCCAATATGTTGTTCAAAGAAACACTTTAACTATGACTGGGGACATTTAGTGATTCACAGTTTCACACAAAATACCTAATTTTTCATTGTATGGCCTACATTTAGTCACCATAAAATCACATATAAAATCTATGTGTTTTACTTATTCCAAAAAAGGTGCAGAAACAAAGAAAAGTGCTTCTTGCATTTTACACATGCATCATTCTCTGTCACAAAGTGAGGAATTATCTCCACTAAAGTAAAGAAAGATCAAGCATCTGCAGCTTCTATTTTAAGAACCCTTGGATATCGCTGTCTTAGACAGTCTTTCTGACACTTCAGAAGACTCCTGTCCTCTGCAGTCCCGTTGTCACTTTATTCTACTTTCAACATTATTTGTCTTTCTCTTGACAGCTGCTGATGCTTTGTTTCTCCTCCCTGTGAAGTAATCAGACTCCCTTCAAACAATTGAATATATTCAGTAACATTTTTGTGCAGTGCCTTCCAACAAAGTGAAACACACACCCGTCATTGAGTATTAAAGTTTTCAGTTAAATGGCTTTTTTAACCATCTTTTTTCCTGTTCTCATTTTAAATTCAATTCTTCACTTGTAAGTGCTTGAGGACTTCTTTAGACATTTTTTGCCGATAGAATATCCAATAATCCTTTTGGTTTGATTAATCAAAAGTCTTGAGGAAATCACGAAAAATGCAATGGTTCTTTATTTCTGCATAATTTTTAAGTTTCATCAGTTTTAGAGGATCTTTATTCTGTCTAATTATGGTTGAAAATTAAAGCACAAGTCGTCCTATTTATAATTATGTGAGACAAATTAACAGGTTTTCACAGGAAAATAAAGCTCTTTTCTTATGGTATTTCCTGCTCGACAGCTGGTGAGAACAGCTTAGAGAACATATCGTGAGCTGCAAACATTAAAAGCATGCATTTTTAATGCCGTGACAGCAGGAGATGTTCTTGGTGCGTAGAACTGCATGAGGCTGGGTCTTAATAACTTTCATCTGAATTCTGTTTTCCTCACTCATCCCTGCCTTTTATTCAGCCTCAAACAAAATCACAGGACATCTGGAGAAGGTCTTTGCTGTCAGTGTGAAACTCAGGCCGACAAATCTCACATACGTTTCATTATATATGCTCTCAGACTCTGAGCTATGAGTGGGGATTTTAATTAGCCAGACATCCAGAGAGGAAGCAAAGCCTTCAGAGGCCTGTCTGCTCTTTAAGCTTGACTTCATTCCTGGGATTTAACAAGCTCTGATCCAAGCGTTGAGGAAAAAGATCTGGGGTGTGAATGTTTTTGAAACAGTTTAGGATACAACAGTCATTTCCACCCAAGCCCTCCTTCAAATTTGTGCGTCTGATTTATGTCAAAATCAAAAAAATAAAGGCTATGAAAAGACAGGCTATGAATGATGATAGTACATCACTTTTACAGACCAACTCTGGTGAAAATTGTATTTTGAATATGTTTTTGTGACATTTTTCTGATGATGGACACATAAATAAGTAAAATTAAAACTGAATTTCTGAGTATCTTTTTATAATAAAATTTGCTGTGAATCAAGAGCAGATAAAATATGTTAGAAAAAGATCTTGGAGAAAATACATTTTGATGCTTCCGCTTGTAGAAACATAGAAACGTAGATCTGTACGTCTTTGTTTTCTTCATCTGAGTTGCCATCTGGCTCAAATTGTGTGGCTGGATAGCATTTTTGTTTCACTGCTAATGTCAGGCTGGAGGAGAGCTCTGAGTCACGGGTAATTATGGCTAATTATTAGGAGGGTAGGGAAAAATCGATTCCATGATGTATCACAATATTTCACTTGGTGATATCGATTTAAAATGCTGATAAGATAATATTTAATTATTTATTTGAGAGCGTCCTTCAGCGTCTTTCTTTTGTTTTTCACCTGAACATTCGACCGCTAGTTGGCACTTTAAGCAGCTCTACACCGCACCAGAGCGAGAACCAGCTCATGTCAAACATTCAGTCTCATTGGTTCAGTCTGCCTTGTTGTTTTTGTTTTTTGTGAGACATGTACTACTCAGTATGACTTAATTCTTTTAAAGTCATGTTCTTTAAAAAAAGTGAAAAATTGTTCTGGTACAATCTTGGGATATATTGTGAAATGTATCATATTGCGAGACAGGTATCGTGATATGTATCATACGAGACCTACAGCACAACTAACAATATAATGTGATCCACTGTTATCTAATAGGATCCAACACAATGTTAAGTGAGGTGAGGTAAAGTAAACAATGCAAAGCATGCTCGGACTGCCTGAATAAGGCAGAGTTTGGTTGAACACTTTAGTCTGAAATCATTTTTAGGTGACCAACACAAAATTTACAGACAAGAAAATCATTGTAAAAACGGCAATAAGATTTTTCCTGACTCAGTAGATTATCTGTTGTTGCACAATTTATAAACTTTTACACATCAAAATGCCTTAAGTTTGATATTTAAATGACATTTAGCATGAAATGAGCAACAAATTTGTTGGTTTAGAGCTGAGAATTATAAAAGGAGTATTATCATTAGCGCTAACATCCACAGCCTGTAATGTGTCTCATTTATTCATACATTTACACACTTCTCACTCTTTGCAGTAAGTCATGACTTCATTCATCTATTGGATAAACAAAAAGAGAATGTCCTGGAGAACATCAGTTTTTAAGAAAATGGCTAAAAATGGAAAAATTTCATAACTAAAAGACTTGAAAACTTTGATAATAGATCAAAAGATAAGTAGAGTTGGTCTTTAAGGAAGATATTGTTTTTAATCTCGCATATTTATGTAAATGTACGCAAAATAATGACAGACTAAATATGAAATATGAGGCCTATAACACGTTCAGAACAGGATTATATACCATTTAAGTTAAAATGCTGAGAATTTTCAATTTAAAATTAGATTGAATGGACTCTTGCTGATCACTGTCAAAAGGTGAAACCAACACCACTGATGTGAGTCATGCGTTCACTTGCAGACAGTGTTCAGGCTTTGCAACACAAAAGTGAAGACAGCAAACCTGAATTCTGCTGATTCTCCCTCCCTCCGAGCCAGCAGGAGAAAATGAAGGTGGTTTAGGAAAGAGATGAAGATGCCAGCTCTAACGAGTTGAGGATGCAGACACATTCTTTACATCACTCTGAGAACATTCCAAATGTGCAAATTTAAGAGGGAAATGCTTCAGAAAAGCATCCAAGCAGATCTCATCTTGAGAAACCTTCTGGAAATAGAGCTCCAAGTCTATCAGTGCAATGATCTTAATCTTAAAAGATGTTTTGTACAGAAGATCCCGGAAGACTTGGACCTTCTGGAACTATCGTTGGGAAATGTTTTACCTTTCCAGTGCTTATTTTAGATGAACGATCCATGCAAAACTCTGATGAATAAATTTAGAATTTTTCACCTGATTTTTAACATCAACATCCTTCTAATTTCTCAATTTTACCTTCTCGGGTCCCTGGAAGCAGATCCGGCACTGCGGCGTCCGCACTCCAATTTCAGAGACACTCAGGAGGGAGGCTCCATCCAGGCCTCCTTCCAGGTGTTTGGCTCCTTCTACATCCTCAAAACTGACACTGTTAGGTTGTGGGTCTGACCCATAATTCCCTTCATCCTCCTCCTCATCATCCAGACGAGAGCAGCTAATCTGTGGCCACCCACAGCTGCCAAAGGCCAGCCCCCTCATCCTGGTCTGTGTGTCCGTCCCGGTCCCTGTGTCAGTCCTGCTGGGTTCAGAGCTCATCAGTAGCAACACCTTGAAATCGCTGAAGAACATCCGGATTTGAAACTTGAACATGCTTCAGCAGCTTTAACGCACACAACTGCTTTTTCTTTTTCTTCTTTTTAACCAAAACTAGATCCAGAACTGCCTCCTACTGTCCCATTATTGTCAATATATTGTCATTTTGTGTGAATCTCATTCATTCAAGCCCACAGAGCACAACTGTGATGCAAAAAGCATGCGCAGAACATGATAGGCTGTTAGAGCAGCTCTTTGCATATCCTGTTGTTATAGCATGTGCGCTGCAGTCCAGCCAATAGGGAGGGATTATTCTTCAGGGATATTCTGAATAAAAGTCAGGCGTATTCCTCCTCATTAGTTTTATGGATGTAAAAAATGATACCATCGTTTTTATGGAGAAATAAAACCACTAAAGGTTGAAGACTGTCTGAAGGCTGACATTCTGTTTTTTTTTTTTTTTTTTTTTTTTTTTTTTTTTTTTTTAGTCAGAAGAAGTTATTTGAGATGAGAGCAGAAACCTGCATCTTTTGTTGTATCGGAACTGCATCCATCCGTTCACAAATGATAAAGAAAAAAAATCCAACAGCTTTTATTCTCGCTGCCGGAAGCAGGTAAGCCTCCCCAAAGTTAACCATCCAAAAGAAGATGAACAGTTTTATGGAATAAAAACATCTCCTCGCCACAAACCAGGAAGACAAAGCGCCGCTTGATGCCGCTTGATGCAGATTCCTGCAAACCTGGGATGCTCCGGCGGCACAGCGGCTGCCCCCCGACGGGATCCTCAGATGAAATCCTTCATTCTTCTCCGCGCTTCATCACACGAAGGCCTCCGGCAACGAGCGGGACAACAAAGTGCCGCCTCACGCGACTGGCTCCAGAAAGGTACCTGGTTGGGCGCGTGTCTCTCCTCCTCCTGTGATTTTGATTTTCAGAACAGTTTGGGACCTCTTCGACCCGGAATGCGAACTTCATTGTCTGGAAATGCGGCAGTTTTCCCGTCAACGCTCCCGGGATCCGAGCGGCTTGATGGGAAAGAAAAGAGAAGCTCCATCCATAAAAGGCGCTGCGCCGACTGTGGCTGCTGTCCAAGGTGCTGATATTCCTGTGACGTGCAGGCCACGTGCTCAAGCTGCATCTCAGAAAGGAAACAGTCTTTAAAGACCACTGCCTGTTGTTTTGGTGTTTTTAGGTTTTTATTTCCCAAGGCGAAGTAGAGGACAGACCGACAATTCAAGACCAAAACGTTGCATTTCTGGTTTTGGTTGTAGTTAAATGTTGTGAATCAGAAGGATGGCCAGACATGGTGCTCCTCTCTGCCAGGCCTGCCTGCTTCTGTTAGAATTGTATTGTTTTAAACCAAATGAAGTATTTAGAGAATAGTTCTCTCATTTTCAGGCTTTCTCGCTATAATGCTAATTTCTATTCAGTTAAACTTCTAGACACGGATTTGCAATATCATTGCCTTGAAACTCATTGAATGATTTGTACTGGAGCTGAGATATCGATAATAATTTCCAGAAACGATTCGACTCAATTCACAAGAACCTGAATCGATTTGCTTTCATTTTTTTTTTCAATTCTTTCGATCCACTCAATACAATTCAATTTTGAGTTTACACAGTTCACACATTTTTTAAATACATGAAAAATCTACTATATGTCTTGAATATACTCATATTCATCTGATATAGTTCACATATTGTAAAATGTTTTATTGAAATCATGAGATTGTTAATAGCACATGGTTTCTCAAAAGGAGAAGTTCTAACAAAAATGTTCAGATCATTAATATTGTAAACAGAGTTCTGCTTCTCTTAGAGGGTGTTTCTGTTTGACCTCTAGGTGTCGATCATGCTATAGAACACATGTGTCAAAGTCAAGGCCCGGGGGCCGGATCCGGCCCTCCGGGTAATTCTATCCGGCCCTCCAGATCATTTTATTTCATCGTTAAAATGGCCCGATGTTATCTTTCGCCAATTTTTTTCTTGTTTAATTTCAACAAAATGTATTTTCTGAAGAGTAAAATATTGAAAGTTATTTAAGGCTTAACTTAATTTATTCTGGAATAATATTGCTGCCTTTTATTATTCATAATTATGTAAAAAAGTTACAATTCTAAAAATTGAAATCCTAGTTTCTTGAACTATTTTGGCATTCAAGAATTTTTAGGCTATTTTTGGAGTTTAGCTATTTATTTCAGCTACATGCTAGCTGTTTGATTGACTTAAGTTTTGTTTCTTTTAGTTTTTCGGCTAATTTGTCAGCTAGCTAATATTTATCTGTCTCTCAGCTTTAGCGTTTTCAGCTGTTAGCTTGAGTGTTTTTAAATATCAATTTTTAGCAACTTCACTATCAGCACTAGCATCTTCAGCGGCAAAATTCAGTTTACAGCATTCACACTAACATCACCACATGCTACATATCTAGTTCATAACTATGTTAAAAGTTACATTTTTATTTTAATAAATTTAGTTTTAGAGTGTTCATATAAATGTTTATCCTGTTCGGGCCGCCGCGACCTAATGTGTGTTTTGGATTTTGGCCCCTTGTGTGATTGAGTTTGACACCCCTGCTATAGAAGGAACTTTTTTCATGATGAAGAAGAAATAATTTGCAAAAACTTTGCTTTCTTGAAAGTGTTTCGAAAATTCATGTCTATGAGTATATTAAGAAGTTCATTTTGTGAGCAATGTATGTTTAGGTATTGTGGTTTATTGTTATTTTCCTTTGTTGGTTTTGGTGTTGTTGTTTGGTGCTCATATATTTCTTTCTGTTAGTGCTTTACACATTGGCGTGGGGCAGGAGTAGTGGCTTTCTCTACCTGGTGGCCATGCACACCTGCTTCCCATCTTTAATTTCTGCACCTAAAATCTTTTCACCTTAAATCGATTCAAGTCGATTGATCAATTTTATCAACCAAGCCCAGTTTGAACAGCTGTTGTTGTTATTAAGATCAGAAACTAATACATTGTATGAACACAAGAGGGCGCAGACCCATTATTTCATGCTGATGTTCATAGAAAAAGATGATTTTGTCAATAGGTGTCAGGACTCATTCTGCCAGGTCCTCCGCCGACCACCAGAGGGACCCCTCTCCGGAGTTTTAACCAGCTTCAGCACTTCCTCACTCCAACTCCCATCAGCCATTTCTCCAGTCTTCTCTATGATCATCCTCATCAGACTATCCATCATTTATATTCACTCCCGGCCACATTTAAATGTGAAGTGTTGATTCTGTTACTAGTCAGTCTGAGCAATTCTCCTAGTTATATTCTCTGTGTTTTAGACCCACGCGTGTTACCTCGTTCTCCTACCTCGCCTCTGTATTTTTGACCTGTACCTGCCTTTTGACGCTGTCTATGTCTTGCTCTTGCTCTTTCAAAGTAAACCGTCTGCACATGGATCCAAATGTCTCAGCCTCTGCATTACAGATGGACAGGGGTGCAGCAGTTATAATCACACACAGCTCCGCTGCATTACACTGTAATGTGGGCTTTAGTGTCTTGTCCAAGGACAATTTGACACATAGGCAGGTACGACAGAAACAGGGGTCAACCGCTTGACCTCTGCACCACAGCTGCCCGACCAAAAGAAAGGAAATTTGATGTACAAACTATAAATTATTTTTTAAATTTTGAATAAAACACACCCTGAAAGCATAAAAAGTTCTACCCTGTTCATAATATTTTGAATGCAACATTATGTCCTGTAATTACTGCAATAGAGTATCAGTTTTGCAAATTTGAAGATAAAACTTCAAGCCAGAACTTTGACCATTTAAAGTCTACCCAACTTAAAATGTTTCAAAGTCTTAAAACTCATTGTGTAAGAAATAATGTTTACTAAATTTTTACTTTTTAAAATTAATAAAAATGTACTTACGGAAAGGAGTAGCTACCATATTACTCAGAGTTGTCTGTCTTTAAGCCACTTTTTGTTGCAAGAAAAAAAGTCCCATGAAGCTTCCTCTGTCACTCGATGAATCACAGTGACACCCCCCCAGGGCCATAAATGTCCCACCCACGTGTGTCCATTTACAGTGCACTCCACAGCTCCAGCACCAAAGCTGGAGGCAGAAAAAACACAAACTGGGTTTTGTATGCATTAATGGTCTATTTTTTCATCAATATCACAGATACACAGGTCTTTGTCTGGCCCAAGATGACTGAACTCTTTAAATGATCAGTCTGGATTATATTCAAGAAAAGACCTGGCCAAAAAACTGGCACGAATTGAATGAAACCTGTCTGATAATGTTCTTGTTGGTTAAGCAGCTGAGGGCCTCGTTAATTAATTTCAGCTGTATTGGTGTTGATGGAATTAACAACAGGTGCACTTCAGTGGCAACAATTAGAAAACCCTCAAAACAGGACTGGTGTTACATGTGGAGGTCATTTCTTTATCTTTTTTGGCTGGTTTTCCACTCGTGCTGATTTTGTCTTGTGTAATTATCTCTACTGGCAGTATGAGGCGATTCCTTAACCCTACAGAAGTTGCAAAGGTTGTCCATTCTCGGATGGAACCAACGTGCTGCAGCAAGAGGTTTAATGTGTCTCCCAGCACAATCTCCAGAACATGGAGGAGATTTCAGGATATCAGGATTTCAGGTTATTCTGGGAGAGCTGGAAGGGCCGTAGAAGGTCCTCAACCCCTCAGCAGGACAGATACCTGCTCCTATGTGCAAGGAGCAACAGGCTGAGCACTGCTTGTGTCCTACAGAATGACCTCCAGAGGGCCACTGGTGTGAATGTCTCTACCCAAACAATCAGGACAGACTTCATGAAGGTGGCCTGAGGGCCCACGTCCTGTAGTGGGCCTGTGCTCACTGCCCAGCACCGTGGAGCTCCACTGGCATTTGCTCAAGAACACCAGAAATGGCAAGTCCACCACTGGCGCCCTGTACTTTTCACAGACGAGAGCAGGTTCACCCTGAGCATCTGTGGTAGACGTGAAAGAGTCTGGAGAAGACAAGGAGAACGTTCTGCTGCCTGAAACGTGGTTCAACATGACAGGTTTGGTGGTGGGTTAGTGATGGTCTGTGGAGGCATATCCATGGAGGGATACACGCCTCTACTGCCTAGGAAATGGTGCTCTGACTGCCATAAGGAACCCAGATGAAATCCTTGAACCCATCATCAGACCCTACGCTAGTGCAGTAGGTCCTGGTTTCCTCCTAATTAGTGACAAGAGTATGCAGGCAGTACCTGGAGGAAACAATTGAATGGCCTTCATGATCCCCTGACTTAAACCCAACAGAACATCTCTGGGACATTATGTTTGGGTCCATTAGACGCCGCCTGTTCCTATTCCTGTTCCTGTTGTTATTTGTATAGATATTCAACTTCATATTGAGATCTGATGTATGTGTTTCTTTAAAGTATATATATATATATATATATATATTATTATATTATATATATATATATATATAATAATATTATATATATTATATATATATATATATATATATTATATAGAATATAAAATGACAGCTCAATCTGCATGCTTATGACTGTCTAAGATTGCCAAGTTACAGTTTGTGTTTTCTGCTCTGCATAATCTATTTACAGGCTTTGTTTACTCTTCTGCTGTAGCTGTGTATTGTAGTTCTGTTGGATGCTGGAGAGAGAGGTACGCTATAAGATTCGATTCTTAGGGTTCAAATTAGATCTAAAACAGGAGCTTGTTTTCTTTTTTTTTTTCAATGAAAAAGTTGCTGCAGGATTTGATCCATAAAGAACAGCTTTTTGAACTCAAAATTTATTCTATATTAATAACACCTTTCAGATAAAATCACAAAATGCTTCTGGGCACAAAAGTGTAGAAATTATAAGGAAAAACTTTTAAGTTTAAATAAAACCATTCAAAAACATCTTGAGTTGTCAATAAAAAAATCAAGATTTCCCAAATGAAAAGAGAGTTGTAGGGCATGTGGATTGAAACCTTAGAAGACATTCAGAAGAACACCACTCATACAGACAGCACACACCTGCCATTTGGTCTGGACTAAGAAGGTCAAAAATGGAAAGAGATCTGAAAACAGAGGAGGGTCACTTAAGAAAATATATAAAGAACCACTCACAAAAGAATTGGATATAACAATAATCAAAAATAATAAAATCAATGACGTTTTGAATGGATATAATATTTCAAATTAGTGTGTGGCTGCACACCGTTGAGATTGTTATTTTTGAACTTTTTATTTTAAGTTTAGTGATATAAACAAAATCAGGAATCGAGAAAATTTAAAAAAAAACTAATAAAGGAGATTTTACAACAAACATCACATGCATTTATTTAGAGAAAGACAAAACCAAAGACAATAAGGGGAAAAAAGGAGTGATAAGATTTATATACAATCTTTCCTCATGCCTTTTCTGCGTTCAGGACAATTACAGAGTAATATTACTTGCAACACGTGTAATTGTAGTGTTTAGCAACACTTCTAACTGGCTGTTAACTGGAACATCCAGAAGACAACACATCACTCGGGTACTCAGGTCACTTCACTGGCTCACTGTTCATTTTATAATTCAGTTTAAACTTTTACGGTTTGTTTTTAAAGCTCTTCACTGTCTCACCCCAGTTTACTTAACTGAGCTTTTAATAGTCTGCAGCCATTGTAGGGTTTTAAGGTCTGCTAATCAATATCTGCTTGATGTGCAGGTCATGACAGAGACACTGGGGTGACCGTGCTTTTTCCATTGCTGGCCATCAATTTTGGAATAACATTCCTGCAGAACTGTGCATGCTTTCAGACCTTAACAGCTTTAAATGTCAATTAAAAGCTTACTGTTAAAGTAATTTCTGCAAAGAAAAATACTTCTAGAAAGAAAGCAGACGTAAGCTGAAGTAGGATTTTCTCGCGAGGAGACCAGTGTCGGTTTGTTGCCGCCACCGAATCGGCCGCAAGTCTGTACACACTTACATTTTAATGTAATTTTTGTTGTCTAGATTACAGAAAAGAATCCATCTTTCAGAGATTGAAAAGGGGATTAGGTTAAACAGTCAACGATAACTTCTGTTTTCAGGAATGTGAATTTTCAGTCAAGAGTTCCTGTAGGAATTCTTATCAGTTTGAATGCAAGACTCCCTTCAACCTTTCTCAGCTCTCCTTTCCTCCCGATGGCATGCAGAATACCCCAGCAAAGCAGATTTCATTTATGCAGGTCTAACACACTTTAACTGTAGATTTAAGCAGTAAAATAAAGTAAATACATTTATCATTTTAGAGTGCTCTAGTTGGTGGCATTTTATTATCTTATTCTTGTTTTATTGCATTCTTATGTATCTTTTATATATGTTATTGCTGTTTTTGTAATGTTATGCTGTTTTTAATTTTGATCTTAATTTGACAACTTTTTTTCATTCTGTCTTTCTTTTATTTTGAAGCACTTGGTACCCCTAAAGGAGTTGTTAAGTGCTATAAAAATAAAACGAATTTTATTCATTCATTCAAACAAACAAACTCTTCCCAGTGGTCTTTTAATTATGATTATGCTGTTCAAGCCAAAATCATAAAAAATATGTAGTTTTAGAATACAGTTTCTGCAACTCAAAGGTAAATTTGATTTTTTCTAACTATAACTAAGAGGTGAAGTAAAAATTCTCCTCTGAGCTATAGACAATGCTGTTGGCACTGAGCAAGCCTGCCCCCACTTCTCATCATTCAGCTCTTTAACACAACTGTTTAGTTTTGAACCAGATACCTCCTAGATTGAGGAAAACGAAGACATACGGATCTAATCGTCTGCAACCTTTGACATTAAAAGAGCCATTTGCTCTAGTCACAGTCTCATTTTATCCTTTAAAAATGCACAATATTTATGCTTTTTTTAGCATTTATTTATAAAGTTAGAGTTTTAAATACCACAATAATTGAATTACAACAGCGTTTATATGTTTCTATATATAACCGTTGTAACTTATTTTTTACTTTTGAACAAAGTAAACATTTCAACAGAACTTCTGACAGTAACATTTAACTTGTTTTGCTTATCTATTTGACATATTAAAAATCTAAACAGAAATGACAAAACTTAACCAGTTAATCTCTTATTTATTCAATCGTTAGCATTTTTCATTAAAGCTGAAGAGCCACAATAAAGAGATTAAAGAGCCACAGGTTACAGGCCCCTGGTTTACGTAAAGGTTAATCCCTGTTTCTGTACTTTCCTTTCGACATCTAGATTTTAACCTCTTTTTTCTTAAACTATTCACAACACAAATTTGCATGTGTATGAACAACTAGCCAAGTCGCCGCACACGATAAATGTGCATGGGTGTGTATAGGTGACTGTAAAGTGTGTTGACCCTTTGAGGAAGGTAGAAAAGTAATATACAAGTATTTACAACTTGCCAATTGTCTAATTTTCTAAAAAAAAAAAAAGAAAAAGAAAAAAATAAAGAAAACAGTTTAATTTAATATGTATTTTGAAGAGCAGCCAAAAACTATATTGGTTACCAAATTGCAAAGAAATGCTTACACTGATTGACAGTATTAACAGGTTTATTTATCAATAGCTGCGGTATCAGATTGTCTGAGACACTTTGCCTTTATTTGACGTTTTATAAATATACGAATACAAGCAAGTTGGACTGGGTGGAGAAAAGTGTCAGGTGTGATGTGTGATAGAGGAGTTTTGGCACAAATGAAAGGAAAGATGTACAAGACTGTGGTGAGAGCAGCCATGTTGTTCGGACTAGAAACAGTGAAGAAAAGACAGGAAGCAGAGCTGGAGGTAGCAGAGATGAAGATGCTGAGGTTCTCTTTGGGAGTGACCAGGATGGATAGGATCAGGAATGAATCCATCAGAGGGACAGCACATGTTAGAGGTTTTGGAGATAAAGTCAGAGAGGCCAGACTGAGATGGTTCGGACATGTTCAGAGGAGAGACAGTGAAGATATTGGTAGAAGGATGCTGAGTCTAGAGCTGCCAGGCAAGAGGTCTTGAGGAAGACCAAAGAGGAGGTTTCTGGATGCAGTGAATGAAGATATGAAGGTGGCTGGTGTTAGAGTAGAGGATGCTGAAGAGAGACTTAGATGGAGGAAGCTGATTCGCTGTGGCGACCCCTGAAGGGAAAAGCCCAAAGGAAAAGAAGAAGATTAATTTAAATTTCTATACTATTGACATTCCCTTATTTTGAAAATCCAAATAATTTGATTCAATTATCTTTTAAATTAAAGTTTAATAATCTGATATTTTTCATTTGAAACACCACACCAGCATAAATGCACATTTTTTTTTATCAAGACGCTTTTTCAATACAACCAGTTAAAATATTGTGCAAACAACCACGATGACAGAGTTAAAAAATGCATTAAAAGGCACTTCAAGCAAAGATATAGTAGTAATCATGATTAGGGTTTTTTTAAATTATACTTTCTGTAATACTTGTCAGTTGTTGTTATAATTATTTTTAATCCTGCAGATTTATTAGTTTGACTTCTAGATAAAGAATAGATAAGTTAAGTACCTTGCAAAAAACATTAATAAAATTTAATTTCCTTAAAATGACATATATGTGTTAGAAAATCTGCTCTATAATTAAGTTTTCCATTTTTTTTTCTCCAAAATACACACTTCTTTTAAATTTAATTTATCGTACTTAAGTGTAAAAATCTCCATTTTTCTCTCAGTTATGTATATCATTTCCCCCCCTTTCAAAATAAAATGTTGAACAAAAATAGGTCACATGAATCAGAGGCTAATAACAAAATGCTTTTTTTTCAGATGGTTAGTGGTGAAAACTTAAGCTCCGCCCCCGAGAAGCTAAAGCAACAGGAAGATAATCGAAAACGAGCGCAGGCTGGAAGGAAAGCGGCGGAGGCCGAAATCTTTTCCACATCAAAGTCGCTGTTCGGCCGCAAACTTCAGCCTGGACTCGACCTGCCACCTCTGACCCGGTTCTGAGAGCTATACGTGGCAGATAAACGACCATGCTCTCGGAACTAAAGTGAGCTCTCTTGCCATTAAAGAGAGAAAAATACGGCCGAGGTAAGTTTTTTTTTTTTCCTGTGGACTATCGAATACACAAACCCGCGGAGGACTGTAGTTTCGCGGCGTTGCTCTTTTATGTTCAGTGGAACAGATGTGAAAGTTAAAGGCGGTGATGTGTCTCCTCCGCCGCTGACTATAGTCCCCCGGTTTTTCCTCCGCCACGTTCAGACTAATGATCAAACACGTGTGTGAGAGGTGGAAAAGTGCGTGTGGCCTGTTTTTGCTGCATTTTCTTGCTCTAAATTAACAAAGGAGCGCCACAGAGGAGCACCACGTGTCTGCCCCGGCCTGCTGATTTCACATGAACATCCGCCCACTGGTCTTCAGAGTCGTCGGCCTGCTTCTCGCTTGATAAAGCGGCGAATGAATGAGACATGGGTGGTGAACGTCCGGCTTTGTCTATCTGATAATCGATACTTTTCTCTGTGATCACGAGCTGCTGTCATGCGCAAACTGGTCCAAGAAGCAACGGCTTGTATTTAAGAAATGTCATTTTAACTCTGGACTGGGTCACAACTAAAATAAATACATTATTTTACTTTGATTTTAAAATGTTTAGATTTATCAGTTTCATTTTTATGTATTACGTTTTGTTTAATTAAACATAGTTCCAACCAATCAAAGGTGTAATTGTCTATATAAAAGCATTTTTTTTTCTAAAAGACAAAACAAATTAAGTTTAAGCAAAGTGCTCCTTGGTGCTCTTTGTTGACGCTTTGTGCAATAGTTTCTCAAATGAGCGCTTTGGTCCCACTAATGTGCAGAAATCGATCTTTCTGCGGCTCTTTTGTCCTGTTGTAGAAACAAACGGCAAAGGCAGAAAAACTGGCTGCAGGAAAATCCCACAAACTGAAGCAACTTTTTATCAGACAACACAAAGGTCACAGATCACACTGGGGAAGGGATAAATCCAGTCATCCATCACTGTCAAACCACTTCCATTTCCATTTCTAAACATTAAAGTTCCGCTCCAATTATCTAGCTTAAAATTGTACCCAGTGATCTTTTAAATATGATTTTACATTTTGGCTAAAACGGCATAAACGTGTCATTTCTTGGACATAATTTCTGCAGAGCAGCAGGAATTCATTTAGAAATTTACCTCTGAGTTGTGGGCGGGGTTGTTGTCATGGAGTAAGCCTGCCCTGACTTCCCATGAGCCATTTGTTTACACCAGTGGTTCTCATTACGTCAATCGTGGTCAGCCTGGATTGTGAAGGACGTGATGATAGATCGCGTGCTATCAAAAACGAATAAACAAATATAAACATATCTATGTTAAAAAAAAAAATAGTCACCAAATAGCAAATACTCCTGCATTTCAATTGGCAGTTTGTCCTATTCTTGTAAATGATCAGCACAGGAAAAAACTGTTTGAATCCCACCGATGTTGTTTTATTTTTAAATACACAATTGCATTTCATTAAGCATAAAGAATACAGGATTTTTTTTTTTCAAATTCCAATGAATATCTTTTTTAAAACAAGTATTAAAGCAAGGATTTAACAGACTAGATTTGTTTGTGTTAAATATGTAAGACTAAATAATAAACGACAAACTGACATTTAAGATTATCCTGATGTTTTTTTTATTGATTTTTATAGTAATGTATGTTGTGTAATTTAGCAGAAAAAAAAAATCGACGAGTTGCTGAGAGGAATGTAGATTCAGGATTTGAACCTGGACTTTTATAACAAACATTGTACATTGGACAAAAAGTAGTAACCACAAGAGCAGTTGAAAGTGAGGAGTATTTGTCACTCAAGGTAGACCTCCACCCACAAAAGGCTGAGTGCAGAGCTCGGCCGGGTTATAAATGTTCATCCATGGATTTTTCACAGTTTTTAACAGCATGTTGGTTTGGTACTTTGAAGACTGTTAAAAAGACTTTTGTTTGTGGCTGTTTTGATATTTTTAATAGTTTAGTATCAATTAAATTCAAAATAATGGTCTGATCCACTTTTAAATCTGCCTTTCATAATAAGACTCATAATAAATTTGATATGAAATATAGTCTCATAATAAATTGAAGCACTTGAAAATGAACACCAAAACACAATTTTCATCTGTGTGGATCTTTACCACAGCAGCATATAGATGTAGAAACAAATAAATTAAATGAGGTTTTGTTTTAGAGTTTGAGGTTTTGCGTAAATGTGGGATGATGACCTGAGTCTTGTCTCCCAGGCTGAGCATGGCGCAGTGCACTGGTCTGCAGTACGAGCCGGTGGCAGAGATCGGTGGTGGCGCATACGGGACCGTCTACAAGGCTCGGGACACCGAGAGCGGCAAGTTTGTCGCCCTGAAGAACGTACGAGTCCAGACGGACCAAAATGGCCTTCCGGTCTCCACGGTCAGAGAGGTGGCGCTGTTGAGGCGCCTAGAGCAGTTTGACCACCCCAATGTGGTCAGGTAGGAGAGTTATCACAGGTGTTTTGTCTAAAATATTGCTGGCACCACTTCACGTGTGCTTCCTATTTTCACACAGGCTCATGGATGTGTGTGCTACCAAGAGATCAGACCAGGAAACCAAAGTCACTCTGGTGTTTGAGCACGTGGACCAAGACCTGAAGACATATCTAGAGAGAGCTCCAGCTCCAGGGTTGTCACCAGAGCGCGTGAAAGTGAGTCCTTGAAGAAAAGGTTAAAAACAAATGGCAGTGACTGTTAGAAACTGATTTACTTTTCTTTTTTAATGAAATGTCTCTTTGACTTCAGGACTTGATGAAGCAATTGCTGTCTGGCCTCGCCTTCCTCCACTCAAACCGCGTGATGCACCGAGACCTGAAACCCGAGAACATTCTGGTGACCAGCCAGGGCCAGGTCAAGCTAGCAGACTTTGGCTTAGCGAGGATATACAGCTGCCACATGGCCCTGACTCCTGTGGTAAGATCTGATGTCTGTTCAAGTCTTTATCATCATCATTGAGGTTTTATTAATGTTCTTTTTTTATGCGATCGCACTAGAGATAAGTTGAGACAAAGATGTTTATTACTTCATTTGCCTTAGCAGTTTTTATTGTCTTCTTTTTTTGGGGTAGAAAGCATAATTTTCAGTTATGACTAGTGCTGTCAATCAATTAAAAAAAAAATTAATCAGTTTAATCAGACTTTTGGTTTGGGATTAATCACAATGTTTTTTTATGACAATATGCGGCTTTTGAACAAAAACAGGCCAGAGAGAAAATTTGTGGAGGCACACCTTAGAAAGAAGTTCTGGTCACAAAGTCCAAATGTTCCATATCACTGCACTGGTTTCTATAAAACAAACGTTTCGTTCATCTTCTGGACAAAAACAAGCGGTAAGGAGTGAACTTTCTGTCTAAGCTGATGCTTTATTTAACCTATCGTGACGATCAGCTTTTATATTGCTTTCCTTTGCCACTGAAGTTGAGGTTGGTGCTGGCTCAGCAACGTGTTGTCGTGTTACCATGACAACGGGCCAGTCACATAGGACGTAGTTTTTTTATTTTTTTAAAAAGCACAGACAAAGCATGGGAAGGGTAAAGGGGAGTATTCGGATTTGGCCTAACTCTTTTATCATTCACTCGAACAATGTGAATCAGCTGATTCTGATGTGGAGGAAAGCGTCATTGACTGTATATGAGAACTGGACTGAGTGGCCCCTCCCCCGTCGCACTCCAAACAGGAAGTACCTGCTAGCTAAAGGAAGGCAAATCCATAGACTTCTTCAGTGAAATAAACATATATTACTCAGTTATTATGTCAGAATAACGATTCTTGCTCTGCTACCTTCTTTTGTTTGACATTTTTTTTAGAATATTTTTATTCACAATGTTTTTTACTGTAGTTATACACTGGCCAATCCATTTGAGTCTCACAAATATTTGTGACATCTAAGATAGCTGATTCACGATCTTTGTAAATAGGCTTGTGTAGTTCTTATTATGTCACACAGATTTTTATAAAATTTAGAGTAATGTTGGATTTTAAGAATATAAACTACAAAAAAGTCAAATGTGCAGCATCGCTGTCACTGGTGGTAAACAAATCTTAAAAGTAAAATGTTGGTGAAGCTTCCCATTTTCAACTATAATGTGTTTTGGAAGTAAAAAGAAAGCCTTGTTTAAAGTGACAAATACCATTTCTTTCTGTCTTTGTGTTTTTATCAGTTTTGTTGATACTCAACTGCTCTAAATAAATGTATAAATGATGGTGATTTAATACATTTAATTGTAATTTTCACACATCCAGTAAAGACATATAGCAATAAACATATCATAGAATCATGGTTCCATCTGTGAATGGTTGAGGTTGATTTGTGTATTGAGTGGGATCTCCACCTAAGTAACCATCCACAGCCCTAATGTTTAGTGTAAACAAATATGGACCTCTGTGAGATGGGAACATGTTTGTGCTGCAGGTGGTGACGCTGTGGTATCGACCCCCCGAAGTTCTGCTGCAGTCCAGTTACGCCACTCCTGTGGACATTTGGAGCACAGGCTGCATCTTTGCCGAAATGTTTAGACGCAAGTGAGTGACAGAAATGACTGTGACGGCAGAATAAAAGCATGAGGCGAGATTGCAATCAAACCGCTCCGTGCATCATAACTTAGAGCTCAAAGGTTACAGAGACCTCTGCACACCTTGAATGTTTGTTCTTCCAAAGAGAAACTTTATACACAACAATTTGATTTATCTTTCAGTTTGATTTCTTAAATCTGTTTATAACAACTGTTTTGCATCTCATATTATGTCAGAATTCTTAAGAAAGTATACGGTTGACTTTAAAATGATATCTTTACTCTTACTGAAGATCTCATCCGGCATCTTTCAGAACCAACGGTTGTCTATTTTTGTAAATCACATGTTGGGAGAAATAAATCGAAAAGTTCTAGCTTTCCCTGATTATTGGTGATTAAATAATATTTTATGTTACTTTATAGCAATGTAGACTTTTAAATGAGAAAGCTAACAATAGTACTAATAGCTGCACAGTTCATCCATCTAGAAATATGAGATTATGCTTAATTCATGCAGAATTAGGCAGAAAAGTAAAATCCTTTGAATATTTGCTTCTTATAAAATAACATCATTAAATGATAAACTAGAGGCAAGTTTCATAACTTAATTGGATTATTATATTTCCTATAACATTATGAAAGTTTTCTGCTAGTCATAAAATTATTAATTAGTGAAAATGAAGTTCAGTTTAATTAAAAAGTGCAACACTGATTTAACAAAAATGTTAAATATATTTCCTTTAAAACAAATTGTACTTTTTTCAGGGAAAACTAGCTTTAGTTGTTTTTTATTGTGTGTTTTCTTATTTTATTAGTGAAAGTTCCAATTTTTCTAGTTTGTGTTAAACCTTTCTTGATCAAGCAAAACTATCTTTTAATGAAAGCATAAAAAAATGAATTGTGTCAAAAGATTAGTGGAGGGAAGAAATGGCCCAAAGTTTTACACATTTTTTCATTGACAAAGAGCAAAAACTTAAAACACAATCCTCACCAGACTGTTTCCTCGTTCTGCATTCTCTTTGGTAGACCTTTGTTTTGTGGAGAGTCAGAGATGGACCAGCTTGGCAAAATCTTTGAGTGAGTATCAGTAAATTCTACCCGACAACATGAACTGAGAGGATCGTCTGTGTAGCTCCAGTTTGGCTGAAACCATCTTGTCCTTGTAGAGTTCTTGGCTTACCCCCAGAGGAAGAGTGGCCCACTGATGTTACCGTGTCCAGAAAAAACTTCCCCCCTCTCATGGCTCGACCAATAACTGATTTTGTTCCAGAGATAAATGAGGAGGGGGTCCAACTATTGCTGGTAAGGTTCTAACTTTGAAACCATCAGACGTCCTGCCTTTTTTTTTTTTTTTTACCTTTTTAAATAAATGAATCCCTTTACTGTTGATTTGTAGGTCTGTAAACTTTTCTCTGAAGTTTTAAAAGCATCTTTTGATTTTTATTCCATCTTGGATGCATCATTTAGGAGGAGAACAGTGGAACAAAGGTTCACAAACAGTGTCATGTAGGACCAAAGATTAGATCAACATAAAAAAAGATTCTGATAAACGGTCAGTTGTTGGATTAGCCATCAATCAAATTCTGGAGTTTGGCTTCAGAATCACACAGCAACAGATCTGCTCCGATTTCTACTAAAGATCAGCTTTGGTCTGCAGATGAACTCTTCCAGGAGAGTCACAGTAGGACGAGTCTTGGTGCGATCTTGGGACTCTCGCTCCAGGCTTTTTCTTCACAGCTCTGTTCCGATAGTGTAATGAATGTATCATAATAATTCCAGCCTGGCACAAACGGCGATTATTACTTTCTCCTTCATGATGAATTTTAAAACGATTGCTACTTCTGAGTTTTGAGGACGCCATCCATACGTCACTGCCAAATCCAAGTCCCTGATTGGTCAAAGTTTAACTAGTTTAACTTTTGATGAGCACGTTTTGTACGTAGAGCCTGAAAATGAAACTCAAAACTTGCATAGCGACGCAAATACTTTTCAGTAAAAGTGACCGCATAAACGCACGTTTCTGAGTCCTGTGTGAACATAGCATTAGACACACCATTTTAAAGTCATTTCAAGTTTTAGAGCAGGAGTGGGCAAACTACAGCCCGGGGGCCATATGCGGCCCGTTAAACGAGTTAATCTGGCCCTCCGGACTGGAATAAATTATATTGATATTCCTTATAATTTTTTATTTCACTGTAGATCTGAAGTCTAAAAATAAATTGATCTTTTTTTTTTGGTGTAGAAAATGATTCTGCATTCATGCAGTGTTAGAAAATTAGTCAGTTTTCTGACATTCGTTTGTGTTTTCAGAGTCAGACTGATATGTGTACAATCATCTCATCACCACATGAAAGCAGTTTTCTCTAAACTTGCATTTTTCCTTGATGGACATCAACTTATTTGTGCAACTGGCACTAAAGCAACAAAAAAAAAAAAAACGCTCCAAGATGTTTTGTTTTAAAATAATATACATTTTCTAATCTAGTTAAAATCAGGTTTTTGTCCAGATTCCGTGTAATTTCTTCCTCTAACGAGGTGGATTACCAAAACACTCCACACATCTGTTCCAGGTCCAACCCTTCTGTCAAGTTTCAGAATGCTTTATGGCCCACAAGTCAAAAAGTTTGCCCACCCCTGTTCTTGAGGCTGAAGCATTATTTTTTTTTTGTTCTGCACTTTACAACTGGCTCATCTACGTCCCGCACAAACTCCTGTGTAAATCAGAAGATCTGTATTTTTCCCACATTTTCCCTCAAACTTTTGCTTATTTGCTCACACAGATCGAGCAAATGTCTTGATGTTTTTCTATGCAGAAAGTTTGCTGCTCGTGTCATTAATGGAGGTCTGAAAGATTTGTGTGGAGAAGAATTAAGTTTTTGTCTGAACATAAATGATTTCATGAATAAACCAGAACATGATATAAAGGGGAAAAAAAATCATTTAATCTGAAACCAAAGATTAGGTAACTGATAAATCAGAACCTGTAAAATCGATTTTATGGAAAGAAAATGCAAGGAAGCAAAAAGCTATATTGAAATGGATTTAACTGTTTCCAATTGAAAACAATGAACTTTAAAAGAAGAGGTAATTTTAACAGAGCAGTGAATGATTGAAATCAAAACTAGTTGTGATGAGAAGAAACGGAAAACTTAAAATCACAATATGATTTAAAGAGAAGCGAAAACATGACTTCACCTCAAAGTCCCTTAAACAACCCAAAAAAACCCAGAAACTAAAAAGCCACAAATTCTCCCAGGAACCAGACAGCTGTACTCAACAGCTCGGCCTGCCGTTGCAGACAGGAAAATGTGCACGGTTATCAGTCAGGCACCCATCGGCGTCAGATCCTGACCGTTTGCAGCCCATCCTTCAGAAAAGCAACGGTTCGTGACGGTCCAGTTAGGCTGCAGAAGGCAGCAGACGAACGAAAACTCACTGGAAGCAGCAAACTGATTTAATAGGCTAAAGGTAAATGTCTAAAAAAAGAAGTGAAAGTAAAAGAAAGGGAAGAACATGTGTGTGCCAAAAGTCTCAAAGCAAAAAAACATAAATCAAACTTAAAATGATTAAGTGAATCTTATAAATGTTTTGTTTGAAATTGTTATTTAAAAATCAGAATTTAAAGGTAGTCACTGGAGCTGCTTTAAAGCTCTTAGATCAGATAGTGTCTTTTATTACGACAGAGGTATTAGGACCATCAGAGAGAAAAAAAATCATATATGAGATTAAAGTTATGAGTTAAAGTAAAACATTTACGACAATAAAGTAGCAAAATTTTAAGAAAAGTAAAAAATTTTATGAGGATTAAGTTGTACAATTGTACAAAAAAATCAACAAGAATAAAGTTATAAGTTTATATATTTAGGTCTCAAAAAGTCGCAAGGAAAAAGTCATGTTTTTTTTTCTTTTTTAAATAAAACTTTACCTTTAGTTTTGAAAATGTTATAGAAAATACAATCGAACAGTAAAGCTAAAGTCCCAACAGCTGTCACACACTTAGGTGTGTATAATTTGTTCTCTGGATTTGACCCATCCACTGGGGGATTGGTGAGCTGCTGACAGCTTTTTCCTTGTAAAATTGTGTCTTTTTAAATGATAAACTTATTTTTTTTTCTCTTAAAATTTTGATTTGTTTTTTCTAATAAGTTTCTGACTTTATTTTAAAAAAAGTTTGACTTTGTTCTCTTAATCTTATGGCGTTTTTCTTAAAATTGTTCTTTTTTCTAATTATTGATTAACTTTATTTAGAAAACTTCCCAGATATCCAAATGTGTTTTTCTTTTATGGTGGCCATAATACCATCCTGCACTTCATATATTTTTATTCCTGCCCTTTAAGAAGCAGGCGATCATTGTTTTGAGTTATTGGACTTTTTTTTTTTTGAGCATTTCTTAATTTCTTTAATGATTTATCTTCATATCTTTTTGATAAAACCCCAGCTTCTTCTTTTCAAATCTTTTTATTTTATTATATTACACAATAATTCCACTATAAACAGAAAACTATTTTTTCATAGTAAACTTAAGTTTTTTGTTGGTTTTTTTGTATTTTATACAAATAATTTAGTTTTTAATGTTTCAAGTTTTTTAACATGAGATTTTGTTGTTTAATTACTCAAGAAAGTATTTAACCGTTCCTCACTGATGTTGAACTTTTTAGACCAAAGCATCTGAACCTTTCTTTTTTATTTTCTTCCTCAGCAAATGTTGACTTTCGACCCTTTGAAACGAGTATCGGCCGTGAAGGCTCTTGAGCACCCGTACTTCCAGGACGAGGAGCCGGCGACTCAGACAGAAAGCTTGAATCAGGGAGTAAAAACCGCCGCAGGAGGCATCTGTGTTTGAGTTCAGGATTCCTTCTATTGATTTTCTGTGTTGTTCCTGCATCCGAATCGAGGTTTAAACACTCAGACAAGCGAGCTGGAGGGTCACCGGCACCGACGTGGAAGTGTCAGACATCATCTGTGTTCCCTCTTTAAAGACAGTTTTTAGTTCTGTCTTCAGCACGGACTGATGGATCCAAAATGCTGCTCGTGTTGTCTTGTAGAGCGTTCGACTAACCAGAGGGTTATCCATGTATGTTAGTGTTCACACTAAAGGAACAGGAACGCCTTTCATTTTTAACTCAACCATAGAGATCAGAGAAAATGATTCCTAACTGTTTCTAGATCATGTAAAATAGGAAGAACTGTCTAAAGTATTTAAGCGCACAAATACGCACATTTCAGCATCACTGGTGTTACCCCTTACAGTCTTACCAAGTACAAGTATTTTTTTATGGGATTCATTTCATGCTTTTAGTAAAATTTTTTCGGTTCACCTGAAATCAGTCAGTTCTGTCACGCCGTTGAGTCTAGAAAAGTGTTTCAGTTGCTGTTGTTTTCTGTGAAAAAATGAATAAATGAACAGACCTCAAACTGTCTGAAGTTTCTGTGGTCTTTAAGCTCTCAAATGTTCAATCATGTAGGTTTTAACTTGACTTTTTTTGATGAATAAATGCAAAGGATATACAGAATGACCTCCAGAGGGCCACTGGTGTGAATGTCTCTACCCAAACAATCAGGATCAGACTTCATGAAGGTGGGCTGAGGGCCCGACGTTCTGTAGTGGGCCCTGTGCTCACTGTCCAGCACCGTGGAGCTCCTCTGGCATTTGCTCAAGAACAGGTTCACCTTGAGCACCTGTGATAGACGTGAAAGAGAAGACAAGGAGAAAATGGTGCTCTGACTGCCATAAGATATCCAGATGAAATCCTTCAACCCATTGTCAGACCCTACGCTGGTGCAGTAGGTCCTGGTTTCCTCCTAATTCACGACAATGCCCGGCCTCATGTGGCAAGAGTATGCAGGCAGTACCTGGAGGATGAAGGAATTGACACAATTGAATGGCTTTCACGATCCCCTGACTTAAACCCAATAGAACATCTCTGGGACATTATGTTTGGGTCCATTAGGTGCCGCCAGGTTGCTCCTCAGACTGTACAACAGTTCAGGGATGCCCTCACACAGATCTGAGAGGAAATGCCATAGGACACCATTCGTCGTCTCATTAGGAGCATGCTGCGACGTTGTCAAGCATACATACAAGCTCGTGGGGACACACAAGATACTGAAAAGCATTTTGAGTTGCAGAAATGAAGTTTTGGAGAAAATGGAATAGCCTGCCACATCTTCATTTCACTCTGATTTTATGGTGTCTACACAATTGAGCCTCTGTAGGCTGAAAACGTGTATTTCCATTAAAAGACTTGGCATCCTTTTGTTCCTAAAACACTGCCCTGTCGTTATTTGTATAGATATCCAACTTCATATTGAGATCTGGTGTATCTGAGTATCTGATGTGTTTTTTTAAATGCTCCCTTAATTTTTGTGAGCAGTTTATAATGCTAAAGATATCTATGAAAGAGGCCATACCATGAAAAGCAACTTTTTGAGCTTTTAATTTTATTATACTGTTCAATCCTCACTATGAACGACCCTGAAGCGGTATTTTGATCCGTTCACTCATTTCTAAATAATCCTCTAAAAACCTGCGCCTCAGAAGCCTCTCCCATACCCACGAAAATGAGCAGATCCTCACGTGCTGATGTCACAGATTTAGAACAGCCCCTTCATGGAAGAGTCTGCCCCATTCTAACACCAACACTCAATTTCTCCACAGAGCAAGCAATGATCAGCAAAAAAAACCTTTCATTTTAGATGCATATTACCGTATTGTGTAGTAAATCAGTGTGGCGATGACTAGGGCTTTAAGTAATTATATGGTTTGTGCATCCATCTTTCATAAAGTTTGTTTGTTTTCATGGGGGAAACGCAGCCAAAGCCAAGGTTCTAGGATCATGAATCAATGCAGCGTCAGGTGGAGCCTCAGGAATCGAGTCTTTTTACTTCTGTGTAGGAAAAACTCACAAAAAGTAACTAATATTTCATGAGTAATTTGTTTTTTAGTGTTCCAAAGGTAACATATGATATATGGATATACTGTAGTTTACCCTGAAAGGCTTAAGAAAATCATGAAAAATGGTGTTTCCCCTTTAAAGGATTCAGTACGTTTTACCTAAATTTCTGAAAACGACTTCAAAACTCAGGAAAAGCCACAATCACCACTGTAGGGGCATTCTAAACAAAAACCATGATGGAACCAAGAAAAAACCTGAAAGATAAACTACTGAAATTTCTGTTTAGAAGTACCTTTTTTACAGCACAGTCCCTTTTTTAACTTTTTTTTTTTTTTAATCTTTAATTTTTCTTTTCTTTTTTGTATGCATGTAACAATTTGAATGTATGTGCATGTTTTTTTTTGTTTTTCCTTTAAATTTGCCTCTCTTAAAAGGAGGAAAACAACGACAAGTTTTCTTCATTCTGTTCCCTTTCATTTCCCTTGTGAAACACTTTGTGCAGGATTTATTTTTTGTTTTGTTTTTGTTATATTGCAAATGAAAATAAATAAAGTAATCGTAACTGTAACTGTTAAAAGACATTAGGACTTTCCCCGATCTCTTTAGAGATGTAACACGTTTTTCCTGTCATTCTGTTTTATTTATGAATGAAAAAACTCACAAGTTTTACAAACCATTCATCCTGAAAGTCTCAAATGCAATTGAAAACCTTAAAAAGTATTCCTCCAGACCACCTTAAACCCAAAAGATGTTCAGAATAATTCAGATGTTAAGGCATTTTAAGATTTGCTTTTTGATGGGTTTTTTTTTGCATTTTGTGCTGCACTGCCTCATTATTTTGTTCTGAAATTTGCCATAAAATACCATATAAACACAGACTTCCCCTCAAAATTATTCTTTTGTGTTTTTCTTACAGATGCATCACTCCTCTGCCTCCTCACTCTCTGTCTGAGGGCAGGGAGAGGAGGCAGGAGCTGTACCCTGATTCCTCCTCAGAGCTGGAACTGAAGCAGATGCTGTGGCGGGGAGAGCTCCTGCCTCTTTTGTTGTGTCGGCGCAGATAAAAATCGGATGAACACGGGTAAGGACCACCACTGACGCCTCCTCACAGCGAGCTGCACGCTCCAAGCCTGCATCCTGGATGTGCGACAGGCTCTCGGCAGGATAACGGGGAGCTGCAAGGATCGGTGGCGGGGAGAAGAAGAAGAGGAGGAGGAGGAGGAGGAGAAAAAAGAGGAGGGGCCGGCTTTGGTGCTGGAGCTGGTGGGCTTTCTCTGCTTCACAGACACATTTTATTGACTTGCTAATTGGATGAGGCTCTCGGAGGAGAGGATGCAGTGACCGACAGGAGCTGCTCTTCAGAGGATGGATTCAGGCACAGAACAGCGTTGCGTAAATCCGGCTATTTAATCAGCTTTTTTCTAGACATGACAACAGATGTTTTTGAGCATCTCTCTGTGACCCTCAGAGCGTGGATATAATTTTATGCATGACACCGTCGAACGGACGCTCCTGTTTCCAGACGCTTCGTGACAAGTGAATGATTTCCATTTTTTCTGCTCCTCTTATCCTTTTTTATTTTTTAAAGCTAATCAACTGGAGCTATTTTTCTTGATTGGTATGAATTTGATGGTGAGATCAATGCTTCATCAGTCAAAATGTCCAAGAGCCCTGAATGGATGTGCTTCAGGGGGAAAATGAAGGTATGAAATGAAGAAGGGGGAAAAAAAACCATGACACTCACAGTAGTAAGGTACCATTATTTAACCTGCATTACATTAATCCTATTCATGAAATGGATCAGCCGAAGGTGCAGGCTGTTGCATAATTCCAAGCTGAAATCTGAGGCTCAGACATCTACTCTCCAAATGTGTTTTGAAGATCTGGATGCAGCAGATTTGTGCTGAATTAGGACAGAGGGCTGATCATGAATGAAACGGTGCTAGACACCAGTAGTGGTGCTGTGCACTTACAAGAATTAATGGAGGCATTTTGAAAACAGTCTAGACTTGTTTAACCACTGGGTCCTAAACCCGGATTGTGTAAATCTGCTGCTTATCTTCACTTTTGAAGCATATGAAATGATGATCGTCAACCGTTTTGAGTGTCTGTTGTGACATTTTGTGTTTCAGTCTTGCCCCGCTTGCCATGACTGAGGTGTGCAGCTCTGGTGAAGTCAGAGAGCAGATGTCACCGTGCTGAGATCTGCTGTCCCAATGAGCAAAGCAGGTAACCCACAGAGACGCACCACCTACCTCATCTCCCTCACTCTGGTGAAGGTTGAGGCTGTGCCAGAGGATGTTGCAGAGAACCAGACGGAGGCGCTTCCAGAGGGGGAAGGGAGCCCTAAGAAGAAGAAGGAGGAGGAGGAGGACGCAGAAAGGGCCGGAGTGAACGCTACCCCAGAAAAAAAGGAATCATGTGTGGAGGAGAGGGATAAAACACCTGTGAGAGAGGAAGTGGAACAGGTGCATTCCAAGTATGGCAGTCCTGCTGAGAGCAGGCCGAGGTCTGAGAGATGGGAGATACAGGCGCCCCAGAAAGACCTTCCGTCTGTTGGCAAAAGCAAGGACACTTCTTTTATACACCAGCCTGTCAGGCAGATGATCAAAGTGTATGGGGGACCAACGTCTGAGGGGACGGTGCGCAGAGAGGGGCCCCGCTCGGAAACCTTGCGCCCCAAAACAGAGCTTTACCGGGAGCCTCCTAAGCTCTTCCTTAAGGGGGAAAACGGAGCCGATTTGAACAGCCGCTCGCGCTCCAGCCTCTCCTTCTCCGTCCCGCCACAGATCAACCAGCGGACTGAAGTTGCTGTGAGGCTACAAGCAGGAGGTAACTCCACATGCTGGAGGGAGCTGAGAGAAACCAACACAAGTGTGTACCACACTGCAAAGACTTTGGACCGGAGGGACAACCGTGCAGGAGACCAGCCCCCCCTGACAGCAGCTGCGGCCCTGGGGCCTTACAGGGCCTCCTGGGCGGACAGTGATGGCAGAGCCACCCTCATTCGGCCCGGGGCGCCCATGAGTGGAGGGTTCTCAGGCGTTGTGACCCGGGACAGCTCCCAGGGAGAGCGATATAAGGCAGTTTCTGTCTCCTTACCCGCTGCTCCTACCCCCGATGTCTCCAAGCTTCAGAGAAAAGGTACAAGTTGTACCCTTGACAACAGCGATCTGCACTCTTTCTCAGAGGACCTTAAAAAAGGAAAGGATGCTCAGGGAGGCACGATGCAGCGACCCCCCCCACGTGATCGCAAAATGCTGAAATTTATTAGTGGCATTTTTACCAAAAGTGCAGCTGTGCCAGCCAGTGCTAACACTGTGCCTCCTCTGTATCCAGCTGTGGAGAGGGGCTCCAGTGAGGAAGAAGGTAAGACCACCCCTGCACGTCAGCAACACCTCCACGTAGATGCTTCGCTTAATTCTGACAGTTAAGCACTTTTAGTTGAAGCACACACCTGAGTACCTCTTTAGGTGGTCATGCTTAAAACTTATAGTTACAGTTACAGATAACGAAGCTTTAGAAGGAATGTCCAAATGCTGTTGTGTTGAGTTCAAATCCACAGATAATAAACTGTTCATCAGAACTGGACTGAGTGACTCCTCCCCCCTTGTGTTCCCAACAGGAAGTACCCACTGGCTCCAAGTAGCCAAAATCCCATAGACTTCTACTGAGAAATAAACAGCTATCACTCAGTCATTTCATTTGTTGTCAAAATAAATTGGCAACAGAGGTTTCCATAGAAACGTTGACTCAGATCGACTTTGACAAATCACCGTTGTCTGGCTCCAACATGGCGACTCTCATATCATGTAAAAAACGGCGATTAAATTGGCTTCATTTAAGTGGAACAGTATGTAGTCAAAGTCATACCAAAGAGACTAAAAATGGGACTCAAAACCCTCCCTTCCTCTGAGGGGTCTGGTATGGTCCTGCAAGGTATGGTACGGTACGGTCCAGTTAATGCTGGCTAGCGTTTTTTCACTCATTTAAGCCTCACTTCCACTGAGCAGTTTGTTTATACGCAGCATAAATGGTGTCATTGTGTCATTGTAGTGTGACTACTAGAAAAGCAACAACAATGGAGGTCATCCAGCATCTCGTCTTTTTCTTGCTTTACTTTTTCTATATTGTGCTTGACAGGGATTTATTTGAAAGAAAACTGCAGATGAATACTGCCGTAAAATGCTTACAACTGTTAGCTTAAATTAGCGCTTTTTTGCTGTTTTCTAATGTTGTTATCCCCTTTACCAATCGACGGTTGGCTACAACCCTTCGCCCCAACCGTTCTCTTCAACTTTTCAATGGAGATCCCCAAGGGTCCATTTAATGGGTCCATTTTACAATGGAAATGCTCAAAATACTGGACCGGACCAGTCAGTGGAAACAAGTCTAAAGCCTCCAAGTTTGACACTTAACATTTAGGGGTTGGATTGACGCTGTTAAACCACTAAAGAGTTCTCGGGCTCAACTCAAGGGAAGGGTCAAACGCAGAGAACAAATATTCCGAGCCTAAGCGTGGGACAGCTAATGAATTTACCTTAGATGAAAGGTCTGCTGAGATCTGAGTGAAAGCTTTTGCTGGAGTCAGATAAAAGTTGGGTGGACAGCGGTTTTCATTTTCATTACCTGTCAGAGTGATGGGAGAGTCTGAAACATTGTGTTAGTGCTTCATAATAACCTTAACTAACTGCGTTAGGCGAGGATGCGCTCACGCTCTGATTTAATGAAATAGCTCCTCAGGGATGAAACCCAGAAAGAAAAACCTACAGTGTGAAACCATGTGGAGCTACAGAAGAGAAGTGCCTTTTGGATATAGCAGGAAAGTTTATTTATTTTTGTTTTTCTTATGTTTTTAGATGTCTGTTTTATAGATTTAGTCAGAAAAATTTAATTTCATTGACATTTGTTGTTCAAGTTCCACTCTGATAATCTTTTGAACTATTTTAAAAGCGTTCCCAGTCTTCTTTTAATTACGATAAAATCATTTTTAGCTAAAATTCAAAAACTTGTGTCGTTTTTTTACTACAAAGTGGTAGAAGTTCATTAGATATTCGCTTCTGAGTTGTGGGCGGGAACTGTTGGCGGATATCAACCCCGCCCCTCTTCCCCTCACTGTTTAAAAGCATCTGTTCCTGATGCACAACAGTTTGAATAAAGAAACACTCAGAAATGTCATTTTAAGCTTAATTTCCTTGATATGTGTCCTCCATCATCAGAAAAAAAGCCAAAAGCATGAGCGTGGGTCTTTACCAGTTACATCCTAATTTCAAAATGTTTTTCCAACGATGATCTTTGACAGTAAGCATGAGGTTGCAGTGAGCTCTGAATAATTTGTCAAGAGTAAGTGGGACATGAATAATTAAGGTTGGGGATACACAGAGCTGTGTTCATGGCAGGGTGAGAGGAGTGGGAACCTTCTACTTCCTGCTTCGTGCATGTAGTTAAATGGAATCCATTCATTTGTCAGAGCTGCATTGTCTTCAAGTGGCATAGTTAAGGTTATGCCACACTGTGAAAGTAATCATGGATTGTAATGAGAGCAGTGAATTTATCGGATAGATATACAAACAATCGCTGTGAATTTATAAAAACAGTGGATGACATTTTGAAATGTGACAGAGCGTCATGTGTGCACAGGTGGACATCGTGTCTCCATGGCTCTCACACAAATCGCTGTATCCAAGAGAGACCGTTTATTGTATAGAGAGAGAGATAGACAGAGACCCAGGCTGGAGGCTTCTGGAAAGTGGAGTTGCCATGGCAACAGCAAGCCATGAGAGATGCTGCTTGGTCTTGTGATGCGATGCTCTTTATGGAGGGAGTGGGGGTGTGGGGATTGCCCAGCGATGAGCAGAGGGAGAGAAAGCGGGCGTTTAAAGTTAGAAACCCGTGTCTCCGGAGGGCTCCGTCTCGGCTCCTTTTATATTTGTGTCTCAGCAGACTCCCGTCTGCGGTGCTGCTTCACACATCTGCAACCTCCTTTTACTGTGTCACCTGATTTCTGTATGTTTTTCTTTGCTTTATTCCAAAACCAGGTGTCTGTAGCTCACTTTGATGTGAATTATGAGCATTCAAATGTAAATACTGTCAGGGTGTCCTTTATGGGTTTGTGTCAGTATATGGATTTATATGGTAAATATTTAGTTACTGGGTTTTATTTTTGTGATGTTTGCTGAAAACAGAGCTGGGAAACACCTGCAGTAAAACAAGCATCTCTGCCATAAAAATGTGGCTGCACAGGAATTCTGTTTATGCATTTAGTCTTTCAAAATAAATCCAACTATTCAGCCATTTTCAATAACAGAATATGTCATTGTAGAAGCCTTGAAATTATTTGGTAAAGATTACTTTTAAAAAATATCTTTACATTTCAGTAGGGGTGTGTATTGGCAAGAGTCTGGAAATATAATACATATGCCGATACATATCCTACAATACACTACAAATTGCTATATATCCAGGGGTCTGAAACCTGCAGCTCCAGAGCCACATGTAGCTTTTTTACGCCTCCATTGTGGGTCTCTGGTCAAAGAAAAATACAAAGCTTTTAGTTTTAAAATGTAGCTGTAAAGTAAAGTTAAAAAACAAAAGGTCAAATGATTTTGATTGATGAATTAGTTAGATTAGCACCACAAATGTTAAAAAATAAAATATTTTTCTTTTCACTACTTATATCACACTAACTACCACTAGATTTGCTCCATCAAGATAATCCCATGTGATACAGGAAGTCTTTTATTTTGAAAGGAAGTCATGTGAACCGCAATTTAAAGTTATAAACTGTTTCATATTTGGAAAAAATATATTATTTTTCTCAAAGTTTATGTTTTGGTTATACTAAAAAAGCTTATTTATCTTTGATATAAAAATAAAAACAACACAAATACAAAGTACAGTAGCATCTTATTTTTCTAAAGGTGGCTCCTACTGAGTTATGGTCAGTGAGAAATCGACCCAAACAAGTGTAGACCCTTGCCCAAAACTATCAGTACAATTTTTCACTTTTTTAAGACTTTACCCAGTCCAAAGTATTTCCCTTTACACAAATATATCTGCAATTACTGACACAAATGTTAGCCAAAGCAAAAACAGAAACATCTAAATGGTAATAATAACTCTAGTTCTGCAGATAAATATTTTCTTTATTGACAACTTGCCTTTATTTAGTCAAAGGAGCTGTACTGGGTCAAAAATAACTTAACAAATGTACTAAAAATTATGGGTATCCTAAATAAACATTTTGTTGAAGAAAAGGAAAAAAGTGTGTTGTTGTTCACCTTTTGGCATGTCTTTTTAGGGGTCATCATAGATTTGCACAGGTGTTTTTTTTTTTGGGGGCTGGGGACCAGCACAGGGAGATCCAGACTTGGGCCCTCTTCTGGCCACACCACAATCAGAGGCAACATCTAGAACATCTCAGCTTCATAAAGTTCAGAAGGAAACCAACATGTGAAGCTTTGACTGAGTTTGGTACTAAAGTGTTGCATTATGGGAATCGTGGCAAGAAGTTTGTGGAGGGGTATCATTGTCAAACTTCTGAATTGATTAAATTGCAGGCTCACAATTCAACCTAAGTTCCCTGTTCAACACAATTCAATTAAATATCAATTTATTTGTCAGATTCACCATTCTAAAATCAATTGAGTTTGTTTATGTAAATGTTTTACATTTCAATAATGTAATCTGAGTAAAGATGAACCTTTTGTCAATTCAGTTTCAAATGATTACCTTTAAAAAATGTATTTTGTGAGAAAGTACTCTATCATTTTTGTCAATACATGCATTTTGGTAAATATTTTGTGACATTATGTGATGTGTTTGCTGAAAACAGTGCCGGGACACCCCGGAACATCCGGGATCTCTTCAATCAAAATGTGATCACACAGGAAATCTGTTTTAGCATTTCAAAATAAGGCATGGAATCTGTCATTTTCAATAACAAAAAAAAAGAGAATATATTTAAATACAAATAACATTTTATTTACCAGCCATGAGTAAAAACACCACCTAGCTATTTACAAGTCACAAAATGAGGCAAAGTTTTGATAATTAACATGATGTCTTTTATTATAATGTGCCTCCCTATGTTCAGAAAAAGCAACATTTTACACTTTTAACTGCATCTTCTGAGAAATCATCTTTTACCTTAAAACTTTTACCTTGCAAAGGCAAAGTGTCCTATTATTAAAGGATGGAGTGATTGAAATAAACAGTTGCACAATTTAAAAACACTAAATTTTTAAAGGGTTCAAGAGTAAACTCTTTTCTTCGCTCATTGATACCTGCCCAGGACAACCATAAACCCACCTGTGGCCGATGAGAGGCTCCAGCTGGGTTAAGATTCTTGCTCAAAGGCACCACAAGAGGGGAGCAAACACTGCTGGGAGTCTGTCCCATCCAGGTTCAACCCTACCTGTTTGGGACTGTGTGTGGTTTTGTTTTTTCTAAAAAGAAGTGAAGCAGAAATTATTTTCTCCATCCTGAATTGCTGTTTTATTTACTTTATATGTTTAGTCGCTGTTCAGTAACAATGACAAAGTGTAAATTGACTTGTTAAGTTCAATTTAAATGCAGATTTATTTTAGTTTTGCATCATAAATGAAAATCAAGTTAGACTTGGTAATCATTTAAGTTTTTGGCGACAAATTTGAAATTAGGATTTTATCTTTAGTTAGATCTCAAGATGGTTTAATCCGACCCAGTCATGAAGAGAAGAAAGTACAAGGATGTTCTAAAATAAAGTTGGGTTATTTTAAAAAATGGGCGCAATGCTCTATTCTGCCACTAGGGGAGCAAAAGAAAAGAAATACCAGCATAAGAAGAGATCAAGAAATATATTTGCAAGCGCATTCCACATCTGGGTAAGATGCAGTTAAGTTCTCTGCCAGCCTCACTGCTGATAGGTTGCTATAAAAATTATTAGGTGTGACACCACAATTACCAAAATTTCATGTCAAAAAGATAACAATGACAATTTTTCCAACTGAAAACAAAAACACTGCCCCACTTGAGGTCAGATCATTGATACAATTCCCCTTTGATCCCCAACCTGCTTAAAGCCTGGGCCCCACGTTGTGCATTGATATCTTAATGTTAATACTTCTTGTCTTTAGCTGTGTGCACCAGCAGTCAGGAATGGACCATGACTCAGCCGGTGCTGGAGCTTCACCTGGTAAGGACATGAAGCAACTTTTACATTCCTGTAGGCTTGCTTTGACCCCCTGAGTAAAGTTTTGTTGGTTTTTTAGGGCGTTCTGGGTGGTCTTTGCAGTGGGAAGTCTGCTCTTGTCCACAGACACTTAACAGGAAGCTACGTCGCCCTGGAAAATGCGGAAGGTTGGTTGAGCATCTCCTGCTTATCTGCATCTTCCTTGTTTGTTTTTCTGTGACTCATCCGCAAATATTTAAGTTCTGAATGTTGCCGCCAGAAATGATCATGTTCTGACGACTTGAACTGCTGTGTTTTCTGATGTGCACAGGACGCCAGTACATTAAGGACGTGCAGGTGGATGGACAGAGCCACCTGCTGATCATTAGAGAGGAGACAGAACTTCCAGGAGCTCAGGTAGGAAGGAAGCTGACCTTGATCATATGAAAGTTTTTCAAGTAATAAATAACCTTTTTTTATCTTTTTTGTCTGAAGTTTGCAAGCTGGGTGGACGCAGTAATCTTAGTTTTCAGTTTAGAAAACGAAACCAGCTTCCAGGAAGTTTACAAATTTTACCAACAGCTGGCTCTCCATCGACCAATCTCTGAGATCCCTTTCATAGTCGTTGGCACTCAGGGTGAGAATTCGACACACACCGTATGCACTTTGGAGATGTAGCAACGCTTGGACTTGTGTGACAGTTGTGCGATTTGTGCCACCTCCAGATAAGATCAGCAGCACCAACCCCAGAGTGATAGACGACGCCAAGGCCAGGCAGCTCTGCTCAGACGTACGGCGGTGTACCTACTATGAAACCTGCGCGACCTACGGCCTCAATGTGAACAGAGTCTTCACTGATGGTGTGTGTGGTGTCAAAATGTCGTATAGTTTCAGAAAAAACTCACAGATCTGGAAGTTTTAACTTTACTCTGGGTCCACTTCTTTTTGTTTCAAAGCTGCTCAGAAGATCATGGCGGCCAAAAAACAAGCTGCACTACTGGCTTCCTGCAGATCTCTTCCCAATTCTCCCAGCCACTCTGGAGGCTCCACGCCAGTGTCCGGCATCTTTCCAGGACAGGTAGACCTCAAACACTGCCTACCTTTGGCTTTTTTTATGTTGCTCCATAAAATTTTAGGACTGGGTTGATAAAATTGATTAAACGATCTAAGCTGATCGATACATTAAAGTAAAGATCGATCTAACGCATAAACTTTAAGTCCACTAGCTTGATGCTAACGTATAATGCAATTTCCCATGAGACGGCTAATGCTAACGCTCAGTCGACCTAAACATGCATTGCTGACTAAATGAACATCTTAATTTCTTTACAGGCATGAATTTTTCAAACTCCTTTAAGGAAATATATTTTTAAAGTAACTATTTTTGGTCTAAAACACTGTTTTTTACTCATACTTTCTTCTTCTTCTTCTGGAATAGGGTGTAATGCTATAGCACGATCGCCATCTAGTGGCTAAACTGAAACGCCCTCCAGGAGAGGCAGAAAAATTGTTAGAGCTTCTCCGTTAGAGAATCCTTGCAATGCTGTATGGTATTAAAAAACTCATTATTATTTCACCAATACGTTTTACAGTATGTGAACTATATCAGATTAATATGAATATCTTCAAAACACATATAGATTATTAATATATTCTAAGCAAAAGTGTCTAAATGTGTAAATTCTAAATTAATTGAGTCTAAATTAATTGAGTGGATCAAAAGGATTGAAAAAAAAAATTGAATCGATCCAGGCTCTGGTGAATTGTATTGAATCGGTTCTGGAAATTGTTGGCGGTACCCAGCCTTATCAAATCTTCTTCTGCTTCCCGTGTAGGCCAGTAACGGCGGTCAGAGCAGCGATTACTCGTCCTCCCTTCCCTCCACTCCTGTGATCAGCCACAAAGAGATCGGCAGAACATTGAAAGGAGAGAAATCCGACAGTGCCGGGCCTGGGTCGGTCCGCAGCGTCCGCAGGCGTACTCCCAGATTTGCGGTAGGTGATGAAATGAGGGGAAAGAGAGATTAGCTTTTATTATTAGAACTATAATTGTTTTTACTCATCAACTGTCGATAATGTCGAAAATGTACTGTACCACTCTGAAGGAACAGCTTTGACAATTAATTCTCTTTCCAGTTCCTTGGTTGTGCTGCTGTTGACACTTGATGAGTTAGTTTCGACATTTCAAGCATGTTATCTGCAGTAATTGTTTTTGTTCCCTTAAGACCTCCACAAATTCAATGAAGCATTATGTCTTTATACTGTTCACACTGTCTTCAGAGTCACTATGCTAACGTTTTCCTCACATTTGAAACACAGAGTGGTCCAAAATCTGGTCGTCATTTTGAAATAAAGTCTCTGCATGGTTCCTATGTAACATTAACAGATTATTCTATAGGAGTATTGATGTAAATGGATAGATAAATTGTAGAAAACCTCAGAAAACGGCTTTTGGCAGCTGAATGTTTGTGATGGATCATCTGCAATGATGTGATTCGGTGTTTTTCTGCCAGAAGAAACATTACAGTTAAGAGTCTATACTTCATTAATAATAAGTAATAGTTCTAACTTATTGCTCCCTTCCTGGCATTGATGTGATAATTGGTGCCATTTCCTGTCCTCCAGGGCCGCAGAGGAAGTGATTCCAATAGAAGGAGTGCAGACTATAAGGGGGATTTTGGCATCGGTCGCTCCATTCCTATCAAACAGGTAGGGACTGATTTGCACTTGATAAAGAGTCAGATGTGAAGTATCTGATGACCCTCAGAGGAGGATATCGTGCTCGCGCTCACTGCGTAATGTGCAAAGGCAGTTTCATCACGTGGAGTGATGAAGTGCTGCCACCCCCCATGTGAGGCTGGTGAATCGATGGTGGGTGTTTTTGGCAAGCGGCGGTCATTATGCTACACAAATGTGCGAAATGAACGCAGGAGACGTTAGCAATGAATTCTCAGTGCAGTTTTCTTACCCCTGTCAGGGCGTCCTACTGAAGCGCAGTGGAAACTCGCTGAACAAGGAGTGGAAGAAGAAGTATGTCACGCTGTCCAACGACGGCATTCTGACCTATCACTCCAGTGTGAATGTAAGTTGGCGTGTTAGCACGGTGCTGCGGAGCATGAGGCTGCTGAAAGCGTGACTAATGTTTGACGGCAGTCGTTGATGTCGGCCTTGACAGGAGTACATGCTGAACGCCCCGGGGAAAGAGATGGACTTGCTGCGAGTGACGGTGAAGGTGCCGGGAAAGCGGCCTCCTCGCGCCGTGCCCACGTGTGGCCCCCCTGCAGGACTGAACGGGCGGGTTAAAGATATGCTTGGACCCGAGGGTAAAGACAACAAGGCGGGGTGTAGAGACTCCACGTACTGCATCACTGATTTACGGTGGCCCTGTAGGACAAAAGACATCAACGATTTGCTTGATCAAAAAAACATTTTAAGGATCACAACGACAATTGAAAAACTAAAACAAATTTTAAAAAAAGTATAAAATAAAATAAAAAAATTCTAGAGTAAAAATAAACATTTTGGAATACAAACGTCATTTCACAAAATGAACGTTACGAAAAAAAAAACATATATCAACTTTCAACTTTATTTGTATAGCACTTTTCCACCTTCAAAGAATCTTCCACAGTGAAATTAATAATAGTAAGACAAAAAAATAGTATTTATAATAACAATCATAAAAAATGAATAAAAACCCATTAAAAACTCAGCACACATGCACATCCTGCAAGTACAATCAAATTAAATCAAATTAATTATTAGTAAAATGTATTAAATCAAATCAAAACATGTGAACATGTAAAAACTACATACAAGCTTATCTAAACATATTAGTTTTAAGTTTTTCTTCAAAAAGCTCCACAGTGGATGAAGCCCTAACATCCTCAGGCCTGTTGTTCCACAAGCCGAGTCCATAATAAGAATAAGAAACCGGAGAAGGTAGATAATTGATGATGATATCTAGTATCACTTTACGTTAAATATCTTTCTGTTGAAATGATGGACAAAGGTCATTATCCAATCAACACTGTCCCATAGTATCTACCTTTTCCAGTTTCTATAAAAGAGGAAAAAAGGTTGGAGAACAAAATTAATTTACTAAAATCAATACGAAATGATAAAAAACAAAACACTATGAGAAACCGGAAAAGGTAGATACTTATGAGACATTGCTGATTGGATTATGACGTTTGTCTATCATTTCAACTGATAGTTATGTAACAGATAATGCCTGACAAAGTGTGCATTATCATAAATGAACACACACGCTGTGGTAGCCTGAACTGTTCGCTGCTTCACGATGGATGGTTGATTCTGTACATTTCTGATAATGTACACTTTGAAGGGCATTATCCGGCTTACTGTGGTCATTTAGAAAAGCACTAAATATTCAATCAATTTTTAGTATTTGTTTATTTTTATTTTTTTGCTTTAGATTGCTTTTTGGTTTCAATCTTGTGATCAGAGTAAGATCAAACTAGATATTTTCTTGTATGATCTTAGTGAATCTACAAAGAGTGCATTGTTCTTTCTGAGGTCTTGATTGATTCTTTTAGACTTCCCCATGACGTGTTGGCCTGGGGTTTCTGCGGTTTTTGAAGGTGTGCCCCATTTAGCTCAAACTAATTCAATTAAAAGTTTTAAATTAAGATTATTTTTCCTTCTTGCACAGCATTATAGATGCCATGCTGAACAACATCGGAAGGTAAAAACTGATCATTGAGGCAAATACAATTTGAATAAAAACAATACATACAATAAATACATTTGTGCAAAGGGATTTAGTGCAAAATGGCAAGTGCAGGGTAAAAAAAAATTAACAGGTAAACAGAGGTGGATGAACAAGCAATTTAAACCTGAAGTTTCTGAAGTAAAACAGAATTAGCTGTCTGAGGTTGCATACATTTCAATATTTGTAAAGAGCCAAAATTGGCAGAAAATTATTAAAAATTCTCCTAAAATTCTCTTGTAAAGTTTGACTGAAGGTCTCCATCCCCGGTGCACCTTTAAGACCTTACAACTTCCTAAAATGCAAAAAAAAAAAAAAAATTACATCTATGTTGTTTGGTGTGTTTACAGAATCTTTCCAAATGGAATATTTGGAAAATCTAATGTTGATTGTTTTTGTTAGTCCCAGTAAGTCCAGGTAACCTCCTGCAGGCGGGGGAGATGGAGGAGCTCGGTGGGACGATGTTCCTAAGGAGTAACATGGGAATGCAACAGTGTTCTTCCACGCTATCCAACAACGCTCCAGGCGTTGGTGAGTAACCTCAGGGCATTTTTTGTCAGAACTTTAATAAAACACATGAAATATATGACTAACCATGCTTTTTATTGTCTTAATGGGGGGGTGGTGGGGATTCATGTCACTAGATTCTGCAGTTGAAGGAGTCTCCAGCTCGTCTTCCACCAAAGATGCAGGTTCTGCTTCCCCGCTGACAGACAGGAAGAAGCATCGCAGAAAGAAGAGCATGAATCAGAAAGGAGATTCAGCCATGGGCCAAGCAGATGGTACAGTAAATGCTGCCCGTGTGTTTAAATAAACAGTCTGTTACAATGACGCCAAGGAACACATCTCATCGCTCAAATGTATTATTGATTAGAATTGCTCACCAAAAACAATATTTGAATTTTTTTATGTAAATTAATTTATCAGATTCTGTTTGTCTTCTCTTTTTGTCATTCAGCCAAACGCAAAATGTGGAAACTCAAAAGTTTCGGTAGCCTAAGGAATGTAAGCAAGACAGGTAATGAATATAAACACTCAGTTAATGCCATCTGCCTGTTTCTCACTCAATTCAGAGTCAAACTTTCTGCTGTGATTAGGATATTTTGTAACTTTTTTAACCTTTTACAGTTTGTTTAGTCCAGCACATTGTTATGTTTTAGGCTCATGAAAACAGATATTTCTTTAAAAAAAAGACTGTCTTAGTGTTTCAAAATATAGGGACTGAGAAAAATTTCTGTGATTCATCTGCATCTGATGTGTAATTGTGCCTGTGTGTTTCAGAGGAGGACAACTTTGACTTCCTCATTGTGTCGAGCACGGGGCAGACGTGGCACTTTGAAGCCCAGAATGTGGAGGAGAGGGACTCCTGGGTCCAGGCCATCGAGAGCCAGATCCTGGCCAGCCTGCAGCTCTGCGAGAGCAGCAAGAACAAGGCCAGCAAAGACACTCTGTGCATTTAACACTTTGACTGCGTGACATTTTCATCTCAAGTTACGGACAAAAATAGTTCCCAAGACATCTGATAAAAATTAGACACACCAACTGGAGGAGGACTTGAAATACTTAAAGATTTCATCTCATTTTCACAACTTGTGTGTAAAGAAAACCCCCAAAGGCGAGTCACACTGACTGTATGAAACTAAAGCAGAGAGCAGGTACTCCATGGGGGTGAAACCTACAAAACTGGATCCAAAATCAACAGACAAACAGGAACACGGATGAGAAACACGGTTGTTAAGAAGATTTCACAAGAACAAAATAAACCTACATGACACAAATATTGGCATACCTCTGCGGCTTGTGAAAGAAAATCTGAGCAATAATTATCCACCTCTTCTAGAGTTTATGGCCTTCTAGACATGAGCATAAAACTGTAAACTTTAAAACACTTGTATTTGTTATTTTCCCTGAAATCAC
The DNA here is from genome assembly GCA_003999625.1 of Oryzias javanicus. Classification (NCBI taxonomy): domain Eukaryota; kingdom Metazoa; phylum Chordata; class Actinopteri; order Beloniformes; family Adrianichthyidae; genus Oryzias; species Oryzias javanicus. The sequence continues at coordinate 8,374,205 of CM012441.1, read as the reverse complement.
AAAACAATTCTATTTTCTTTTTGTGTCTTTAATGTTGTTAACACACCATGAAACTAAAAAGCAGATTGGCTATTTGTCAAATTATTTTCCATCTTTTAAGGAGCTCTAATCTTTTTCCATAAGTGTTGTTTATTTGTTTTTTTTTTTTCTGAAAGGACAACAATTATATTTATTTTTTTATTTTCATTGGGTGGTTTTCAGTCAGATTTTATTTAAGAGTAAATTTGTCAGATTCAAAGTGTTTAATGACTGTTGTGCATATTAACTGTACTGACAAGGCACTAACAAATCATCTATCTGCATTGACAATGGTTTCTGCCTGTATCAGTACATATCACAGTGAAAAACAGTAAATGACTGAGACAAAAGGCAACATGGAAAAAGACAAAAGTGAGAAATTAGATCTCTACTCCCTTTTTATTTTACTTAGAGACCCATTCCAATCAATTAAAATGTTTTTTAACATGTTCTTGTGGCATTTTTCTGATGATGGAGGACATAAGTCAAGAAAATTAATCTTAAAATTGTCTTTCTCGATTCAAATTGAGGTGAATCTGTAGCAGAAAAAAAATGCTGTTGAAAAAAGCTTGTAGCAGTGATGAAGGTGCTCCCTGCTCCACTCGATTCTGATGATTAGATCCATGTTTTCCTTATCCGAGCTGGAATTTGGCTCAAAACTGTGTGGCTGGATAGTCTAATATTGCCCACCATTTTTGTTGCGCCATTAATGTTCGGTTGGAGTTGTGAGAGGCTGTAAGCTAGCAGGAAAAAGTGTAAACAAAGGATGAAGGGAAATAAGGGCAGGCTACCGGTACCCCAAGTAATCCAGAACTCAGAGCCAAATTTCTAATGAATTACTGCTGATCTGCAGAAGAAAGACACAGCTTTTTTATTTTGGCTAAACGCGGCATTATCATAATTAAAAGATCACAACGAAATCTTTAAAAATTGAGTAAAAAATGATTGGAGTGGGACTTCAAACAAACTAACTTGCACGGGGCAGTAGGGTAAGAAAAACACAAGTGTCATTTCTGGTTCGTTTTTCTTATTTAGGAACAGTTTGAATCACTCAAAGCACATTTATGGAACCCCAAGCACAAAGCAAAAAAATTAAACAAATTTGAGCGTAATAACTCTGATAAAACTAGTTTAAAATAAATACTAAATATATATAGAGAACAGGGGTGTCAAACATCAGTGCTGGTTTTCCAGAAGTCTTGTTTCATCTCTGCTTGTTGTTTGGTCAATAAGGAGCTTCAATGGCAACTGTCACTCGAGGCCTGGATCCTGACAGCCCTGAGTTAGAGCATAAAAACCCAAAGTCAAATGACAACAGTCTAACAACCCAAATCATGGTCTAAAGTTGTTATTTAATACCTGAAATGCAGAGACCTTTCCCGTTGTTTCTTTGATTGTAATGGTTTTCTGTTTTTTTCTCTCAGGATGGAAGAGACAGCCAGAGCGAGGCCGTGGCGCTGCAGGCCATCCGGAACGCAAAGGGCAACAACTTCTGTGTCGACTGCAATGCTCCGAGTCAGTAACACAACAGCTGCCTTCACCTCACTCTGCACTTTCATAGCAATGATGCCGGATGAGCCTCACATTTATCATCAAACCTGTTTGGTTTGATGATAAATGTTTCCTGGAGAAACTGTTTTCTTAAAAAAGCTGAATGTAAACGACAGAGCATGTGCTTATTTGTTAGGGGTGCAGAAAAGATTTAGATGTCAGAGCTTAAACGCAGGTGAAGGAGAGTTAAAGCAAATTGAAGAAAATGTTTAAACTCTGTTTGAAAATTTACAAAACACCTGAAGTTTATTGACTGAATATGAGAACTGGACTGAGTGCCCCCCTCACGTTCCAAACAGGAAGTACTCAGAAGGTACTTTGGCTTCAGGAAGCTAAATCCCATAGACTTCTATTGAGAAAAAAAACAACTATTACTATTGCTATTATTAGTCATTCTATTTGTCAGAATAACCATTCTTACCTTTTACATTCTTGCTAATCCTATTTTTAAAACATTTTTCTGCAGTTTAAGTAATTCAAGTTATAATAATCAGATGTCTCAGTAAAAGAAGTTGATGGCTTTAAACATTAGATTGACGTCCCGCTTTCTTATTGGCTAGAATGGTTGTCATAGAAATGATGACGGACCAATTTGGGCTCACTTATGACATCTGGCTACAACATGGCAGCGTTCATATCAGGAAAAAATGGCGACAGAATTGATTTCATTTGCTGGGAGCCGGAAGTTAACCATTTTCTACGGGTGGCGTCACATGATCCAGTTCTCCTGTAGGGCCAAAATGATGCTTCACGGGATGCAAGCGTTTGTTTTGCTGGAGTTTAAGCTTCTCTATGGGTCTTCCTTTCTCTAAGATCCGACGTGGGCCAGCCTGAACCTCGGGGCTCTCCTTTGTATCGAGTGCTCTGGGATTCACAGAAACCTGGGAACCCACGTGTCACGGGTCCGATCCCTGGCTCTTGATGATCTGCCGCGAGAGCTCACGCTGGTCCTGAGTGCCATCGGAAACCACATGGTCAACAGTATATGGGAAGCCCGCACGATGGGCCACCGTAAACCAGCACCTGATGCTACCCGGTAAAAGACTCCACCTCCCAACTAAAGGCTGCAATTCTATGTTTATGTCCTCATTTTGCTAATTGTGCTTACAGTTTTTCTATCAAAGACATACCTATAAAATGCTGTTTTCCTGTGCTTCTCCAGAAAGGAGCGGGAGTCCTGGATTAGAGCCAAGTATGAGCAGAAGCTGTTTGTTGCGCCGCTGCCTCCTCCCACTCCCAACGAAGGGCCAGACATCACTTTATCCGGCCGTCTTCTGTTGGCAGTGATGGAGCGCAACCTGCCCAAGCTGCTGCTCCTTTTGGCCCACTGCTCTAAGGAGGACATCAACGCCCCAGTAAGGCTCCTCTCCAGGTCGCTCTTCATGCTGCGGCTGCCTGGCTCCGCCCTCCACGCTGCCTGTCAGCAGGGGGATGTGGTGATGACACAGCTTCTTCTTTGGGTTTGTTTCCCCTTCAACTCACTTTACTTTTAACTGTTCTTGTCCCCATCCAACTTTATTTTTCTTCTATCGTAAAATTGTCCCCAGTGGTCTTTTAATCACGATTATGCATTTTAAAGCCAAAATCAAAAAGCCTGTGTCAGCATATTTTCTGCAGAGCAGAAGGAGTTCTTTAGAAAGTTGCTTCTTGAGTTGTGGGAGGGACGGTTGGCGTGGAAGTTAGCCTCAGCTAATTTCCCATCAGCCCTTTACTTAGGGCTCGTTTACACTGGAATGGGAACGCGTTTTGCTCTCTGACCCGGTAAGCAAGATATCGGGTACACACCAGGACGTTCCAGAATGATATTGCGTTCACGGTTAAAACGAATGCTGACGGAAAACGATGTACGATGTAATTCACACGCCACGCCTATGCGCTATGTGCGCACAATGTTGAACCGTTCCTGCTCTGTTTCCCCTCAACCATAGTCGAGGAGCAGGGGAGATCTTCTCCAGGGCGAAGGTTGCTTTCCCCGGGTTCACCCTTCTTTGGAGCATGCGAAGCCGAATAATTACACTTAGCTATTGTAGAGGAACTGAACTTTTATTACTTTAACTTGCAGACAAACTCGAGAACAACTCTCCGCACTCTAACGTGCGCGCGCGCCCCTCCCCTTTCCTTTCTCTCTCCTTTTTCTCTCTCTCCGCAGCACGCGCTCTCTCTCTGCGGCACGCTCTCTCTCTCTCGCTCCTCTCAGAGCGCGCTGCTCCTCATGTCTTTTGGAACCGAAATCCGGCACCGTTTGCAGCCGCATCTTTCGGTTTCGGTAGAACCGCGCAAATCATAACGGTTCCTACTTGGAACCGAACTTCGGTGCCCAACCCTACTCCCACGGATGGAAAAGAACAATAGGAGAAGTACTGCGCTTTACACCCTGACACCGTTCCTGACCGTACACACTAGAATGGGAGGGCGGTGGGAATTGGAACGTTTCGCAACGCTCCACTCTGAAGGCGTTCTCCAAAGTTGTCGTTCTGGGGGCCCTAAAACGCCGTTCTGGTCTAAACGAGAGGCCCAAACGATAACCAAGTTGTCGGAACGCACGCGAAAACGTTGTAATGTAAACAGCACCTTAAGCTCTCCTCCGCTAACTTACTTAGCTGGATCATTCTGCTGGATCATTAACCAATCATGTTTCATGTTTACATCACAGCAGTAGTAAGTAGGAAAAAAGATGACAGCTCACCAAAGTGAACCTAAAATATATAACAAGAGAAAATGTAATTTTTGTCTCTTGTTGTTTAGGAATGCATTCTACTACACTTGAATGTTGCTGTTTGGGACTGGCACTCTTTTATTTTGAAAAAAAAAACCATGAGCTTCTGTCAAAAGTAAAAAAACAACCTCACACTTTGAGAGAATTGCAGTTTATCTTAATATTTATGTCCTTCCCAAAAATAAGTATAATTCATTTTTAACAAGAAAATTGTTTTTTAGTCATCAAGGGGGCTTGCAGCCAGCGCAGTACCTATTTTCTGGCTGTTCCGGCTTAGGTAGGCGCCCCTTTCTCGCGATACTTGAAGAAACTACCCAGAAACTAACCAGCATGCACCACGCTGCAGGCGATCTGCGCAGCGCCGCGTCCGCCTTGGTCATCTCAAACACGCTTATCGTCAGTGGTGGTTAAATGCGTTATTGTTGCCTTTAGAGTTAACTTCAATTTAATTTGTATTTATTTCTCTGGGACAGCTTACATTAAATTAACTCAGCCGCCCTTTAAATTGTTGTCCACAGACAGATGTTAAAAATTATTATAAGACATAATAGTAAAAATCATACTAAGGAGAGGTGTAATAAAATTCAGCTGAATGTAAGGACAACCCTGACTTCCTGTTCTCGTTCAGTCTCGCTGTTCGCCTTCATCTCAGGCGGCTTTCCCCGCCCCCGCCTGCAGCTGCCTGGTCTTGCCGACGATCCAGGCGAGGCACAGGTCATCTCAAACACAGCTAATATCAGAGCTGAATAAAAAAATACTCTGAGAAAAGTGCTACAAAAACATTATTTTCATTGGAGTGGGTCTTTAAAGTTTGTGTATTTGTTGTGATCTGTAAAAACATTTGCAGAAAGAGGTTGCAGGTGTGGAGCAAACAGCACCAGATCTTTCTTTCTTCTAATCACATTCCATCGAATCACAGTGTCTTGTGGACCGTTGGCTAAAAAACAGCCCTGAAGTACTTCATCTCCAGTCCCCGCTATATGTTTTGTTAATTCCTAATCCATTGTGTCTTTGTTTTCTTCCAGTATGGTTGCGATGTGCGATACCGGGACGCTCAGGGGCAGACTGCGCTCGCTTTGGCTCAAAACGCAGGCAGCCAGGAGTGTGTTGACATCCTCCTGCTGCACGGATGCCCGAACGAACCGGCCCCCTCCATCCCCCAGACAGCCGGCTTTGCATCACCAGGAACACCCAGCTTCCCAGTTGCCATGACACCCAGCTTGACTGCTGCCACGACTCTCAAGATGCCGCACAAGAGCGGCGCCACCAACCTGAGTTACAGCACCTCCAAAAGAGCCGTGTCATAATCGCCGCGGTGAATGTGAGCTTTTAAGCTTTGCCGTCATAGTGTCTGTGTGTCCACAGCAGGACTCGGTGCACAGGATGACGCCCACTGCACTTCTTGGGGGGTGGGGGTGGAGGGGCAGATGGGGTTTTAGAGGTGAGCGTTTCAGGTATGCAAACTGGTAGTTTCTCCAAAACAAAAAGGAAGAAATTCTCCTGCCTACATGTGACGCTTTTACCAGGAATGTACTCCGCTGTTTTTCCGCGTTCATTTCAAATTATGTTGCAAATATTCCACTTTTTCCTTCATTCTGATGAGGATGAAAATCTCCCTGCAGTCTCAAACTGCTTATATGAAGTATGAAAGTGAAGAGCTGCAATAAAAAAAAAAAAAAAAAAAAACAGCCACATGACGGTGGCTTTCATCAAACTCTTGTCTGAACTCTCAGACAAAAATTTTGACATGAATGTGAATTTACCAGAGCTGGTCATTCTGTGCATAAATTGTGTATTCCGTGTGTTGATGTGAAAAAGACGGTGAATGAAATGAGGAAGCTGTTTTAAAGAATTTTTAAAAACTGCCTAAAGTGTATTGATAAAATAGTAAAATTCAGAAAAAAGTGCTTAACTTTCCAGGTTGTTAATGTATGATTTGTACAGTTACAGTCGGTTCTGTGTATAAAACTTAAGTGGTTGCTTATTGCTGTTCAGAGATTTACTGTACAGTTTCACTTTTTAATTTGATAAACACCTGATTACTGAGATTTCTATGTTACGTCAAGTGTTTCTGACTTAAATACTTTGCAGGATGTGCACATTAGAATGCTAACATACAGTCATGTGAAAAAGAAGCTTGTTTCTCTTTAGTCTTAATGGCTTAAAAGTTAAAGCTATAGCATTAGGAGAACTTCAAAAATGAAGAGATCATTTTCATGTAGGACCAAATTTTTAGATTATCATGGATTGGTTCACTTTTTTGCCTCATGGTTTTATTTATAGAGTTTACAGAGATGTACAGTTCTCTTATGGCTTCAGGGTAAGAATTTTAACATAAACTTAACAAAACTTTAAGATTGCATAAAATAAAAGGTACCAAAGTGCATTTAATGCTGTGATCATAGTTCTCCCTGCGTGGCCCAGTTTCAGATGGTCTCTCTGTTGCAGCTCTTTTCAAGTCCTGTGGCTTAACAATTAGGCCCACATTGTGATTATGATCCAACTACAGTAAACGCTGGCTTGCCTTCATGTTTTATTTACTTTGTGCTGAAAACTTGTGTCAAATATCTCCACTGTGATATGGTGTGCTTTAAAGATGTTAAAAGGCAGCTTTGTAGATTGAAGTTCAGCTTAAATTCTTTTTTTTTCTGAAAGCCAATTCAAATCCTCTACATTTGTTGTGCTTTCTACGGTCACTGAGCCCCGCTATTGCAGACATTTTTTTTTCAAAAAGTAACTGTGCAAGCAAACAAACAAAGAAAATACTGCAAATAAAAAAACACTGCTGCCAATAACACTAAACCCTGCTACCAAAAAAAACCAAAACAAAACAAAAAAAACCTGCAAATAAAAAAGCCCCAACGGAAATCGACTAGGTTCCTTTGTACTTCAATTGCAATAACATTTTGTTTTCAGCTCAGTGCCTACTGTTATTTGTGGTTTTTTTGGGGGTAGACACTGCTCTGGAGTGAGACCGTGCGATGATTCATGTTACTGTTTCACTGCATTTTGGAGCAAAGCTACAGATCTCGATTTTCCTCTTGTTAGTGGTCTTTCTGCACGCTGGTTTTCTCTGTGTTAGCCAAAGCTAACAATAAACCAACAACTTCCAGTTTGCTTTCAAACCTGGCCTAACAAAATATAAAGTGACAATAACATCTTCCCTTATATTCTTGTTCGTTTTTCTGTTCAAACTCCTGTTTTTTTCATTCTCACAGCAGTCTGTGGGGAAAAATACAATCCTTCATAATCTCCTTCCATTGTGGCTTTTTTATTTGCAGCATTTTTTTTTTAGCATTACATTTTATTTGCAGCATTTCTATTGTTTGCTGCATGTCATTTTATTTGGAGCATTTGTTTCATTTGAAGTGGTTCTTTTTATTTGCAGGATTTTCTTTTATTTGTAGAAATTCTTGGTATTTGCAGAGTTTTATTTTATTGGAGCATTTCTTTTATTTGAAGCATTTCTTTTATTTAAAGTGGTTCATTTGATTTGGAGCATTTATTTTATTTGCAATAGCATTTCTTTCAATTGCAGCATTTCTTGTTATTTCAAGCGTTTCAATATATTTCAAGCATTTCTTCTAGTTGCAGCGTTTCAATGTATTTGCAGCGGGATTTCTTTTTATTTGCAGCACAGTTTTGTTATTTCGAGCGTTTCATTTTATTTGGAGCATTTTTTTTTAATTTACAGCATTTTTTGTTATTTGCATTTTATTTTATTTGCTGTTTCGTTTTTTGTTTGCACAGAAACTTTTTTTTTTTTTGTGCTGTGTTGGCAGATCTCTGTCACTGTAATTTTCCTTCCAGTTTCACCAGCCTCAGATTCACATTCAAAGCTCTCTAAATAGTTGATCTCTCTTTTCTCTGTGATTGGCTGATGCTCTCTTGGGAAGATTGGCAGCAGGAGACCTAATTCTTATTGCGGGGCTTTGAGTTTAGTTTCATAAATGTAAGATTTTATTGAATTATTTCTGAAACAAAGAGTTAAAGAGGACGAGGCTTGTTTTTCATGTGACTGCCGCTCACTGTTGAGGTTATAACAGACATGTGAATGAAAAAGTGAACTGACTGAATGTAGACAAAAAGAGATGAGTTACCTATTTCAAATCCTTAAGTGTTTTTTCAGATATATTGTTCTCTCATCTGACATCCTTCCTTCTTTCCTTAGGAGAAATTAAAAGTTTGTTTTGACCTATGAAAACCTCTCCTCTGTTAAATCTGCTCCTGGATAATGTTTGTAAGAAAACGCAAACATGAGGAATGTTCTCTGTGTTTTCTAAAATGAAAAAAAAAAAAAAAGGGCAAAATATCAACTTTCATGCAGTACTCAGTGTAGTTTTGTGTTTACCTGTCTGTTTCTGTGATGTGAGCATCTATTCTTTTCCAAACTCCTTCAGTGAATCACAGTAGATTCATTGTCAAGACGTTTGACTTCCTGCAATGCTGTTTTTCTTTGAGGTTCTGTCTGTCTGTTCAGATTTTATTGACCTATTTTGATCTCTCAATAAACTATAAGATTTCCACACAGGAGTTTTAGATTAAAGCTGAATCACAATCGGCTTAATTGCATTATTTTACCAACGTCCTCCAGATTTTCAGAAATCATCTGGAGCAAACTGGTTCCTCAGCAAACGCCGGTACCAGCCTCGACCTACTTCTTTGTAGGTCAATGTAATGGGCTTATTTATAAATTGAATGAGAATCTCGGTGGAGGTTTCAGTTTCTTGGAGTCATTGTTATTTTCTTTTGTCAATTTACAAAGAAATTCAGACTCTGTCAGTGTTCTCCATCTATTGATAGGAGCTCAAACATCTAAACGTCTTGTCTGCTCCTACAAAGTTTATTTTTGGTAAGAGTTTTATGCATTTTGACTGTATTTGCTCACACTACAAACCTGAGGTTCCTGTGCTGTGATGGAGTTAAATCTCATTGAAAAATTACACTTTTTGTCTTTTTACATCACTATTTTAGAAAAAGTACAATATATAGAGGTGTTACCAAGAAATTAGAGGGGTATTACTGAGCTGAATGATAGAAAATGATAGAAAATATAGCGACAATTCATATTCTTCTAGCTGCTTTGCACTAATTAACTAATTAAATTGTGGAATTTTAAAGAGTCAGCAGCTGCTGACAACAGATCAATGATTATTAACTATTTTTTCTATAGTTAGCATTTTTTCCACTTTAAAATATAATTTTGGCCAAATACCCTCTAAAAAGTACAAAGGCGTTTTGTGTAGACCATCCTTTACATGCAGCAGTCTTTATTGATTCTGGTTCTGCTGAAGGTTTTTTCCTAATCTGTTATTATTAAAGGAGAATTTTTGCTTCTCATTTCTGATCTGTTTGTCATTCATAAAGGCTGTCATCATTAAATTAAAATAATCTGGCATTGTTTGAATAATCTGAACTGTTTTGTAATTTCTAATACTCTGTCAAATTTTTTTTTTTTTTTTTTTTTCGTCTCTGTGTAGTGCTTTGAGGCTACTTCAAGTTGTTAAAAGAGTCGTATTCAAAGATCTTTACTGGGAGCCGTGATAAAAGCTCAGGTTATACAGTCCAAATATTAATTTTAAAGCAAAATTCAGCGTCTTCATTCTTTCACACCAAACCTCTATTATACCCCTGAGAAAAGCGCTCAGGGGATGTTTGCTTTAAAAAACGCTGTGAATATCTGTGATTGTGAGGAAAAAAAATGTTTAAAAACCCTCTTGATTAGCTTCAGTGAGCACATAGCAGTGCCTTTTTAAAATATTACACTTGAAAAAGAAAATATGGATTTATGTTTTTCCAATAATCCAGACAAATATCCTTTTTGTGTGTATGTGTTTACAAGACTGTACAACTTACAGAAAGGAGACAGATTTCAGCCCTGTTACACCACCCCAGTGCTTAATGGTGTGTTAACATTTCTTCCTATGATTGCGTGATGCAGTTGCAGACAAATTTGCTAAAGCGGCACTAGAACTGCCTGCAAATAGTCTCTTTTTTTTGCATTTTCCTCATCTGCTTCAGATGTCTCTGGGCTGTTAGACAAAAGTGAAATCCTCTCGGTAAACTTCAGAGCAATCTCAGGAATGTGTGCCAGGAGCTCTGGGACAGCAGGGAGAACTAAATAAGGACAAAAAAAAAAATAATGCTTCACCGCTGAATAGCATTTTTTAAAGGGACAGTTTCCAAAATATTTAACGTACCTGAAAAATGTTTTAAACTCACATAAAAGGAAATACATTATAATCGAGAGGAAGAGGTAAATGTACATTGAGGATTTCCCTGCGCATCTCCTTCCCTCTTTTGCACAGACACCAAGGCCACGGTCCACATCAAAGGGAGCTATTCTCTCACTCAAAACCACAGATCCCCAACATTTCTGCCAGTGCCAATATTAAAGCAGAGCCTGTCAGAATAAAGGATAAGAGGGTATGACGCAGCTCTCAAATCAATACGTTCTCCCACAATCGAGCACTGAAGCAGAATTTTTAGATGAGATCTGACTGCGTTGAGTCAGATTTCTGTGCTCTTCAGTTCATCTGTTGCTGGAGTCTGTTTTCCCAAGGATGCAGGTTCTTGTTTTTAGACTGTGAAGCTAAAAGATAGAGTGGGAACGTGCTGAATTTGACAATAAAGGTCGCTGTAGCAGAATGAATAATTGAACATGTATTTATTTTATATTTATTTGTCTGTGTTTTTTCCTGTAAGTAGACCATCCAATTAGGAAACCTAACAGCTGGCTGAGAAAAAAAAGCATGGAGGGACATAAACAGGAAGTGGTGAAACCGACCTAATGTTCAGACTAAAGCTCAGAAATTACAATAAGTTACGGATATTTGCCATTTATATAAATGCTCTTTCTATTTGGTATGAAATTTAATAACATTTGTATAAGTTCTCTTTGACATTACCAAGAATGAATGAAGAAAATAAACATTATTTTTATTAGTTTGATATTAATTACCCAAAAATTAAAACAATAATTAAAATCGTCCCAAACAACAAAAGCAGATTATATCAATAGCAGGTATTTGAGCCTGCAGCTGTGTGGTATTTGTAAAACCAAGTATGCTCAGTCCATTTTATTATTAAACGTTTCCGTATGAAATGAGCCCATTAAACTGTCCCGAACCATGCAGTTTTTCGGCACCTGTTGGTTGCAGGTTCAACAAAAAATGGAACAGATCAGTTATGTCAGGAGTCAGAGCTCAGTCTCCCCCTCTGGTCACCGGCAGGAGCCATCTCCAGAGTTCTGACGACACTACACCTCCCAGCAACCCCAGCGCACACTCCCCAGATGCCGCTCAACTGACTCTCATTGCCAATCACTCAGAGGACACTTAAGCACTGCACAGATCTCACTCAGTGCGAATTATTGTCTGTGCCACCCTGCCTGCATTACCGAGTGTTTCATTCTGTATCTGATCCTCTGTGTACCTGACCCTGCTTCAAGCAATCTCTGAAGACCTTCGACTGGACTCTAAAAACTCCAGTCTCTTCTTGGAAGATCCCATGCTTGTGATTGACCTCTGCCTGTCTGACTCTGATCTAGGTTTGTGGACTTTTAGCTGTGCTTAGTTCCTGTCTGGACTAATAAACTGCAGCACGTGGAACCAGCTGTCTGCCTGTTCGTGACACCTGAAATCTGTTGATTGGACCCCTCCCCGTCAAAAATGGGCATTTTGGGTGTCTCCAACATGTCGTTTTTTGATGTGCTGGCCATTCATAAACTCAAGGGCCCGCTACCCTCGGGACGTGGTACCGGAACCCGGTGTCCTAACCTTCACCCGGCACCGGACGCTGTTTCAAACCCAAACCGTTATCAGACGTAATGCTGGAGCTGGACTGGTACCAGATGTGGTACCGGGAATGAACCGGGCCTGGACGCAAACCTGTCCCAGATTAGGGTACCTGCATTAGGGTTAGGGTCCCACTGCTCTTCGTGTCCTGGTACTGACTGGTTCCAGTTCTTGGTTGGGAACCCGTGATTTAACCAGCAAGACAAAGTCAAAAACTAAGAGTTGGGGTCACCCAACACATCAAAAAGTGACGTGGAGTAACGAGTTGGGAATGAGAATGTGTTGAATTTACACAAAATTTAAAATTACAAAAATTTAAACCTAACTACACACACAAATTTTTTTTTAAGTACTCACAAAATACCAGTTACACACCAGACCGCATTACGCACGAATAGGATTTAAGATTCTTTCAACTCCATAGTTCTGACTTCCCACAAACAATACAGACATGTATTATAAAAATGTGCAGACCTAATGTGCTGCATTTCTACCTTCACACAGTATTAACCCTGGTGCTTCAAAACCTTCATTGTTTCTGTTTTTATTCCTGTGTACTCAGGGTTGCCAGATTTATTCCCAATTTAGACTATTCAATAATTAATTGGCCTCAGATAAAAAAACAATCATATCTGGCAAAAGTCTGCTTCAATCCTTCAGGAGCAAACACAAAAAACAAGAACACTGTATCCTTCATCCGGATCTTTTAGTCAAAATAAAACATTAAGTCATCTCATGGAAAAGAAAGGAAAAAAGTGCTCCTTTTTAGGCTTTAAATCTTTATTTGGATTCTTTCATGTTTACTCTTCCGTTTAGGCAAAGATCTTAGAGAAGAAGTCTCTGAAACGCTTGGCGTACTGCTCAGGATGAACTGTTGAGATTTCAGCTCCCGCCTTTCAAAGACAAACAGAAAAATGATTGATTACACTCAGGTGAGTGAAACATGAAAGCAGGATGGAAGTGTGAGGAGAGTCGCTGTGCTAAGCAAATCCTTTTAGGGGGGGACTGATCTCTCACCCCCTGTTTGACGGCCCTGGCGGCGTGAGCAGCTTTCTTCTTGGCATCATACTGCGTCAGCACATCAATCAGACCCATGAAATACACCTCCCTCCGGGGTGCACCTGCAAAGGCGTCGTTCGAAGGAAACTGATCGGCACAGCGCGATCTTACGCTTTAACTTCCGGCACTCACCTTCTGCGCTCTGAATGGCGTACACATCCACGTACGGGTCAAATTCTCCAGGACCCAGCGGTTTGAGGGAGTTCATGTAACCCGGGATACCTTCAGGGGAGGTGGAGCATGGAGGCCCCAGGCCATTTTCACCCTCTTCCTCCTCATCGCCGGATGAGTCCATGTCCTCCTCTTCCCTCTCTGCTCTCTCAACATCATGGATACCCAGCAGCAGGCTGTAGTCCATGATCCTCATACGGACTAGGAACTGAACGGGCACACGTTAACGCACCAACCAGGGCGAATCATGACTCCACACACGAGAAGAAACATTTTCTCACTTCAATATCTCGGTTCAGCTTTTCCATCAGCTTCTCTTTTTCGTCAACGCTCACATGAACCTTTTGAACGTTATTCCTGAAGTCTGCATCTTTGTGACCGGGAAAATCTTTAACCTGGAAGAACACATTCAAGACTCAATCTGTTTAACTGAAAATGTTAATGAAATGCAAACGAAAACAAGCAATTTATTAGATAAAGACCAATCCAATCCTGTTTTGATCTATTGGAAAAGTGTTCCAAGTGGTCTTTTATGTATGATTATGCTGTTTTGAGCCAAAGTCATAAAACCTACATCAAGGACATAGACATAAACGAAGAAGTACATGGATCTAATCGACTGCAAGTGGATGCATTGGAATGCGTCAGAGCAGGGAGCTCGTGGCGTGCCGATTATAGTTTTTGCATCACAAATACAACCTTTTTCCAACAGCATTTTGTCATCTGCTACTGATTCACAAGAGACGCTTAATTTTCTTTAAAGATGTCCTCCATCTTGGGAAAAATGCCATAAGAACATGACAAAAACGCAAAAAAAAAACTGTTTTTTGCATGATGATTTGGTTAATTACTCTCAGTGTATTTCAGACTGGAAAAGTCCATTGGTCTGGACAGAGTCCGCTTCATTTGGTCCAATTTAAGTCCTGAACATTATCCCAGCCAGCGAGGCAAAGGGGCCCCATATGATTTAAAAGGGGATAGAAAATGTGGGCCCCAATTGGGTTTGTCTGCAGTTTCCATGGTGGCCCCACCTGTGCTTGCCCACGTTAGCGAAAGCGGGCACCAAGTGGACTGGCTCGCGACGCAGGGTCCTGCAGAGCAAGCGATCATTGCCACCCAGGCTGCTGGTCCCTGAGTAGCAAAACCAATAGGGGCAAACACAGGTGGGGGCCACCACGGAAACTGCAGACAAACCCAATTGGGGCCAACATTTTCTCTTCACTTCCAAACCATAAGGGGACCACTTGACCTTGCTGTCTGGGACGCTTGGTCTGTTTTCAAACTGCCTTTCAACCTGATGTTTGAAACTTAAAGTTGCAAACAAAACCACATGACTAGAAATCTCATCAGTCATTGGCCAGGATTTGCGAGGGTGGGGCAAAGGAACGAGAGAAAGAATAAAAGTTCTACACTTGATAATCTATCTATCTATCTATCTATCTATCTATCTATCTATCTATCTATCTATCTATCTATCTATCTATCTATCTATCTATCTATCTATCTATCTATCTATCTATCTATCTATCTATCTATCTATCCATCCATCCATCCATCTCCATCCATCCATCCATCCATCCATCCATCCATCCATCCATCCATCCATCCATCCATCCATCCATCCATCCATCCATCATCCATCCATCCATCCATCCATCCATCTATCTATCTATCTATCTATCTATCTATCTATCTATCTATCTATCTATCTATCTATCTATCTATCTATCTATCTATCTATCGATTGATGTGGAAACATTTCTCAGATGGAAACAGAATAAAATAATGGTAGGTGGGTCGGGGCTGTCTTGGATTTGACTTCTGCAGCTTCCTGTAAAAATGTGCTGCCTTGAAAACATTTCTGGACATCTGAACTTGAAATCCCATTTTGTGGCAAAGCACATACTTTCCAGTCTGTGCCTGCAGACACTTCAGCTGGCAGAGGTGCAGCCTGCCAGGCTGAGAAGAATGCTCTGAATACTGAATGTTTTCATGCTGTCAGACACACTGTAGAAGCACAGCTGTATCCAATTCCAGCCTCTAAGGTTGTCATTTTCCAGTAAGGAGACAAATACAGCTCGGCCTAGCTTGACTTTTATCATTTTATGAAATTTATTTAGAAAGAGCCTGACTATTTGACTTTTAGGCTGTTGCTGTCAGTATTACCTGAAAATTCTTAAATAAATCCTAAACACCCACTTTGAAGAAAACTGAATTTTTGGTGTTTTTAACTTGTTTTTGGGGCATTTTTCTGATGATGGAATACATATATAATGAGAATTTAAGATTAAGACTGCATTTCTGAGTATTTTTTCATTCAAATCATTGCAAAATCAGGAGCAGACAAAAAAATGTGGTTTATAGCAGTGACAGAGAAGCTACAATCTGCAGGCTACAAGCCCCCCCCCCCATTCTGATGCAGACAAATAGATCCATGAACGTCTTTGTTTTCCCCATCTGATCTGCCACCTCGCTTAGAACTGTATAGCTCCAATACTGCTCACCATTTTTGTTGCACCAGTAATGTTATGTTGGGATTATGAGGGGCTGTAATCTAGTAAAACAGCGTGTAAAGGTGATGAAAAGAGGAGGCGGGGTTGCTCCACAACTCAAAAGCAAATTAGTAATAATCTATGCCGCAGAAACTGTCTTAGAAAAAAAAAACACACTTTTTTTTTTTATTTTACCTAAAAACAGTATCATTTTAATTAAATGAGCACTGGGAACTATTTAAACAGATTTTACTGATATAAGTCATCAAAAAAAAAAAAAAAACTCTTGGAGAACATCTAATATAGCTTTTCTTCACTATGCAGGCTTGAGCTTGTAAATTCACTTTTTATTTTTTAACACAGAGCCTCTCTTCTGGAGACTCAAGCTCAAGTATGAGGATGGCAAACATGTATTATTTAAACACACATTAATCAGTCAGGCTGCGCATCCGCCATTCGTGCTCATCTGTCTTACACAAGTCCCGCTTTTCAAAGGAAGTCCTCCTTCTGTACCAGAAAGCCTTTTTAGTGATGAGGGGAAATGCCAATCGCTGTTATGTTTTTGCTTCTGCAGCTTAAACTGATCTTTTATAAGCGTTTTTGATCATTTATTTTAGGAAGCAACAACACTTAAAAAGAAATAACTTTATTATCCTCTCTGCAGGCTGACCTTCTCCTTTATTAGCCCTCATATTCTGTATTTGTGCAACTACAGTGCGCTCACCTTCTCTTTGAAACTTGCTTCACGAGACAGCACAGAGCCCTAAGGAAGGAGGACACAGTTACCATTCAGAAGAATGATTATTATAAGCTAATAGTTTGTCAATGCGATGAAAAATAGTTCAGAAAATAGGCCAAAGCAATCATTTCTTATGAACAAGACATGCACTGAATCCTCATTAAAGAGGATGCTACCTTCAGCTCGTACTTCCGGTGTGTGTGCAGTCTGTGGCTGAACATGTTTCTCATCACCAGCAGGTAGGTGTCCTCACTCTCCACAGTCACTCTGTACATGGCCAAGAACTGGGGGAGCAGCGTGCTGCCATGACAGGTGACGATGTACTGGAAGAGGATGAAAGGTCCTCACAGCTGCATGAAGGGATGCAGAAAAACGCTCCTCTGGCACAGGATCAGCACTTAATGAGATCTCTTAAGCCTGTCTTTCTGATGCATTTTTAATATCTGTTTAAAAATGGTTCACGGTAGAAATGTGCATTTTTTTTTTAATGATAAAAAATCAAGATAGGTTTTCATTCAGTGGTTCAATCTGGCTGAATAAAATGGACCCAGACATCCCATGAGAAAAATTATTGTGTGGGTGTAGTCCTTCTAATCATTTATTCATTGAATACATCTTCTCCACTCAGACTGAGCTACGATTATGGAGACTAACTCCATTTCTTAAATCTGTTTGAGTTTTCTTGAGGTACAGAAGATACATTTGAGGTTGAAATCTACACAACAGCCAAACATTTTCAGTATAAAAGCATTTTCTAGGTTTTTATGAACCCTTTAAAACCTGAGGCGTCCCCAGTGACGCTAAAACACAATATCTTTAACATAGTGTAACTTTTAAATCGTTAACACGATCATTAGATTTAGAATCTACTGGTAAACAGTTGAACAGTTACAGTAAATCAAAACACATAAACACTGCAGCTCGAGTGTTAAGGGTTAAAGTACTTTTGCTCATTTCATTTCAATGTGGTTTCAATATATATATATATATAATATATATATATATATATATATATATATTTTTTTTTCAAATTAAAATGTTTCAAATTTACAAACTGGTTTTTGTTAAATGTTAAAATATGTTGGCTGACAATTGATCTTAAAAGTCATTAAATTTCTGTCTTCTTCCACCTCTTTTTTCTGCAGAAACAGTGAAATCCACAACTGTCGTTTTGTCCCATAAATTATTCTTCTCTAATAATTCATTTGTGGAAGCCTTATCTCTATTCAAGGTCATTATTTCTGGAGAGGAAAAAAAAAACAGTTTGAAAGTCTAATATTCATCTTCCAGCTTTGTTGCTCAAAGTATTGTGCATTTGCCATGGCAACTGAGCTTAGAATAATAAGAGGATTTTACCTCCTCTTGTGCAAAAAGGAGAGTGAAACATGTAGGTTCAGGAATATTTAATAAATGAAACAGAACATGTATTTTAACAGGATGTGTGCATTTTCAGAGATAAAGACACAATCGTGAGTCAGATTTACCTGGTGATACTCAGAGAGGATGCTGTGCATTTCCTCCACCTCCTCCGAGGAGATTTCTTTAATCACCAATGTGTGGTCGTATGATGTGAGCATGCTTTTCCTGTCCTCGTCTTTGAGCGGTGCGCTGCGGGCCAAAGAGACCTGTGAGGATGACGGGGTAGCATCGTTAGGGAGCAAAAGACTCCACCAGATACCTGTCCTTCTGACACATTAAATACATTTAATATGAGACTTTTAACATATTTGTGATTAAAGAAGCTTTAATTTATTAACCAACTTAAGTCCCAGAGAGTATATATTATTCTACTTTGTTTAAACAAAATAATTAAGCAGAAATTATCTAGATTTGCAAAATCAAACTTAATTAGGTAATTTTTTTTGTGAAAATAAATACTTTTAGGAGTTTTTTACAGCACCATTAATTTGACTTTTACTTGAACTATTATTGATTCTATTTTAAACCAGTCCTCACACCCAAATACATTGGGTTGCTTTTTTTTGTAACCTGTGTGCCATTTATTTATTAATACCTAATCAATACTATGTGTAGAAGACTGCCTTAGAATGTTGTATCTGTATCAGCTAAAATATGAATTTTTCCTAAAAGTATGGCTAATAAAGCTTTTTTTAAAGACCTGCTTTGTGTTTTTAATATGTTCTTGTGATTTTTTTCTGATGATAGAGAACATAAAGAAAATTAAGCTTAAGAAAAAAACTATGTGGAAAGTACCACAAACCAAGTTGGGCACAGAAAACAATTCAGATATTTTCTGTTACACTGATGTCCCTATGGATTCCTATTGGTTAAAATTACATTTCTGAGTATTTCTTTCTTTAAGACGTGAATCAAGAGTAACAATAAAATACAGTTTGAAAAGAGCTTATTTGTGATGATGGGCAGGCTATAACCTCTCTGCTCAGATCTGTGTCCGTCTTGGTTTTCCTTGTCTAATCTGGTATTTGGCTTAAAACTACACTGCTTGATTTCTCCAATGTTGCTCGCCTTTTTTGGTGCACAAGAAGTGTTATATTTGGGGTGTGAAGGGCTTTAAGCTAGCAGGAAAGAGTGTATACCATTGACTGAATATAAGAATTGGACTGAGCGATTCCTCCCATCTCTGTTCCAAACAGGAAGTACCCGCTGGCTCCAAGAAGACAAAATTCTAGATTCTACAGAGAAATAAACAGCTATAAATCATTAATAGTATTTGTCTAAATGATTATTATTGCTCTGCTACATTTTTTGCAAATATGCTCTTGCATTTCCTAATCCTAATTTTTTTTCATTATATATTTTTTTTATCGCAAGTTATTCAATCATAAACCGACCAATCAGATGCCTTTGTAAAATCCATTGGCTGCCACTGGCCCTCACCTTGAAAGTTTGATTAATAGTTTCTCCCAAGCTTTTTTATCAGTGGAAGGGGTGTGGACTTTGAACAAGCTCACTCCTGATTGGCGACAGCAGTTGCCATAGAAATGTTGACTCAAACCGACTCGGACCAATCACTTTCAAACTTTGCAACGCCTGTATCGTGAAAAAATGGCAACTGAATTGGCTTCCATTGGAGGGGATGTAAAGCATTTTCTATGGGTGACCTCACAATTGCTCAGTCCAGTTTTCTTATACAATCAACAGTGTAAATGGATAGCTTTGAATTTTGGGTGCTGGCAAGGGGTGCTCTGCACCAACGGTCCCGTCCACAGGTCATAGATGAGTTTATAATGAACTATAATCATAATTAAAAGACCGCTGTAAAACACTTTGAAAATAGATCAAAAGACACAATTAAACATGTTAAAGTACTTTAAATCCCAAAGACTGTGACAAACTTTCTGTTTGGGGTGAATGTAAATCAGAGGTGATGTGAGTGGTACAAATCTATTTACTATTTTAATATTTATTACTTTTTTCAAAATCTGAAAAAAACAGAATTTGAGAAAAACGTAGGTTTTACATCTGACATATAGCTTAAACTGTAACTCACTAGAGCTTCCCAACATACTTGACAATTATGATATTTATCTACTCAAGTAATAATACTTTAGCAACACATGCAGTTAACAAACAACCACTTCTCTTTTAGCCTTTTTCTTTCTCTGAAGTCATTTTCATGATTTTGTGTTTGAAAGCTCTTAATCCCCCCTAATTGTGTGCTAAGCAAATCCATGTGATGCAGACATTAAAGCAGCAGGCTGCAGGTCCTGCTCATGCAAAAGAGAAGCAAAGATATGCAAATGTGGACGGAAGCACACATCAATAAAAATGGGCTTGGTTTACCTGGTAGTCCTGATCCTCGATGCCAAAGCGCTCCCGCAGGTTCCTGAACACCTGTGGACAGTACTCTTTGAACTTGAACTGCCCAGGTAGATTCTCTCTAAAAGAAAAAGCAGCAACACTTTGGAGGCACTGCAAGACATTAAATATAACGTTGACAACAATAGCTAATATATTGACGTAGAGTTTATTCATTTATTTGTGACAGGGATCTATGATGTTAATAAATCTAAGTATTTTACTGATACTTATTTGGCATATTGTGCTAATAAATGTCTTACTAACACCTTATAAACACATTATAAACATATTAGTAATGTTTGTTAATGTGTTAATAAAGATTTTTAGGGAATCTTAATATAAAGTGTAACCAAAAAGCTGGTTCATCATTAGTGATAAACTAACCTGATGTTAAAAACATTGATCCAGTCAATTGATAAAAAGGAACATTAATTGAAGTTAAAGAAGATAACACAATTACTATAGTCAGAGTACAAAAACATTGATAACAATTAAATCAAGAATAGTTACATTTTTAATATAATTTAAATTCAACTATAATTAAACAAATTGGAAGGATTGTATTTTTTTCTTCCCATTCCTTTTAAATCAATAAATCAAACTTACCTGACTTTAGTTAATAATCACTATATTTTATGTATCAATCAATAAGTGTCTTTTTTTTTGTTTGTTTTTGATGAATGGATTTCATTATAAATTTGACTAATCTGTGTGATTCTTCTATATTGTCTAAAATTAATACTAGAAATAAACAAAAAAAATCAAATCTAATATAAATGAATTTGTTTCCTCTTCTAGTAACACAAACGTCCGGCAGCATGATCTCAGGAAAACATATTTTATTGTTCCTTCAGGTTTTCCTAAAGTGTTTGAGCGGCCTGGATTCCTGTATGGATTAAGGGATTATTGAAAGCCACCCGGTTTAACTCAATCTGTGTAGAAAGCAATCTTTTTGAAAAAGTTATAGCGGATTCCTGCCATCCATCAACTGTTAACATCACCTTTATTGTGTTTTTCTGATTTTTTCCTAG
Organism: Oryzias javanicus; assembly: GCA_003999625.1. NCBI lineage: Eukaryota > Metazoa > Chordata > Actinopteri > Beloniformes > Adrianichthyidae > Oryzias > Oryzias javanicus. Next base: position 8,352,849 of record CM012441.1, on the reverse strand, counting down.
TTGAATTGTCTCAGAAACACAACCAAATCTGAATTTAACACAAATAGAAGTAATAAGACGAAAAGGGGTACTTGGTATATTTTTAATGATCCTGGTCCAGCTGACTGCTTTTTTTTTTTTAACCTATACATTTATATGATCTTCTTGGATTGTTTTTTAGACTCTTACTTTCCCAAAAAGTGTTTTTTGTTCTGATAAAAACATGAAATGAGTGAGAAGTGACAGATAAATCTCTGACAGCAGATGTAGAGACAGAGCAGAGCAGAGCAGAGGATGTACTTGTTGAAGAGGTGGTTGATGACTTTGATCTTGGTGCTGGCTTTGAAGTCGTCTGGAAGCAGCATGACGGGTACAGGCACCTGGCTCAGGTCATTAATCTGCGCACGATCAATACGGAGAAATAAGTAATGCAGCTTTCTCCACTCGTGAACTCACGCTGACGGGTCCACATACCGAGTGACTGACTCCCCACATGAGCACGCTCAGCACGGGGTCACTGGCTCGGAAAACCTCCACTTTCTGCTGCACGAAATGCTTCTTCTTGGTTTTCCTTTTGGGCTTCAGCGCGCCGAAGGGGATGGAGGGAGCTCCGGGGGAGGACATCGCCCTTGTCAACTGCCCCTGCTGGTCTGGGCGCAGGATTTGGTCCTGAGTATGCAAAAGAGGGCAGAGGTCCGCCTGCGCGCCCTGCAGCTGCGCCTGTGGACCACGGCCAGAGGCGGACTTAGAAGTTTGAGGGGCCCAGCGAGCAATAACATGGGGGCCTCTGCAACCGTTCTGTTATTAATGAACTATTTAAAAAAAAGTAATGAAAGAAAAAAGACGTTTATTATGAAGTGTTTTAAATTACATAATTTAAAAAAAAATATATTGAAATAACATTTTTCCCAACCTTTTTGCTTTTATTTTTATTTTCTGGAGGCTGTATATAGACAAAAATTTAAGAATAAATTCATTCAATTATGAAAAAAATTAGCATTTTGGAAGAAAAAAAAGTTTTTGATTAAAAAGTTGTAATTTTAGCCTTTTTTTAAATAAAGCTTGAATTTATTGAAAATTATTGTATATTTCAAAAAAAAGAAAGAAAATGTTAAACAGATTCAGCGAGATTATTGAGCAGTGTAGTGTACATCCCTTAAAACTTAAAACCCAAATATAACATTCTATTATTCATTTTAAGTTGCACCTTTTCTTTCAAATTACCGCTTCTTTCTCAAACCTTTATTAATTTGTTATTGTAAAATTTTGACCATTTTATTATAATTTATTGATTATATTTTGAAAACTTTTTTTCATAACTTTACTACTTCATTTTCACATTTATATATATATGTATATATATGTATATAAGCTATGTAAAAATAATGTTATGAGATGATCTTAAAACTGTAGTTACGTGTCACATTAGTTAAATAAAGAAAAGTAGAATTTGATTTGTTTATTAAAGGGGAGAATATAGAGGTTAATTTCAATACTCCCACCCCTATCATTGTTATGTCTATTATATGTTTTTGCGTAACTGCCATAATCCTTTTCGGATCAGATTATTTATTAAGTGCTTTTTGAACATCCTCAGAAAACTTGTTTCATAATGTCAGTCAACATTGACATGATTCACATGTCGTATATTAGATTTGTATTGATCCTCATTAGAATGCATCATCATAAGAGTCCAATAATCATAACTACGCAGCGCTGATCAAGTGTTCTCACTGCTTTACTGGTTTCTAGAAGGCTTCTAGTTCATCACACTGAAAAACTTGGTTTAACAAAAATGATATATTAAAAAAGTTTCCATGATCTTAAATTTATTAAAAATGATTTATTTGGTGCCAACATGTTTCTAGTCAGAATATTTTATTTTAAAAAAAGTTTTTTGCCATAGAAGCAAACATGAACACATTATTACAATACAGTAATATCAGTCCTGAAACAATATTGTTCCCATCAAGATATCACAAGTTATTTATTTACAAAATTCTACACTGACCGTAACATATGAGAGAAATGACATGAAGAATATTTGCAGAAAACAAATACATTTAAGGAAACAACAATAGGATTGCCAGTCAACAACATTAAAGGAACGTCATTTTAAAAGAAGAATTAGGAAAGTGAAGATGAGAATGAACCAAATATGCATTTGACCTTTAGAAAAGTGCAAATAATTGTCTAAAATATGTGCAGCTAAATGGTTCAAAATGATTTGCTTACACCCAGGTATTAATGAGGTTTCCATTTAACTTTAAATGAGACTATAGAGAAAGAGTGAAGCCAAAAGGGGTTGTCTGGTCAGTAGAGGGCGCAAAGGTTCAAAGTTCCAGCTGACTAAAGGAAGAGCCGCTTCATGCTGAGAGGGAATGACCGTCATTGCTCTTCCTTCACCTCAGTCCTGGTTTGGTTGACAAGTTCCAGTTTCCTTCACACTTTAGCAGCTCTGGCTGCTTCTGAGGTTTGCAGAAACGGGCATCCCATTCTCGTCCACACACCAACACTTTCCTCGCCATTTACCTCCAGACGACCAACACTGCACAACAACACAAACAGAAGAATTCAACCCTCAGCTCAGCCAGTCTTGAAATGCTCCTTGGCCAACCCACCTGCTTTTTTTTTTTTTCTGAAGAAGCCACGCTTGTCACAGTTCGGCATGTAGATGTCATGATGAGACTGGAATACATGAGCATGGAGTCCTCTCATGAGAGTAGTGAGGAGTTTACGACATGGAGCCTGTGGTGGAAACACAACATGCTCACTGACCTCCTGTCAGACCAAATGAAAAGCGTGTTTTCAAAATTTTACCTCGATCTGCTCCTTGGCAGGGGAGGGGTCTACAATCAGAGTTTAACATAGAAACAGGTTACAGTAAATACATTTTTTATAAATGCACAAAATCAGCTATTTGACATTTTTTACTCACCTTTTGGGTTATACTATTAGAAAATACAGGAAAAATCCCAACGGTAATGTACAGGACGTCGGAAACATTTATATTTTCCATTTGTATCAAGAATAGTGATTAAATTCTGTTTTTTCTGTTTAAAAACTCACTCCAGTCCTCTTTCGATCAATTGTGAAAGTGTTCTTAAAAGTCTTTGAAATCTAATTGTATCATTTTTAGCCAAAATCCAAAAATCTGTGCCATTTTCTAGGACATAATTTCTGCAGAGCGGCAGTAGTTTATTAGAAATGTGGGACTGTTAACGTGGATCAACGCTGCCCCACTTCCCATCACCCATCTGTTTTCATGATCTCACATTAGCTTACAGCCCCTCACACTTGCAAACTAGCATTGGCGCTGCAGCAAAAATGGCGTGCAATACTGGAGCAATCCAGCTGTACAGTTTAGAGCCAGACACCAGCTCAAACGAGGAAAGACGTGCATGAATTTATCTGCAAGTGGAGCAGGGAGCTTGTGGAAAACTGGTTGGACATTTAAAGGGTTTTTCAGTGTTTTTTCATCTGCTCACAACAATTTGTGTAAGAAATACAGTTTTAATCCTAATTTAAAAACGTTAAAAACAAAACATGATTTTCATTGGTTTAATTAAGTCTACATCAAAAATCACACTCGGGCTTCTTTCTGTGCGCTCCTTACCAGCAGAGTAGGCCTGCTGGGTGGGCTCATCACTGCTCACGTTCCTGCAGACTCCTCTTCCCTCCAGCAGGGCATGCAGGGGCCTCGTCTCATCCTCTGAAGGCTGACAGCGCAACCTGTGGGCGCAGCTGCGAGTGTACACGCCACACGGATCCCCGAGAGCCAGACCGGTGAAAGTGGACTCTGTTTTTAGTTGGGACCTGCAGGTGGGACATCCTCTCTGTGGCAGGGTGGTCAGAGGACTTGAGAGAGCCGTCTCCAGGAGGAGCATCACCAAGATGTGTAATAGCATCTTGCACCCAAAAGCTTCTCGCTCCCCAACTTTTTTTTTTATTATTATTCCTCAGAGTGAGTCTCTCCCTTCATGGTTTGATTTCCTCCAGCCAGGACGAAGACGGAGCCGACAGATGGTGGCAGCAGCTTTTAAAGAGCATAAAGTGGCGTGGAAAGGTATGTGAGGGCGTGAGGGTCTCATTCCACACAGCTGACCACACCCACAGTTGACAAAGCAGACAAACAAATGCATTAATGATTAGCTGTCTATCAGCATGTACTGACTGATATCTGAAGTCTTGTTTTCTCTCCACCTGAATTTATAAAAAACAAAAAAATTCCCCCAACAAGACCAAAAATCTTAGTTTTAATCTTAATTTACTTTATAAATGTCTTCCATTGTGAGACAAATACTATAAATGCATGTTTAAAACACCCAAAACACTATTTTCCTTGGAATGGGTCTTTGAGGACGTGATGTGATTCTGGAACTGCTGAATGGTAAAATTGAATGAAAGCCTACATTTTCTTGCTGCTAGATTTTCACACAACAAATCTCTAAGGCAGTTTTTTTTGCCCCCAACCTGATGTTCATTTATTCTTACTTGCAAATTAACTAAGTTCAAATGTATTTTCGGGCCACTCACTTATGCAGCCTACAATAAACTTTACACTTTGAATTCAGATTTTAGAGGATATTCATGAACGATGCTGGATCCAAAATCATTAATTGATTCATTTATTTTACAAGTTTACATTAAATAAAATTAAACTATCTTCTTTTTCAAATTGCAATTTCAAAACCGTTCCTGCTCGAATTTAGCAAAAAATAATGCTTAATTGGTGATTCAAATAGAAAAATGAAATTACTTATAATTAACTTTAAGAGTTTTTATATTATAAAATGGGAGAAAGTTTGGAAAAGATGTTTCCAAAGCAAAAATGAGCAAAACCTCATGAATTGAGATTGCATGTAGTTAACAAATATTAATTTAAAATCACCAATATTTATTAAAAACACTGATTGAAATAACTGAAAAATAATAACAGGTTTTAAGGGTCTCAAACAAAATATTAGGTGTTTTAGTTGTAATTAAAAGCTTTAGCTTACAATTTAAACTTTATTTTACTAATCACATTTTTTAAACCCACAGGTTGAGTTCTTTTAAATATATATTTTCTATATTAATATTATCAATCATATAAATGTATTTAAAACAAAAGCTGGATTTGAAAAGAGTTAATCATTTACTTAAAATCAAATTTGTCACAGACTGAGTGACTGACACTTAGTACAATCAATCTGGATTGATCTCTCAGTATTCAATATTAATCGTGAAATCCTTAAATAAATGTACTTTAACACGATTATCAATTCCTATCGTTTTCAAAGTAGGATTTAATGACAAGTTTATGTGAAACCTGCTTTAACAGAAAAATAAGTTTGTTATTCAGAAAATAAATTTATACCACATATAAAAGCAAATCTGCACATTTAATGGAATTGATTCTGGATTTTGCCTGCAATCCCAAACCCTAATTTAAAAAAAAAAAACTGTAGCGAGTCATCTTTTTGAGCTCATGACAATTTAAAAGGGATCAAAAGAAGAAGATTAACATTTTCCTGAGTGAGTTAACAATATTTGCGTCAAAGGTTAACAGGAAATAATGACAATGTGAAGGAGCACCTTTAAAGGAAAGATGACTAAGACATTAAAGCCCATGGGAAAAAAAAAAAAAAAAAAAAAAAAAAAAACTCCACCCAGTAAATTCCACACCGTGAGTCACAAACGCGTTAAACTCAAAAGACAAAATTCAAGCACGCGCTCACAGAGGGAAACTAATTTAAAGTATTGAATTAAACCATGAAGGCAAATCTACACCATATAACCCTAAAAAATGGTTCAGTTACAAGAATAAATAAATCATATAAAGTAAATAAAAACAAGATCTGTAACAAAAACAATCAAAGTACCTTAAAGGGACACGTGGGGGAAAGCGGCAGTCATAGACATAGAAAGATAGACGCCGCATCACGTGATCCTGAGTGAACCAGCGGAGCCGCCATATTCCTGGGGTCAACCTAAGCTAGGCTACATTCACAACCACATAGACTGAACCACTGAACGGAGAATCGCAACCGATTGCAACCATGCCTTTTGCTTGTGCAGCCTTCGGATGCAATAATCGGCGCTCGATTCAGAGCTGATCACGTGGAATTACATTTCACAAGTAAGTTTTAACAGTTTTTGTTTTTTACAAGTTTTTTCAAGCCACCCTGAACGTGTAATCGTAAACGACGTTATGTGGCTAACAGCAAATATGCTAGCGGCAAAAACTGTTCCTCCCTCGTGTATTATTTTACTATATTGTTAATATTTTTTCCTCTTATATAATTTCCGAGGTTTCCCAGTGAGGTGGAATTACGGAGGAGATGGGAAGTTGCGATGAAAGACAGGATTTTTGTTCACCGAGTTCTCCAGCCTCTGCAGTGAGCAGTTTAAACCGGATGATTTTGACCGGACTCTGTTTTTCATAAAGTACGGCTGCACCACATGGCAAAAATGACTACTCTGGAGTTTCAGAGTGCCAGCACACGCAAGAAACTGTTCTACACAAGTTCTTTTTCAGGGGTTTTAGTTGTGGCATTTTGTGCACAACTAAGTATATAAGTATGTATGTTCTCATAGTTTTGAAGTTTCTTGTTTACTAAAACAAATGTATTTCGTTATTTTTATTCTGTAACGTAGCAGATGTTGAAATGTTTATTGTGCATTAATGCCATAGTGAGGATAAAGTCTATATATGTGTTTGATTTTCTTTGTTTAAGGCTGAACAAATTTCCCCCTAACATTTGAAACACTTATTTTTACTGAGATCACCATTACATGTTTTTTTCTGTGTTTTTTGGTAGGTTTTGATGAGTTAAATTGTTTTTCAACCCTCTCAGATGGAGAAAATTCAAATAAATAAATAAATAAAATAAACTATCAAACTTGTTTTGCATATTGAATCAATTCTTTCTTCATTAAAATACCATAATCATATGATATATTATGTTTAAAAGCATAAAACATGTTTTTTTTTTTAACTCTCAGAAACATTCCTCATTGGAAACAATGGCACTGCAGGGGCGCTTTGACCTCGTCAAGATGGCGGCGCGTTGAGACGTCAGCTCCAATAGGGGGCGACAAGCGATGCGGCGTCTATCTTTCTATGTCTATGGCGGCAGTGCGCAGGTTTAAACACTCGAATCTGATTGGTCGAGAAGGCGGGACTTCCGGTAACACAGGCTGGACATAAAGTGACAGACTTTCGACTCCTAAAATTTGAAGAAAACGGAAGAACGCCGCTTCACAAGTTAGTAAAAAGTAAGAAGTTAATGTTAAGAGGAGTACGTTTAGCGGTTTATCTGTATAGCTTGAGTTATATGAACATTTAGGTGAGATAAACACCCAAACAGTGCGATGGTTTCAAAACGCTCCAACTAGGCTAGCCGGTCAATGGAGTCCCGTTTGTAGTTTATTAAATTCGAGGCGTTTGGGAAGGCTCGTAATTTTATTATTCATAATACGTTTCTGTGTTTATTTTAAATATTATCTGTTAATTCTTGTTATTTAGTCTTCTCGGTGAAGATAAGCTCGTTAGTGTAAACAGTCATATTATTTCCCTCCACGAGTCTAATTTTATTTTATGAGGTATTATTTAACATATGAAACTACTGGAGAGAAGAATTCGGCTTCGTGAAGTACGAGGTGTGCGTTACCGAGAGCGTCTGAAGAGGATGCTGAGAGACGGAGACGTACTCAGGTAATGCATGGCGTTGATACATCAACGGTTTAGATGAAAGTGAAGTTATCATTTGCATATCTTTCCGACAGTGTCTCCCTTCTAATTTTATGACTTCATGTTCATTTTTTTTTCTGACCTTTACCTGTCTGGTTCCTGTGCAGGTATCATGGGAATTCAGATGAAGTTGGCTGTTTTGTTGCAGCCAGGCCTTTGTCAAAACGGAACCGCTACTTTGAAGTAAGACCTCACGACGTCCTCCTTTATGTAGAGCTAAAACCTTTATTTATTTGAAACAAAATTATCAAAATGCTAAAAATAATTCTCAGATTACAACAAACTTTGAATTCAAACCTGTTAATATCTAGATCTGTTAGTTTGTTCACTTTATGATGGTAGTTGAATAACTGTTAACTTCTCCTTTCTTAACATCTTTCTGCAATAAATATTCGATCAATGTTTTGTTTTATGTCAATTTTATAACAAGAACAAGAAAAACTGTTTTCTTTAAACATTTATGTATGAAAATGTAAAGAGATTTCCAAAGGAGGGCATGTTTTAAAGAATCAGGTACTTGTTTAGCAGCAGAGATTGACATTTTTGTTTTTTCCAGGTGACCATCGTGGATACAGGCGTGAGGGGGATGATCGCCGTTGGTTTGGTGCCTCAGCTTTACAAACTGGACCATCAGCCTGGCTGGCTTCCTGATTCTGTTGCTTTTCATGCAGATGATGGAAAGTATGCCATGTTTTTACATTCTACATGTTTATCATAAGTTTGCATTTCTTTCAATGCAGGATTAGGCAGAAGTCTGTTTTAGTTAAGCAAATTAAAAACATTTTTTTTCCCTTTTTCTTTTGACTTTTTGAGTGTCATCAACTTTTTACAGAGAACTATTCTCTCGTCTGCCTCTGACATATTTTATTTTTGTTGTGTGTCTTTACAAAAAACCCAATTTGTAAAGATTTTTTACTTTTTTCTGTCTGTAGAACGAGAAACTTGACGCAAAATGAGAAATTGTTTTGTAATTCTACTTTGTTTTGTTTTTCTTCCGTTTTCTTTATTTTAAAGTTAACAGCTCAATGACGCCTGAATTTATTTACACAAAAAAAAATGTACTCATGTTTTTGCTGTTTTTTAAATTCTAGATTAGGGAGATTTTTGGGGCTGAAGTGGTTTGACGCATGTTTGCATCAATAAGTGTCAAAAGGTTAAACTCTGTGACTCTTCCCCGCTCTGGGGCATTGACTAAAACCTCAATCAGTCCAGTAAACAGGAATCCACCAAACCATCAGGTTTCACTTGGTTGCAGTTTTCTGTTTATCTTTGTGTTTGTCATCACTTAATTGTTTTGGTTCTGAGGCGATTGAAGCTACGTTGCAATCAGAATTTTTTTTGTCCCCAATCAGATTCCAAGAGATAAAGTCCTGATCCAAAACTTTTATAAAACATTTTCAGAAAATGAAAAAAAAAATGGAAAAAATGTCCTATTTTTTTTTTACTAACCTTTTTTTACCATTCAACACTAAAACAGTCCACTGCTGTGAAATAGCTTGAACAATCAAGTAAAAAAAAGTCAAACTATCAGCTAGAAAAAAAAAATGGTGATAACTAGTCTTAAAAAAAAGTCTCGAAACTGCAGCTTTCACAACTAAGTCTTTTTTTGATTAATGATCCATGTTTACATAAAAAATTCTTAAAAAATAGAAGTGATTTTCTCAAATCTTTGTTGCTGTAGGCCAGTTTGGAGATGATTAGTCATGTAGCAAAGTTTGCTGACTGTAGCTTTAGAATCTTCAGAACATTTTTGATCATATATGATTAAAATCTTAATTTAAAGATAAAAAAATGACTTTCTTCCATAATTGTTGTTGAAGCCTGACTATAAGTATTCATGACTAGGTCATATCAATGTAGCATTAGTTTCAGTTGTTTGAACGACTATGATTTTTTTTAAAATTTATTTTTAACTCCCGGAGCCTACACTTTGCAGCCGATTGTTAAACATCAAGAGAGGGCTGTTCTCATTAAAAAATGAACAAAAACCCACCTTTTTTTCTTTTAATTAAATGCTTTTGTAGGTTGTTGTTTGCGTTAAGACAAAAAGCAACAGACACTTTCCGTCAATATTAAACATTTTTTACGTAGAGTTTTTGAACCCTAAAGTCTAATATTTCTCTAACTTTACCAGGTTGTTTTTCTGCTTTAACTGCTGCTATATTCCGCTGCGCTTTACATCAGTCAGATGTTGTGATCCGTTCATGATATCCAGACTTGTGGGGATTCATTTGAAATAACGAGCTTAAAACATTAAGTGCTGAAAAGACTAGTAAAATATATATTTGATCACTGATCAAGAGACGACATCCGATTTGTATCGAGTCTGAGACAATGTGACCGGGCCTGATTTCTGATCACGTGATTGGATCGCTACATAATAGAAGCCAACGTTGGTGTCACCTTTAGGGGTTTCATTACTTGCAGTAAATCTTTCTTAAATATTTTTTTTTTTTTTTGAGGGGGGGGGTTGCATGTTGATCTTCCTGATCACACGGCAGGACATTGAATCATCTCCTCTTGTTTCTCTGCAGGCTGTATAACGGCAACACAGTAGGGCAGCAGTTTGGAGCAAAGTGCAGCAGAGGGGACCGCATCGGTTGCGGAATCTCTCTGGACTGTGATGAAGGACAGTTAACAGTGTTTTTTACAAAGAACGGTGCTGAAGTAAGAACCCCATCATCACAGATTTTCTAAAATCATGAGGTTTTTAACCAAATCAATTTCTCAAAAACTAAATCTCCTGTCTTTCAGGTTGGTAGTGTCGACATCCCAGCATCCCCTGATGCGCTCTACCCCGCTGTGGGCATGCACTCGTTGGGGGAAGAGGTGCTTTTGGACCTGAACGCTGAGTGGGGGACAGAGCAGGATGATGGACAAATGATAGTTGATAGCCACGAAGAGGACTGGGCCCGTCTCCATGACATCAAAGCCACAGGAACGGTGCGTCTTTGGGCAGGTTTTGTTCTCACTAAATGGATTTGAGCAGACTGGAATGACTGCCTCCGGCCATTTTCATCAGCTTTAACAGAGCAGAGCAGGTGGGGTCGAGGTAGAAAAGAGGCGAGTTTGGAAGACGGTTTCAGTGTGTTTTTTCACGTCGCTCTGACTGAAGGCAGCAGTATAAACTGTAAACCGTTTCTCCAGCCAAAGCATACCGGAAATGTCATGTAATATGTTACAGAAGGATAGAGACAAAACCAGAATGTGACTTGGACATATTCTGACTTTTTTTGGTTGGTTTAGTTTTCGAAAAAGTTTGCAATTCTTTAGTATTATTTCAGTTTTAAATTTTGTGTTTAACACACAACCATCACTATTCAGATGTGAAGAACTCTCAGACCCACAATGGATGCTGCAGAGAAAAACTGCCATCCCAGATCAGATGGACGATGATGTTTAAGTTCAGCCCCACAGATTCAAACAAATGGCCGTTTAGTTCAAAACCTCCTATGTAAAGTGTCACAGTAGAATGCAACTTCTGCTCAAATGAACTATTGTATTTTTTCAGGATTTCTGTATTTTGTTGTCCCTTTTTAAAAAAAAAAAAAAATCCAGATGGAGCTAAGTGTAAGTCAAGAACTTCACGATGCCGTCAGAGTTGATTTAATTGGTTTGACATTTTCTTTTTTTTTCTGCTTTAAAGACCCACTCCAATCATCTTTTCAGCCTTTTTGATAGCGTTCTCAGTGGCCTTTTAATTATGATTCAGTCGTTTTTAGGCAAATGTTGTTCTCTTGGAGATAGTTTCTGCGGAGCGGCAGTACCATAAATCTTCCAATACCTGAATGTTCCACAAGAAGTTTGAACACTAATTGGAAAGAGCGTTTCTTGGCCATCGCTACACAACACAAATATCACAGATATCCAGCATCTGCACAACTGTGCATGACCGGGGGAAGATGGGTGGATCTTAAGGGAGCCCGGCCACTAGTAGAGACCGACATCTAACAGTGACTTCACCTGTTGGACCCAGCGGCTATTGGAAATTGGTTTCAATAAGAGATGGAGTGCAATTGGCAGATTCTCCATAGTTTATTTAAAATTCCCCTCTGAGTTGTGTGCAGGACTGTTGGTTAAGCCCGTCCCCACTTCCCGTTGTCCATCTAATTTACATACTCTCTTGCTAGCTTGCAGCCCCATCACACCCCCAACCTAGCGGTGCAACAGAAAAAGCGAGCAATATCAGAGCTATTCAGTTGTACAGTTTTGAGCCAGCTTGGATGAGGAAAATGAAAACGTTAATGGGTAAAATTAAATCTATTTGTCTACAAGTGGATGCATTAGAATGTAGTGGAGAAGGGAGCTGATGGCCCACCTGGCGTATTTTGTACATCACAAATACAAGCTTTTTCAAACTAAATTTTTTTGGTCTGGTCCTGAATTACCACAATTTCAGTCAAGAAATATTCAGAAATCCAATTTTAAGTTTAATTTTCTTTATATATGTCCTCTGTCATCAGAAAAATGACAGTATTTTCATTGGAGTCGATCTTTAAACGATCTTAGAAACGTGTGCATGAAAAACCTTTTATCTTTTTAAGTTAAAAATATTTTAAAATGTTTAACGGCAACAGTTGGAGCAAAAGAAAAACTCGAACATTTTTATAGTTATGTGGAATTTGAGCGTTATAAATTTTTTATATGAGATGATCCTTTCTTTTTAAGAGGTACCGGTAAATACCATGATGTGTAAGGACTAGAACTTTTCCTCTTATACGCATCTTGATACATGGTCTACAAACTTAAGGATTCAACTAACTTTGCGGTGATACCATACAGTCCAATTATTTTACCTACATAGATACAATCTAGATATTTATTATTCATTCGGCATTTAAATTTATAAAGGAAAATGCCTTTTAACAAAGAAACATTTTCTTTTTTCTTGCTATCACTTTTTATTTTTAAGCAAAGGAAAATGCTTTAACTTCTCCAAACATAAACATTTGTGATTAAAAAAAAAAAAAAGTTTGTCATTTTCATTTCTTCCGACATTAATTGGAATTGAGCTGATTTGGTTGAAGCAAGCTTGTGATTGGATGTCTGTTTATTTGCATCACATGTATAGAAAAAGACAGTAAAGACACAACAGGAAGACAAACTTACAAAGTTGAATGGACATCAATTATTTACTCCTTTTAACCAACATAATCTTGTTTGTATCTGTGGTTTTCAATCAATCTTTTTGTTACTCCCAGTATTAGATCCATTTTTCAAAATGTGTCTTTCTTTTACATCGTTATGAGATCTTTAAAAACATCTTTATGCTTTCAATGTTTTCATCTTTGGGTGTGTTTTGTTTTTATTGTTGGACTTCAGCCCAGTTCCTGCTGTGGATAAATTCAGCTTCTTACTAATCTAGCTGGCATTTCAAAACAAAAGCATGAGTCTAAACAGCTGGCCTTTTCAAAGAGGCTGCTTCTATGAAAAAGGAAGTGTTCGTTCTCGTTTATCAGCTGTGTTTCAGGTCTTTTTTTTTTGTTTTTTTTTAACTTTGGTGGTTGACAGAAGAGAAGCAGTGTGGTAGTAAAATAAGACCACTGTAGTGTCCACTTCAAATGACGTCAAAATCTTGATGGTGTTTCCTGTTTCGCAGGAATAATAACATTTCTCCTTTATAATAAATCCCTGCGTTGTCACCAAACAAATCAAAGCTTTTTTTAATGTTTTTGCAGCTTCTGGAGTACGTAGGAAAAGGGAAGAGCATCGTGGACGTGGGTTTGGCCCAGGCCCGCCGGCCTCTCAACACCCGCTGCCACTACTATGAGCTGGAGATCGCAGATGCTGGGGAGAAGTGTTACATCGCCCTGGGGCTGGCTCGCAGGGTGAGACACTCCGGATTAGTCAACAGGATAATGACCACGTGTCTCAGGTACAGCTGTGATTTACAGTACCCGCTCAGCTGTTGCAGTCTGGGGAAGAACACTTCCCCGTCCCGCCTCCAGCACCTCATCATCTGTCTCGCTCACACGCACCGCTGCTCTCACCAGGTCCAGACTGAGTGATGAATGAGAGCAGGAGGGAGGGCTAACCCCTGAATGAAAACTGTCTCGTTTTACGCTCATGTTTTCCATTGATCTAACATGGAAGCTGAAGGTGTCTGATTTAACCGTCGGTAGTCTCTGAACGCACCGGTGAGTCTCCAAATCACATCGGCTGTTGATGCAGAAATGACCGACATCCCTCAATAGAACAGTTTAACTTCTAAATTTAACACAACTTATTGTTATTATTTTTAACTTTGAATATTTTGTATTTCAAACAACCACAACAAGATTTATGATGCATAATTGTGATAAACTATAGAAAAAATCCTCACAATTTTCATTATAGTTCACTGGAGCTTCACCTGAGTTGTTTATCTTTGTGGATTTATTCAATTTTTTTTTTATTTTCTACATATTTGATACTTTGTTATAAACTATAAAAACTGTTTGTGTTTTTGCGACTTCAGCAGTCAAAACATGACAAATTTGAGTTTTTTTTTAAACAGTTTAAGGTTCATTGTGAAATTATTGTGTAGTGTAACCAAAACTTTATACAGTCGTCTGAAGAAATTAGCACATCCTTGTTAAATAATCAGCTCAGCTTTAAAAAAAAAGTTCATATAACAATGTCCAATTTTATATTGAAAAAAATTCTAAAAAAGACAGTGATTTTAAGAAAAGTTGAACTAAATCATTGCTATTATTGTACTTGGAGAAATAAAGATCTGAACAAAAATTCACATTTTAATGGAGGTCAAAGTTCGGACCTCCTAATACCTATTTTTGCTCCTTTGGCTGAAATCGCATCACTGATATACTTTTTTTGTGGCATCTACCAGTCTCTTAAATATGTTTTTAAGTGTGAAGTGTCTAAACTTAAACATAAGCAGAAATTACATTCTTTTGAAAATACTTTTTCATAAAAAGCTTTACATTTTTTGTCAAGTGCTATCACTTGGATCACTTAGTGATGTTCAAATTGATATTAAATGTCTATGTATCCAAATATGAGGGAAAAAATCAAGGCTTTCATCAGGTGTCACGACTGTATGTTTAAAAAAAAAAAAAACGACCCCAGCTTTCATTTCGGTCCATTGGAGGGGCTCTTTAAATGCTATTGTCTTAGTTTATCTTGATTGTTTTTGAACCATCTGATCTGCGTTGATGAACATGATCTTCATCGACTCTGAGACCTTTGGAACATTTAGAAAACACTGCACTAATCTGAGTGCAGTTATAGCGTCATTTTAATGTGGACAGGAAGTGGCGTTTGGCTCTGGGATCCATCTCCCAACCTGGAAGATGATGGATTACTGCTGCAGCCTCTCCTGACTGGAAGCTTCTCACTCCTCCCTATTAGTTACTGTGTGGGCATGTATTGGCCTCAGGAGAAAGGCGGTCTTTGATTTGGCTGATTGTTTTCCTGGAAGGGTTTTTTTTTTTTTTTCTGGATGTGTCTGCGGTTTGATGGAGCGTCATGAATCCATCACTGCTGAGGTTTTCTTTCCTGCTCCGTCATCTCCTGCATCCATCTGCTGATGGGGAGCAGCACACTTTCTTTCTGGAAAAAAAACTCTGTGCCCTAGATTTCTTCACACCAAACTTTGTGGGTTTTTTGGTTTTTTTTTTTGGGTTCTGGCATTTGCTGCTCTGCTGCAGTTTATCTCCGAGGCAGCTAATGGTTGTCTGAGAATGGGCAGCACCATCTGGTGCTGCTTCAGGTGCCAGTTGTAGCGAGATTCATGGTTCCTCGTGGCCACGCAGCAGATTTGCACACAGATTGCTCTGCAACATGAGTAATTCTACCCTTGTTTTCACAAGAGTTAACGTGCACACACGAGGACAGTTGGAACAGCTTTGTCCTGTGACTGATCCAGAGCCTCAGAACGCCACTGTAAACAAAGACTGATGTAATGTGCACAGAAGGTGCGACTCTCAACCACACCCACAACTGTTTTTAAGACGTGTCTTTCTAGTGAATGTGAGAAGAATCAGTGGCGAACTTAGCAGTTTGGGGGATGAACAGTGACGTGGGGCGGTTGCATTAATCCTTTAGTTGTTAATATTATTGACCTTTGTTTTACATTATATTCTCGTAAAGATGACAAACCTCTTTTGCAAGGCCTTGCCAAGAGGCAGCCACAGTTACATTAAAACATTGAGACAGTCAAACATTTGAAGCTCTAAAAAGTGTAAAGGGTACATTAAAACTTGAAATACTGAGTCATAAAACAATGAAGAACTAAAATCATAAAACGGCAATTGTTTGTCCTTGAAGACATGTAAAGATGGCACTTCAGTTGTTCACCTTTTTGTAAAATGTTCCAGATCAATGGAGCTGCATGAACAAAAGGTTTCTCTGTGCAGCCAAAAGGAACAGAAAGCAGGGAGGGAAAAGGAGGGAAGGCTTCTCTCTCTAAGTCATTTGCGACTGTAAAATTCTTTCCTATATAGTAAATCGTCCATTAAATACTCGCTTCATTTGTCCACTTTATACAGCGTCAAAGTCCAGAACGCTAATGTAACTGGAAATCATATACAAATGTGTTTAAAAAAAAAAAAGTATTTATATACTATGTTTTATTATTTAAAGAAACTTTGAATTTATTGAATGCTCCCCCATTCAAAAAAAGCAAAAACAAACAAAAATACTTGAATCTTGTCATCCAACTTGTCTGTTATGTCTTTTTTCTGTTAACTTTCAGGATTATCCAAAAAACAGACATCCAGGTTGGAGCAGAGGATCTATAGCTTATCATGCAGGTGAGTTTTTGTTTCTTCAGACTTTAAATCTTTTGTAATTTTTATTACAAAATACATTCGAGTACAGGCATATGGAATTGTTTGTGTTTTCTTCGACCTTCCATGGTAATGTCCTGCAGACGATGGGAAGTTGTTTCATGGTAGTGGGGTCGGAGACGCGTTCGGACCGCGCTGCTTTGAAGGGGACATTATGGGCTGTGGGATCATGTTTCCACGGGACTTCAACCTCGACGTTGGAGGTGATTATTCTTGCAATCGTTTCCCTTTCATGTATAGGGAGAAAATTGACTCATCTGATTAGTGTGTGCGTAATTCTTCATTTGTAACTCATACATTGAGTCTATTTTTATGTATTTGCAATTGTGTATTCACATGTACAAAAATAAAAAACACAAAATAAATGTACACGCATACAACTTAAAATTACAACAGCTTTAAACTAAAGCTGTTGTGGGTGGGGATCAAGTGTCTCTTCTCCATTTGGTGTGACCAATGGAGTGAGACAAGGAGGTATTTTATCCCCACTTCTGTTTAACCTGTATGTGGATGACCTGTCGAAGGACCTGAATGCATGTAAAACCGGTTGCATGGTTGGTGGTTTTAAAGTCAATCATCTGATGTACGCAGACGATTTGGTTGTTTTTAGCCCCAGCAGCTCCGGATTGCAACAACTTTTAAATGTCTGTTCTGTATTTGGTTTTAATAATGATATTTTATACAATTCTAGTAAAAGTGCTGTGATGATTTGTCGTACAAAAGAAGATGTAACATTGAATTTTCCTGCTTTTAAACTCTCTGGTTCTGAGCTTAATGTCTGCCATAAAGTAAAATATCTTGGACATGTCATTAATGATAAATTTACAGATGACGATGATATTCACAGACAACGTTGTATCTTATATGCTCAGGCAAACATGCTTGCACGCAGGTTTTATTCATGTTCAGAAAATGTTAAAATTCTTCTTTTTAAAACTTACTGCACACCACTGTATACTGCCCACCTGTGGACTAACTACAGGGCATCCAGCATGAAGAGGCTGCAGGTTGCCTATAACGATGCCCTGAGACTTTTATTAAAACAGCCACGGTGGTGCAGCGCGAGCAATCTGTTTGTTGGTGCAAGAGTTAATACTCTTAAAGCTTTGTTGAGAGGTTTTATCTATGGTTTTATTTCTCGTCTCAACATGTCAAATAACCAGATCATCTTAACTCTCACTAATGTGAAATACAGCACTTTTAAATACCGGTCCCCAATCTGGAGGTTTTGGTATGGCCGCCTCTTTAACATTTTTATGTCTGTAATTGTTTTTTGAGCTTTTTAGTTTTTAATTGTTTTTATTTCCTTTTATGTTTTTATGTATTTTTTTACATTTTTATTATATATACATATGTACATTTATTTTATTCCTTTTAAGTCTTTTATCTGTTGTGTCTTTGTGGTAAATGGACCTTGAGTCTGTAATAAAGTATCTATAACTACACACACAAATCTTAAAAATGTACACACCGAGTGTCTCACATCAGATTTGTGTGTAAATATATTAACTTTTTTTTGGCTGTTGATGTCTATAAATGGGACTTTAAAAGTTCTGTCTGTTTGTCTTTGCCAAATTTTTGACAAATTAAGATAAACTTGTTTAATTCTTGAAAAAAATAGTCAAAAACTGTCTGTGTGCTGCCCCCTGAAGGTAGAATCGAGGTGTTACAGTTCAATTTTGTGATTGGTCAAAGCATGTAAGTTTCTGAAGTCCCATGTCATGATCTGCTGCTCCAGTAAGGACAACCATCCTGCCCCCAGGCCCCACCCCTCTGGCTAGATCTTCACATTTCAGATGTGGGTGGAGTCGGGCTCCAACTTCTCTGTTTGGTTATCCTTTAAAGACTGGCGTGTGTGGTTAGTGTTAAGATGCTGCAATTCAAAGTCGTGCTTGTGTAGATTTATTTTGAAATGTTTGTACATGTGAAAACAAAATTGTGAACGCACAAAGCGACACACAAACATGCAGACATGTCACAAGTGAAGAATTACGCACACAAAAATCAGATGAGTCCATTTTCTCTCCGTATTCATGTTTAGATTTAAGCGCTTTCTCTGACTTGTCCTTCCCAAACGCACGTTTCCTCAGATGAGGGGGACGACTGGGACTTCGATTTGGTTTCACCTGCTGAAGTCCAAAATGATTTGTATGCAAACAATGAAGACGAGGATGAGGATGAGGGAGAAGATTTAGAGGGGAGGAAGGTCACGGTAAGATCTGGTTACATTGTAGTAAAGAAAGAAAGTTTAAAATTTAAGATGATTTTTTTTTTTTTTTGTGTTGGTACAGGTGTTTTTCACACGAAACGGGAAGGTGGTGGGAAGGAGGGAAGTGGTCTTACCTGTAGGAGGCTTCTATCCCACTATCGGAATGATGAGCACTGGGGAGAAGGTTAGGATGGACCTGCGCCCCCTCAGTGGCTGAAGGGAGAACGACGGGAGAGTTGAACATTCATGAGAACCTCAGCTCTAAACCCTTTCTCTGACTGGGGCAGAAGATGCCTTCTGAGAAACGCCAAAACACCGTGCCAATCCTCTATTTGTGCCTAAGGAAAGAATGCTTTATTATGACCTGATTTTATACTGTAAAAAAACTGAGATATTTTTATGGACAATTAACTATTTTTGACTATATAATGACAGTGTGTGTTTAATTAAATGCCAAAAAAAGGGGTTTCACAAGAACTATGAATGTAAAAGACTATTTAATTTGAGCAGTGAAGTGAATCCGAAGCGCTGCCAGCCAGACTGCTCTCTACAAACATCTCAGCGGCGTGTTACTGACACTTAGTGGTGGTTGACCCTCAGACTTCCAAAGAGACAGAGACACTCTGAAGGGGCGGAGCTTCAATCAGGGAAACGAGCTGCTCTGACGCTGGCTTTCAGTCAGCCTGGGTTCTTGCTCTTTTTGGAGAAACTCCTCAAAGCTTTGTGTTTGTTCTCTGGAAACGGTTCCGGCCAAATATGTGCAATAACATTTTATTTGAGAAAATAAGTTAAAACCACCTTGTAGTGGCTACTTTCAGGTTATACATTTACTCAACAATCACCTTTTATACTCAGTTTACCTTGAAAACGGTTTAAATGAAAAAGTTAGCTGAATATTTGTGTGGCTTTAAAACAACCTGAAGAATTTTTTTTCTTTTTAAATGCCATTTCAGTTTGGTTTCACTGTCACAGCCTGGAGGTCATTGACCTTTGAGACTAAAACCAGCAGAACTACAAGTAAACAAAAAAAACCTGTAGCTTCTTCCTCTGAAGCTCTCAGAGCAGCCATGCTCCAGGTTTTCAGATGGAGTTTAGAAATAAATCATACATTTTAAAAATGATGACTTTGATCTGAACTGTAATGCACTGCAAACATCTATGTCCCTTCTTATTCCTGATATTGATTTTCTTTTTCTTTATAAAAAATGTAAGCTTTTTTGTGTGTTTTTACACAAAATAAATAAACCGCTTTTTTTTTTTTTATGAAGGAAATAAAAATTGTGTTGCTTCCTGTAAAAAAAAAAACAACAAATTGATAATTTAAGACAACTGTCCTCTTATTTTTTTTTGGTTAAGGCTCTTATCATTGAAATTGAAGCCATATTGTATAAAGTTGTTGCTCTCAGGTTAAGTTAAAAATTCAGACAGAATTTCTGTTTCTGTTCTGCTGAATTGAACTGTTGTGTCACAAAAATATTTTTGTACACTTTTAATCTGTTTTGTCTCAATTTTTGTCTTTCTATATCAAAATAAAACGAATTTAGAAGAGTTTTTGTTTAATTAGAAGTATTTCATTTATCCCATGAAGGAAATTGTATTTTTGCTAGTAAATCAACGTTAACAATTCTGTAATAAATGATAAAAACTTACTATAAAAATTATTCAAGATAGGTTACACTATGTGTGTTACACTATACGTATTAGAAATCATAAAACAATTTTTACTTTTAAGGGTCAAATTAAACAGATGAATGGCTGCTAGAAAGGAGGTTTTTTTTTTCCTCTCATTTCTTGGAGCAGTTGGGTTGAATGAGTCTGTCACTGAAAGTCCTAATATTTCGATTTGTCCATTTTTCACACTCGCTTCAACCCTTTAGGGTGTTGTTGGAACTTATCCCAGCCATTGATTGGATAAGGGCGGAGTAACCCTGGAAAGGTTGCTAATCTGTTACATTTACAACTAGGGATTATTTAGAATTACCAACTGATCTATACAGCGTGTTTACAGACCTGTAAACCTGCAAGACAGAAAACCAACTCCTTATAAAGTTGAATTTTAAAGTATGGTCACTGAGTTTTTTAACCTTACGATAAATGTGACAATAAAGTGAAGGTAAAATACACCTGAAATGAGGTTGTTTAAAACATCCAGCAGCTCAGCAGAAGTTCTCAAACCTCAGATTTGCAGATGCATTCCAGATTTTGCAGTAATGTTAACTGTTACTTTGCATGAATTTAACCAGATAGAAATATTGATGTAAAGTTAGAACAATTTAAACCTTAAAACCAGCTGCTTTATCAGTTTATTCGTGAGACTTCATAAGAAAAAGTTTAAGTTATTAGTATATTACCAAAAGTATTGGCTCATCTGTCTTGACTCACATATGAATTTAAGTTTCATCCCATTCCTAACCCAAGGAGTTTAATATATTAGTCCATCTTTTGTAGCAAATACTGCTTCAAATCTTCAGGGAACCACAAGGTTGAGGAGTGTTTATAGGAACTTTTGACCTCCAAAAGCGCATTGATCAGGTCTAACACTCACGTTGGTGGAGAAGGTCTGGTTCTCAGTCTCTGTTCTAATTCATCCCAAAGTTGTTCTATGGAGTTCAGGTCAGGACTCTATGCAGACCAGTCCAGCTCATCCACACCAGACTCTGTCCTGCATGTCTTCATGGACCTTGCTTTGTGCACTGGGGACAGTTGTGTTGGAAGAGGAAGGGCCCGCTCCAAACTGTTCCCACAAGGTTGGAAGCAGGTAATTGTTCAAAATATTTTGGTATCCTGAAGCAGTCAAAGTTCCTTTCACTGGAGCTAAGAGGGCTGAAATGCAAACCCACACCATCATTTCTCCTCCACCAGCTTTCACACCTGGTACAGTGCAGTCTGAAATGTTCTGTTTTCCTGGTAACCTCCAAATCCAGACTGATCCATCAGATTTCCAGATGGAAAAGTGTGATTCATCTCTCTATAGAAGGCGTCTCCACTGCTCTAGAGTCCAGTGGCGGCGTGCTTTACACCACTGCATAGCATTGCATTGCACTTGAAGTGTGGCTTGGATGCAGCTGCTCGGCCATGGAGACCCATTCCATGAAGCTCTCTGCCTACTGTACTTATCTGAAGGTCACATGATATTTGGAGTTCTGTAGAACTCGTCGGCAACCTCTTTGCACTGAGCTTCAACATCTGCTGACCTTTCTCCGTCAGTTTACTACCACTTGGTGGCTTAGTTGCTTTTGTTCCCAAGCTCTTGATCTCTTTGATCCACCTGTGGCCAGAATAAGTGATTAGGACATCCGAATCGGATCAATTTGGATGGGTGAGCCAATACTTTTGCTAATATTTTATATTTCAAAACAAGCATACAAACGCAAGCATTGTTTCATCTTTATTAAAATCACACACCAAATTTTTTGACACACGTGAATGTCCAGAGAAGATTACAAATGTTTGCTGAGAAAATTTACTGCTTGAATAAAGGCTGGAGGCTCTTGAAAACAGTGCAGAAAAGATGGAAATTTTTTCTAAATGTAAAAAATTAAAAGATCTAATTCACTTAAAACATTCCAATATTCCATCTTTTATCATTACTATTGTCTGATGAAAAGAAAAAAATGAAACAACTTGATTTTTCTGAAATATAAATCTGACATTTAATGAAGTTTCTCTGCTGACATCCACAGTTCAGACAACAGGAACAATGATCATTTGCTCAGGCTTCAATTTAAATCTTCTAAGTTAGGAAAAGTGCCTTGAGATGACTCAACTGATGCTATAAAATATAACTATTCGTCCCTGGAGCTCATCAAAACTTGAATTAAGACAAACAGTAAATAAGTGACAAAAAAAAGAATTATTTGACGCTTTGCTGCCTAGTAGTGAACAAAGTTAATGTAAAGATCTAAATAAACTGTGATGCTTCATAGACGTCTATGTAATCCAGAATTTGAATCAATTGCATTTTATGATTTAAAAAAAAAAAAGTTAAAAAGTCATAAATGTGGAGCCCCTGTAGCTTCAGAAGATTTGGTTTTTTAAAGGCAACAAAGGATTTAAAAGTAAAAAACATCAGAAATCAAGATGGTGAAGTACAAAACTTTTATAAAAATAAAGAAAACCATCCCACCACCAGAAAAGGCAGTTTGTGCTTTAGTAATGCAATACAGTACCGTTTTAAAAGCAACGTTGAATTGGTGGAAAAGAAAAAGTTTTTGGTCCCACAAGATAAAAAATCCTCAAAATGAAACCAAAGACACTTGGTACAAAGTTGATCAGGAGCCAACCAAAAGTAAAAACAGAAATATTTTTTAAAAATCAGGTACAAAGATGCAATAATTAATCTAAACAGAGATAACAATTTCTGCAAATTTAAATGCTATAAAATGTTTTTCTTTTTTTACATGACTAATTTTAAAAAATGCAGAGACAAACATCTCAATTTCTAAACTTAAAGGCTGTTATTAAGAGCACATTCATACTTTTCTTTTAACTTATAAGGTTAAATTGATGGCTCACCCGTTAAAAAAAAAAAAAAAAAATCAAACTTTGGTTTCTGGGTAATGAATGAGACATTTCCACCAGCTTCTATGCATCAGGATCCTCCTCCTCGTCATCGTCATAGTAGCGGTTCTTCTTGATGATATCCTCGGCGCTCAGCTCTTCCACATCCTTCTCCTCTTCTGTAGAACCCACTTTCTTAGAGGTGTGGTTCTGTTTTGGCTGAGAGGAGGCGACGTCATCAGAGGGGGGCTCCTGCTGTTTAGCTAACCTCTCCGTGTCCCTGTGGGAGACGGTTACACCCGACGTCTTCTGCTCTTCCTTCCCCTCCGTGTCGTTTTCGTTGGCTCTTCCTTCAGACGAGGTTTTCTCCTCAAATGTTGCCCTCCAGTCCAGCAGAGACCTGAGTGGGCGGCGCTCTCTGGGACCGGCGTTGATGGGGGGTTTGGTGGCAGCAGATATTGTAAAAGGGCGGCTTCCGCTCCTTCAGGGAGGTGCTCCTCCTGAGGCTCTTCAACTCCACCCGCTCCGAGCTCTGGAAAGATGGGTGCGCTGCGTCCTCTGGAGGCCACTTGGCTCGCCGCGGTCGGATTGTGGGAGCATCCTCAGCGACGGGACTCAGCGGCTTTTCGGATTCGCCCTCGTCAGCGCGGGGAGGCCATGCGACCCTGAGCTTGCGGGCGTCAGGCGGTTTTTCTGTTGGCTGATGTTTTTCTTCTGCCTTTACGTGGTTCTCTAGTGAGGCAGTGAGGTCCAGGACCTTCACCTGAGGAAAGGCGTCTCCAGGTGAGGTCACCTCAGAGGGGCTCTCGGCAGGATGCTTCACAGTCTCTGGTTTCTCCGGTTCTTTGAGCTTCACGGGTTCCTCATTTTCATCCACATCAGCCCGCGGCTCCCAAAGCTCTTTATGAGGACGATGGCCGAAGCCTTCGTCATAGTTTCCTTTGGCTTTGAATAGTTGGCTGAAATGCGGCTTGCAGTAGATGTTACCATGCAAAGACGCATAGTTCCCCAGACTGAAAGGAAAGATCGTTTCATTTTAATTGAGATCAAAGCAGCTTCTGTAGAAAGAGTCAAAGACTCACCTCAGCTTTGTGTTGCAGTGAATACAGCGGAAGCAGTTCTTGTGATAAACATGCTGATGGGACTTCAGCCGCTCCAGCTGGAACACCGTTTTCTGGCAAACGACACAAACCTCCCTCACCGGCGGACAGAACTTCTGCAAAGACAGCATTTGTGCAGCGAGGCGGTGAGCGGCAGGTTTGTTTAAACTGAAGTTCACATGTGCGGTTTGTGGTGAAGACTCACTCTGGGAGCTTTGGGTTGCTCACTGTTCTGCCCTGAAACAGAAAAAAGATATTAGCTCTGCTGCGAAAAGCAAACCAGGGCCAGCAGTCTAAGCAAAGATGCCCAGACTTCCCTCACCCCGACCACTTCTGGCGTTCCCAGGCAAGCTGAGAGACGTAGTCTCTCCGGCGTGTCCTGGGCCTTCCTCGGGGCCTCCACCCAGTGGGACATGCCCGGAACACCTCTCCAAGGAGGCGTCCAGGAGGCATATGGACCACCAAATCATAAAAAAACACGTAGAGCAAACAAGATCCCTGTTTACATCTATGTCACAGTTTAAGGGTTCTATTTAGACCCTTCCCAGAAGATCATCCCACCAAGATGACCATACTGCTACGTTCCTGTCAGCCTCTCAGCCCTTGTTTGAATGACCACGTTCCAAACTCTTGCGTTCATGAGTCGCTACGCATGATTTAAGTACATTTTTGGGCTCTAGGTACAAAATTATCAGCCAATTAAGTTATCTGGGTAGGATAATCTAAATTCACTTCCTCCCACTCCCTTTCAAGCAATTTGTTGTATAGCTATCCAATGTCTGACATATCTTTGTACGGATTTAAACCTCTGTTGATTGTATTGCACAGGCGTTATCCTTGCTCTGATTGCTTGAAATGAACATTTTCAAATCAAAATCAAAACTTTGACCAATCAGAGACTCTGCTTTGGTGACATAAGGGTAGTGACCCTTTTTGAATTCGCAGAAGTGCCAACTGTTTGATATTTGATCATGAAGGAGAAATCCAGAAGTCTGCAGCAAGATTAGAGAGATTTGCTTCCCTTCAAAACTTTGCATCAAGTCTCTTCCAAACACAGGTGGTGGGGATGCGGCAGTATCGGGTAGCAACAGTCCAGTGAGAACAAAAAAATTTTGGAATGTTGGTATTGCTCTCTAGTTTAACTAACACGCCACGATAAGACCAGACCCACAAGAACCAAAACTTCTTTTAGTGCTCTCCATCCTGCTGTATGGCTCAGAGACATCTAAACCAGATCCTGGCAGCAAGACTAAATGGCATCAAACGGTCCCGTCGCATCTCCAACAGAATTCTAAGAGCCTGTACATGCCAACCCAGAGTATCCTGTCTGGCTGGACAGAGCTGCACCTGCCCCCTTACAAGAGCCGTCCTCAAGTTTGACCCAAGGCCACAAGCTGGAGACGACCACAAGGCAAGACTCGCACTTGATGTTCCATGCTCAAACTACGCAGAGCTGCTGTGGAGGAAGTAGAGGAACCGACGGCGACGGAAAAGCACAATGATGTTTCAGCTTAACTTTAACCTTCTGATTTTCTATGATGTTTACTCCCCAAAACGTAAAACTGTGTTTGTGTTTATACATGAAATGACAGCTTTCGGATAACATCAGGTCAACTCTTAACTTGAAGAGGGAAAGGTTTTCCATTTTGTGATCAATTGATTTTCTTTAACTGCTAGAACAAGCTTGTGCTTACCAAACCAAAAACACATTTTTAAAAGGTACAAAAGTTTTAAACATCATTTCATAGAACAAGTCTTTCATTAATCTTACCATTGCACTCTGGAGCAGGAGTGTGTTCATCTGCAGAAGTGTTTGTCTTTGGAGCAAAAATGTCTTTGGCCTGCATCAACGGGGATAAAAAAAACACAATTTGATTCATTTTTAAACAGTAATTTTACATATTATTTAGTCCTAAACAAGGAGACAAACAATTTAAAGACGGTGTTAAAAAGCAAAATCAAAAAAGGAACAAAAATGATGAAAAAAAAATCTATTTAAGTCTAATTTTAGCCTTTTAAAATGTTCATGTTAACATTTTTAATCCTATGAGCCAACGGTTTCTTTTAGCAATAACATGTTCTACTCTGTACTCTTTAAATGTACTTTTTGTATTTTTTTATTGCAAACAATGAGAGAGTTTCATAGTGTGAAGGTTCCGAAAACTTGAGCTGGATTTTCATTACCGATTGTTTGCAGACAGCCGTCTGGTATTTGTTCATCTTTTCTCGGAGAGATGTTGACCTCAGCACTCGGTTTGTCACAGGAGGTTCTTAAAGTAAATGAGAGAAGAAGTTAAGAAGTTAACCTTTTTCCTAAAATGATCAACATCAATCCCAAAACAGCTGCTGGGTTGAACTGGAGGAGACTCACTGATGTGCTGGGGTTCATCTTCTGATGAAGTGCTGCGGATTGTTGTCCTTCCACTCTGCTATGAGAGATCAAAAATAAGTAAAACAACATGAAAAAAAAACGCTTTTTTCATATGGATCATGCCAGTAATGCGTTTCTTTTTTTTTCATTTCAAACTGATATAAAATCCTTATCATAAAAAGACGTACAACAACTAACAAAATCCAAAGTTCAAAAAGGGTTTGGATGAAGATTAACTACTTAAGTCCAAACACCTGTTTTCAATTCAATCCAAACTCAAATTTATACAAAAATGTATTTTTTTACAGAATGAAAAAAATAAACAATGAAAATCAATAATAATTAAAAGATTTTAGAAAATGTACAAATCAACGAATCTTTTAGCCTCCCGATTTATATTATCATATCACCCTTAACAGTATCTTTGAATTTTCTTATGAACTTTTAGAGACCCACTCGAGTGAAAATATTTTTTAAACATTTTCTTTCAGCATTTTTCTCATGATGGAGGACATATAAAGAAGATTAAAATAGGATTTCTGAAAATGTCTTTTTTCAAATCGTGGTGAATCTGGAGCAGACGAGAAAATGGTGTTTAAAAAAACTACAATCAGCAGGACAAGCCTCCTGCTCCGGTCCATTCTATTCATCGACTTGTAGACAAATAGATCCATGTACTTCTTTGTTTTCTTCGTCTGAGCATCTGGCTCAAAACTGTACGGCTGGATAGCTCCACTGTTTCACCGCTAATGTTAGGTTAGGGATGTGAGGGGCTTTAAACTGAACGGAGAGTGTTTAAACAAAGGGATAATGGCAAATTAAGGCAGGGTTACTCCACACCATCAGTCCTGCCCACACATTTCTAATGAACTCTGCAGAAACTACATTACAAAAATTCAAAGGTTTTTTAATTTTGACTAAAAACGTCATAATCCTAATTAGAAGAACACAGGGAGCGCTTTGAAAATAGATGAAAAGATGATTGTAGAGGGACTTTAATGTCTTCCCTGCAGCTATCACATATCTGAACTCCCTCAGTGGAGACAAGGGAAATTTAGCATTTGATCTAAAACTGAGTCTCAAACACATTTGATTCACTCAGACTGTATTTATTACCCTTAAATGAAAGATACGTTGGATGTTCTTTGGTAATTATTTATATTGAACATGATATGAATAATTTTGAAATTACCCAGGTCTTCAAATTTGATTAATTTTAATTTAATAAGCAGTTAGTTAGTCAGCTCGATATAAAATGCTTATTCTGATGGCTTTTTTTTTTTAAAGTTTACTGTTGTTTACAGGGTTTTTCTCACACCTCCACAGAACAGATCATGTTTGGAAGAATGAAGAAACAATACGATGTGCAGTGATGACAGATATATATATATATATTATATATATAAAATATAAAAGGTTTAACTTTGTGAAGAACAGATATTCCCGAAAGCCCAAACAGATCTGTAGTCTGAGGAAAGCCCACACCGCAGAGAATAAAAAGTGAGATAAAAGCAGTTGTGGGGATCCTGTGAGGAATGAGGCTGCAGGGTCAGGAATGTTCCAACATTCCTCTGATAGTGAAGCTGAGAGGACAATTTGAAGAGGGAACAGAGAAAAAAATGGGATAATGTCTACTGAAAATTAAACGGGAAGAAAAAAAAAATCTAAATCTTACAGAAAATATGTAAAGTATTGTGTGATTAAAAAGCTACAATGTTCTAAAATGTGAATTCTAAACCTGCATGTTTTCTATTTTGCACTTAGGAAGCTAAAATTTCACTTTTTTTTTGCTTGTTTACCTTGGAGTCTTCTCCCTTCTCAAACTTCATCTTCAGGCTGTTCAGCGGCACGCTGGCTTTTTCATAAGATGCGATCGGGCTGGTTGGAACTTGCTCCTCAGACTTCTGTGGTGCTTTCCTGTCCATCAGCTCCTCTCCGTCCATCCCTCCCTGCTCTGGATCGTCAGCGGTGGACGGCTGTCGAGCTTTCACGGCTGACAGAGGGGGTCTTTGATCGGCCGGCGGGGCAGGGCTCTTCACCGGAGGGCTGTCCTCGCTGATGGTAGGAGGTCTGCTCAGGACCGGGGCCCGGCGACGAATGCTGGACTGTTTTGTTAGTGGGACGGGAGCGCACTTCTCCTGGTTTCGGTCTCCTGCTTGCTCCCAGCGCTTCTTCAGAACGCTCAGGTTGCCAGAACGCTGGGACGATGTTACACTTTCAGACGACTGAAAAGACAAGAAGAAAGAACTTACTTTATGATCGAATTTAAAACTTGAATTTCCATTTTTTTGTAAATTCACACCATCAGTGGAATGAAGGAAATGCTGGAATCCACTAGAAATGACAGCTGTTAAAGCTGCTGCGGACAGTTTTCTGCTGACATCCTTAAGACTGGTTTGTGACAGCAATTATGGGCTCAACATACTGGAAATATTTCCACAGCTTTCTCGAGAATATTTCTTCAAACGGCTGCGTTTGCCTCTTGAATTCTTCCTTCGCATGGAAAAAAAAAAAAAGTGGGGGACAAAACTGAGAGGAACTTCCTGACTTAAGAAAGAGGAATGACACATAGAAAAAGAGGATGTGAGCATGACAATAAAGCTAAGCATAAACTGTGAAAAACAAAGTGTCTGGACAACGATGACCATTTAAATACAAATATGTTATTTAATTGAAAGTCTCTAAAAATGGAAAAAAAAGTTATTTTAATGTATTATTTAGACAGAAAAAGCAAAAGACTTTACAACTAAAATATCTAATCTATTAAGTAAAAATGCAAATTGTGGTAATCAGTAAGGAGGCAGACAAAAGAAATACCTCAAGTATTTTATATAAAGTAAAAAAGTTGAAACATTCCACAAATCAAACTAAAACTGAATACAATTATAGCCTTTGTAAGATTGAACAGAAAGATCTGCATAGTAACAAGCTTTTCTCTCCGTTATTCAAGCAAATGGATAAAAGAGACCTTTGTGAAAGCGGTGAAGTGGTCAAACTGGACAGCAAGGGAAGTCTGAGTCCACTGGCAGGTCTGACGCCACAGATCTGAGTCAAAGAGACGGCGGCTGAACGCTACGGATGCTGGCGGAGGAGCTAAACTCACTCACGGGAGCTGGTCCAACCACTTCAACACCGGGAAAGTGAAAGCCGGAGTCCAAATACCCAGGAAACCAGAGCAGGAAGTGGTACGTTCAAGGAAAGGTTAACTCTTTGTGCACCAAATCCACTCAATGGTTTCCAGAGAAACCGTTTTAAACCGTCTTTTTTTCCAGACTTAGATAATGAAAGAGAATAAAATGAACCGTTTAGGAACAAAATCCTTGCAAATGTAAAAGTGGACAATAGTTTGATAAAATAACTCTATGAAACTTTGAATAATACCAATGAGTTGGGCTCAAAAACTTCCTAAACAGGGGTGTCAAAACTTTCTGCAAAAAAGATCATTTAAGTTAAATTCTTTTCATTTCTTCAGATAATTTCTTTTTTTTTAACCCAAATTACTGGTAAGTTCATATTTGAAGACTAGAAACAATGAGTTTTATGACAAAAACATGTGGGCCAGTGTAAATTTGAATGAAGGTAGAATTTGGTCCTCTAGTCAGACTTTGGACTTGTCTGTTCTAAACGTTAAAAAAAAAAAAAAATCAGCAACTTAATGTCAATGAAATAACATTGGCTGTTGGGCATTTTTATACTTAAAATTATTTTCTAACCATGCTTAAAATGGAAATCACTGCAATAATAGTCTGAAAAATAGCTTTAAAAAAGTCTTAGGGTGTATTCAGCCTGAGTCCAGATCGAGTCCTAAACCTTGTGTTTACTTCTGTGTCTACCAGAGATTTCTGTTCTGGACCAAAACCATGTGACTAGAGATCTCTTTAGTCATTGGCCAACAGTGACAGGGTGGGTCAAAACTAGAGAGAAACACAAAAATGCTGCACTTTGCAAATACTTGTCAAGATAGTTTACTTATTAAACTTTTCATTTTTGCTTGTCAATTTTGGTCAGGTTCAACAGTTTTTACTGCGCTGTGATGTGGCGCAGAATCCCGCTCATTAAAAAATTGCAATTTTCACATTTTCTCAAGGGAAAACACAAAAATTAACAAATAAAATTTAAAACCAATCACAGCAATTCTTTAAGAATTGATTTCTTTGTCAAAGTTGTTGCCACTTTATACCTGTGAGAAACCTTTGTTCCAAACTATTGTTTAAAAGCTGATTTGTTGACAAATTACAGAAAAAGTAACAAATACTAAACGGTAGTTTTGACAAAAAAAAAATGAAAATAAAAAAAAAAATTTTCAAAAAGTGTAATCTTTAGGATTAAATAATAAACAAAACACACAAACTCTCCCCAAAAATAACTACATTATATATCAATTGACTTTCATAAAAAATGCACAGATTTTAAATGTGATTTTATAGAAAAGTGTCAACATTTACATACATAAAACTTTTGAAAAGATTCTTATGGATGAACAAACTAATGAGTGCACACAGTGGAACAGTGACCCCATCTCCCCAACCCCCATAGACACCCCATAACAGATGGCGTTTACACTGCCTCCTTAAGTTTGAGTTGATTCACTATTTCTGTGCCATTACCTTAAAAATAAATATACTTTCAGCAAGTTTATGAACACGTCTTAGAGATAAACTGACTTAACTAATCCTGTTTCATTCAAAGTTTTCAGGCTAAATGTGGAATCAAAGCAAACGCTAGATTATTATTAGGGATTATCTAAACAGCGCTAGAGAGGTGCGTTCAAACACATATTCTGTGTAGGATTATGGAGACACACGACCCGCTCAATAATTAAACAAAGACTGAAGATGCTCCTGAAACAGCAAACATACTAAGCTAAGATGTCCATATAGAACACAAAGCTACAGTACCTTATAGTTCCTCATGTTACAAACAAACTGAAGCTCTTTTGATTTCAGTCCAAATCTCACTGACAAAGCATCGGACATGCAGTTGGGCGGGGATTACGCTGACATGGGATTATAGCTTTGATAGCTTGCTTGTTGCAACAATTAGCCAATGAGAGGTCAGCTGGGGAAAGACATTTGGCCCAGACGGCGTGGTGGTCTGATGAGCCGGCGTGCGCACTCCTCATCCCAGCGAGCTGTAATTCATTTAACAGCTGCTACCAAGCAAGACCAGCAGTGGAAATAATCCGAGTTTAAACCGTAAATTTAATCCAAAATGATTTAAACAAGATGGAAAATTACAATTTGCAAAAGAAGTTGACTGGACTGGTTGATTGTTTTGTGAGAAAAACATCAACTGTAACTAAAATTCCACACATTAATATTTACTTACAGTTTTCTTTTTCTCTGAACTTGCTTCTTCAGCCGCTCTCTGATACCTTATGGGGAAAAAAAATAAAACATTTCTGGTGATTTAAACAAACAGAAAATTTTATAATTTATTTCACTTCGTTTTGCCACATTAAAAATGCTTCCACATAGAGAATAAAAAAACATTTTAGGGATATTTTGGAACTAAACTTTTCCACACAAAAAAAAGTTTAAAGCCATCATATAACTAAACAAACATCAACATATATACTACAGCTCATTTTTTACAGTTTGTCAATAAAATTTTGTATTGCTTGTTGCACAACAGCCCCACAGATAATAGCGCAGCCGCCATGCTTCATCAAAAAGAATCCTCAGTTGCAGTTAAAATGTTTTCATGTCAAAAAAGCATTCCAAAAACCAACTTAGTTTTTATTTTTTTCCTGTTTAAAATGGTTGTAATTTATTTACAAAACAGTAAATGTTAACCAACAACCCCTGTTTAAAAAAAAAAAAGGATGTTACTCTGTGAAAAAAAAAAAGACTTTGAACTTTGGAATGAATCCTTCATAGACAGGTCAGTTATCTTTATAATCTTGATCTGTTTACCCGAGGTGTTCTCCTTTTATTTGTTGAAAAAAGTTCTTGATCATTTACATTTAAATACATATTTCTCTAAAAAGGAACCTAAACGATGCTCGTTGGATCATAACTGAAGTTATACAAGAGGAAAGTTTGAAAGTAACATGCATGAATTAATACCCACTAGACAGCTTGATTTTAAAATAATCTTTTTTTTTTTTTTTTTTTTTTTTTTTTAACTTGTCCTGTCCAACAGCTGAGCAAGCAGAAAGAGAGCTGAGAGCCTCTTGCGTTGGACGGATTTTAGTGTCCCAACAAGGGGTTTGTTAGGTATAAACCTCTGTTGTATTTCATGCTAAACTTTATTTATTTTAATTATGTTGTTTTTTTTTTTCTTTTTTTGCTGGACCGGACGGAAACAAAAGGGGGGGGGGGGGGGTAGAAGAGTGGGGTTAAGAGAACAAAGAAGGTAACACAGAGTAGTAACATTTTTAAAATGATTTTAAAATGATCTTAATTATAGAAACACTTTAGAATGACTCAAGAGAAGCGGTTACTCACTTGGAGAATCGGTCAGCTATGGCGCTGGATTTCCCTCGGCCGCTGACCAGAGACATCTCCTTGGCCGTGACGCGCAGGGACTGCGTCATCCACGACTTTCGACTGAACGGACCACTTTCCATCTCTGCCAATTCAATGTCAAACTGAAAACAGAAATAACATTTTATAACAATCAGAAAATCTACAAATACAAATATTTTCTTTTGTTTTAAAAGTGGCGAAATTATAGAAAACGAAAAAAAATGCAAGCAGCATTTCAAGTTTTGTTTAATGTTTGCATATAAAGTACAGGTAAAGTCCCTCTGTTTTTATTTATTTTTAAGGTTTTCTTTTTTCATTAAGATTGTTCAGTTTTTAGTGAAATCCATCATTTTCAAGAGTTTCTGCAAAGCAGCAGTTGTTCATTAGAAATTCCCCTGAGTTGAAGGAACCCCGCCCCCACTTCCCATTACCCATATACTTTCAGCCCCTCACAACTCCAACCTTACATTACCATTTTAATAAAAATCCAGATTCCAGCTCAGACGAGGAAAAACAATGACGCACATGGATCTATTTGTCTGCAAGTGGATGCATCAGAATGGAGCTTGTGTCACACCCAGAGTATTTTCTACGAAACAAGTACGCTCTCAGTCTTTTTCCATCAGATCCTAATTTACAATGATTTGAATAAAGAAATACTCACAAACACCCTTTCCAGTTTAGTTTTCTTCCATCACAAGAAAAATGCCATAAAAATGTTAAAAACATAAAACAGGTTTGTTTTTCTATGAGAGTGGGTCTTAAAATAATCTTGAAGATGGCAAGTCCCATCATAGATTCCATCAAAAACTGTAAAGAAAAAAAAAAAAAAAAAAACGGCTTAAATTCTACAGAAACTGTTGCATCTTGCTGGAATCTTATCAATAAATCCACTTTTCATCAGATCTCTTTTTAAATCCATCTCGCTTAGGTCGTGGCATGGAAACAGGTTTTCTAGACAACTACGGCATTGTTTAAACCGGTAAACAAGGCAGGAGCTTATCGCTGGATCAGACACTAGATAAAAGGTCTGGACATGATGCAGATTTAGATGACTGAAACCGAGTCACTGCAGCTTCATTTTTTTCCCCCAAACCGGGGACAAACCAAAGTTTGAGGAGAGCCTAAAGATTTACATACACGACGAGGCAACTCAACGGGTTCAAACCTGCACTGCCACCCATGCTACACGATTGCAAAATGGAAAAAATACTGAAAACGCCTCAGGAAAGGGTGGTTGCGACATCTTTCAGAGGGGAATAAGTCGCTGATTTAATTTCAAAGGATGTGATTCAACAAGTAAATGCTTTGACTACTTACAGCATACCCTGAAAAAATCTGCTTATATTAAAGTGAGGTCAAGTTATGACCCTTTGATGGCAGCAGAAACAGTCTGTGATGAGCCTCAAATCGCTTAATCCAAGAGCTCCTACGGGATGACATCATTTCTGAGGCTCAAAGTGAAACTGGTAACAAGTGTCTTTGTGATAAACTTCAACAAAAGCAGCTGAAAGCCTGTAACCCCCCCCCGACATGACCACAAATATTAGATCCATTAACGAGTCACAAAGAGGAGTTTAAAAGCTGCTTTTCATTAATTGTAGAACGGAGGAAGCTTCCTTGTTGTTGCAGGAAATGATGAGCAAACAAAAAGAAAGAAAAACAAAACACAATGTAGATTCATATCTGAATTCCTTTAGGACATCAATAAATATTTTAACACTTTTTGTGCCTCATCGGTAAGTCCTTTCCAACAGCTTTGACAAAAAGGTCTTTTGGGTCAGTTTCCCACTTTTCTGAGAGCCGTACTCTCGTTTACTGGACACAAAGCTTGAGCTCTTTTAGTGCATGCAAAGGAGGAGACACACCCATGAAAAGGTCGCCTGGTGCAGCGAAGGTCACAGGTTGACCAATAGAAGATATTTTGCATGCATCTTTACGAGGTGAGGGAATGTGGGAAAAGCAAAACATTTCGACTAAAATTCTCATGAAAGAGACTTCACACCTGACGTCAGAACAGAACACAAAGAGAATTAAAGACTAAAGACCCACTGGAATGAAAATGGCCTTTTTGGTCTTTTTAACTTGTTCTTGTAGCATTTTTCTCATGATGGAAGACATAAAGAAATTTAAGATTAAAACTAATGTTTATTTGGATTAGATCAGCAGCAGATGAAAACCAGTGGTTTGAAAAAGCTCAGTTTTATGATGCAGCTACTACCACGTCTCCTTGCTCTGCTACAACTCTGAACCATCCACTTGCAGAAAAATAGATCCATTATCGTCTTCATTTTCCTCGCCTGAGCTACCATCTGGCTCAAAACTGTGCGGCAGGATAACTCCAATAATGCTCATCAATATTTATTTTTTTGCTATGCGAATGTTAACTTGTGAGATGCTATAACAGGGGTGGGCAAACTACGGCCCGGGGGCCACATGCGGCCCCCTAAGATACTTAATCTGGCCCTCCAAATTAAAATACATTGAATCAAAAATCCTAATTATTGTTTTATTTTCATTGTATTTTTGGTTTCTCCTCATGACTGGTGTTGTTTCTCTGGCGTTCGTGTGTTTTTTTCTGAATCAGAAGGTGATTTTTCGGATTTCTTTGAGTTCGCATTTTCCTCTGAAGAACATCAACCCATTGGATCACCAAAAAGAGAACAAAAATCAAAATTTAGAAATTAAAATTCCCAAATTTTCTGCTTTTAAATGAATTTAGGTTAATTTTAATCCAAATTAAAGCATGTTTTTCTCTAAATTCCATATTATATTTTTAGTTTATGAGGTTCATTACCAAATCACTCCTTCCATCTGCTCCTTGTCCGGCCCTTATGCCAAATTTTAGAACCCTTTCTGGCCCACAAATCCAAAAGTTTGCCCACCCCTGTGCTATAAGCTAGTGGGAGAAAGTGTAAACAAAGGGCTGAAGGGAATTTAGCGGAGCTAACTTCAACACCAACTGTTCATTGGAAGTTTCACGATTAATCGATACATTTAATTATTCAACCAGATCACTCTCTCCAAGTTTTACATGTTTAACATTATAAAATTGCTTAAACTTTGATTATGTTACAAGAAAAACAAGGAATTTGGAAAGAAAGGGACTATTCACACGTAATTTTCTAAATGAGTGTTGAACT
The DNA here is from genome assembly GCA_003999625.1 of Oryzias javanicus. Lineage (NCBI taxonomy): Eukaryota > Metazoa > Chordata > Actinopteri > Beloniformes > Adrianichthyidae > Oryzias > Oryzias javanicus. The sequence continues at coordinate 8,316,553 of CM012441.1, read as the reverse complement.
CTTCTCTTGGTCATACGGACACGGAGGCAGGATTAGGTTGATACGTGTGAACAACAACAACATTTAGCCCTTGGGCGCTCTTAAAACACATGCGTGGAATCCAGCAATGCGCGTCTTGGCATTATGAGTGACCATCATGAATTTCCATCCATTTCCATGCTTGGTTGCACATAAATACATGCAAAAATGACAGGAAAACTTCACCCGCACGTTCAGATGTTTCTCTCCGAGTCACACTGGTTGAATTTTTGGCTAAAGATGTTCTATATTGATTTTAGGTAAATGAATCAGATTGTTCAAACGGAGCCAATTTCAACTATAAATCGTATCGTCAACCACAAAGTATGATAAATTCAATCGTTAAAATGAATCGTTACACCTCTACTGTTCATTGTTGACTGAATCAGGTTTCAGTTTTGCTAGAAGGAATCCAGTCATGGAGAAATAGTCACCTGCAGATGAAATAAACCGGTTTTCCCCTTTTAATGCTCCCATAACTCCTGTTTCTATGATTAGGATCATGGAATCATGGAAATTGTATAGTCTACAATAGATTGCACAATGTTTTAGAAAAGCAGACACAAAGCAAAGAAAGCCTGACAGGCATTTCCTATATGCAGCAAGCTTTTGAAACTCAATCATCTCAAATTGAGAACAAAGATTTGTACAATTCTTGACAATTTTACATCTAACTAAACTTTTTTCCAAAAAAAATACATGAAAATTTGAAAAACAAAATACCTAAAAACCAGAAGAAAGTGAGTCACCACTTCTATAACTGACTGACAGAGGAAGAAACGTTTTCAAACATCTGAGAGTTTGAACCTGTAATTTTTTGGGCATGCAGTCAGAGACATGCGTGGAGGCCACAGTGTCATCTGAGGAACTTTAATTACAGGTGTCTGCGCAGACGCAGAAAAGGGAGCGTTTATGGCTAAGCTGGAAACAAAAAAAAGCCTCATACAAATAAAGAAGATAATTTTAGAGAGATCATAGCAAGCTAAGCCGAAAACAAGCTCCACACCTGAACTCATCTGACAACAATCAGCTCCAACACTGCGGCTCCTCTGACGTTTGTGCGCATGTGCGCTTAAAAAAGCACTTTAACTCCATTTAAGCGAACTAAAACTATGATTAACCTTGAGAAACGCAAAACTTTGGTGGGGAGGTTGAAGGTTACCTGCGTATTTTTTCCCGTCCTGTGCTTTCAATTTTGTCTTACCTGTGGGAACTTCCGCTGAGCCCGTATCTCTGCGAAACCTGCGCGACACCTGACACTGCTGCGGCTGCGTCACTGCCCGGTGTGGACGGCGGGGGCGGGGCCAAAGCAAAGGTGTCACGAGAGTGGATGAGGCGGGTCATGTGATGCCATAAACCAATCACCTCAAGCAACAACCCTTATTTCTCTGATATTTTTTAATATTTGTAATGATTTTATTCAGATCATTTACATGACATAGAGTAAGGAATAAATAACAACTAACTGTACTTCAATTAAAAATGCCATTTTAAAATATTTATTGTAATTACGGTATAGTGTATGATAATATGCTATATTGTGAATTATTATAGTTACTATATTATATCATTAATAAAATACATTATAAAAGTAATAAATGTAATTAAGATTAATGTAATATACAGTATCAATATTATGTTGTAATAAAACATCTTTAATTTTAATATAAGTAATGTGCATTCTGTAAAGCATAGACACATGATGTTTTCATTTCTTTTTTGCTGGTTTTGGAAGAAATTGCATAAAATGTCTGATTTGAGCAATTTCAATAAAATTTTGAGTTTGATTGCTTCATAAAGTTTTATTAATATAATATTTTGTTAATACAATTTGGAGATTTATCTGATAAAGTTACAAAGATAGCTTGTGATCATATTATAGTAAAAAAGAAAATTTCCAATACAGGAAGAAATGTAAGGAAAAAGGAAAGTAGGTTTGTGGTACGAGCACTGGTCCTCGAAGGATCAGAAAACTGCACTTTCATTATTATTATTATTTTTAGGGGATTTGGTTTTTAAGATGAGATTTATGGAGTCATATGCATTATATCAGTGTTTATATGTCTTTGCAAAATTGAAAGTGTTTTCACACATTGAACTGTAATGATGGCATGGTCATTTTTTTGTTGTGACACTAAAGGTCACAACTAATGACACTGTTTATGACACTAAAGGCAGAGATTATTCCAAAAGTTATTTTAGAATGAGTTTGAACTATATATCTTTTGCGTGAGCTTAAGCAGACTTGAGCTATGGCAGAAAGTGCAACGAACTGGCAAGGTGGATGAGAGGGTGCGAAGCTTAACTATAACTACTCCAGAGCTCAGCTGTGTAGAATCAGGAAACAGGAGTAAGCAGGTATGGGAAGCCCAGAGGGCCAAAAAACCACAGATTCTGACAGTGCTCTTTTTTTTTTTTTTTCAAATAAAATTAATGCTTCATGTTTACCTGATATATTCAATATTTCTTTACATGCCGGGACGGGAGTATTAAAAAAACAGACTAAAAAAATGAAAGAAAATAACCTGTGTTAGTAAAAATCTGAGTATACAAATAAAAACCAGATGTATTAAAGCCAACAGCTGTCGTTTGTATTTTTTTTTTTTTTGCTCTTTATTATCTCTTGCATATATATATCTATTGATATATCCAGCTGATAATTGACTAAAACCAGTAAATTATAGGTTTTGGAATCTATCTGATGATTACCGTCAGTTATCAGATTTTGTGGTCATGTCAAACGTGCGCAAATTTTTCTGCTAATTACAGCATCTGACTGCAGTAGCACATGACTTTTATTACTTAACATTCCAAAGGTTGAAAGTTGGCCTATTTATGTGCAATAAAAACAGTGACATGACATCACAGTTGTCCAATTTAAGTAAAATCTATGAGATGTTTTTTATTATTATTATTATTATTAAAAGCAGTGGTGAAAAACAGATCTATTAAAGCATACAATTTGGATATAATTAAGTGTTAAACTATTTTTAATTGGAAAAACATGCATTGAAAAATTTTTTTTTTAAAATTTAATCTTTATTTCACCAGGAGAAAAACCAGTTGAGATCAAGATCTCTTTTACATTTTTTAATAATGATTGTATTTAATTGCATCCGGTGAGTTTGAAATGCCTCTTTTTCTCTTCTGTTTTCCTCACACTCAAATTAAATTTGCAGCAAAAAATTGTAAATTGCATGTACACATATATATTTTATATATACATATATACAGCCCCTAACTACCTTCTTAAAAGGCCAAAAGCACTTTACAGTCCCATTCACACACCATGATGTGAACTTCATCTTTTTTTCAGAATTTGTGTTTTATTAAACCTGCTCGACTACTCAAGCAGATCTGAGTCTCCTCAGGGCAGTCTGACCTGACTGACCTCACTGTGGAATCTCACACACAAACCTTTTATTTGTATAGAAGGTGTTTGGATTCACTTTCCAGGAAAAGATAACATTAATAGTTTGTCAAATAAAAAAAAAACTTGGCAGAAATACAAAAAAATGTGCATACTGTTAACAACACTAGAAAATGAAATTGAACTTGTAAACACGTTTTTTATTAATTGCAGCGACAGTTTTTTTTTCTTCCTGTGATTAATTGTTAACAAATATTTCATTTAAATGCCCACTCTGATCATCTTTTGATCAATTGTAAAACTAGACTTTGAAATATGATTATGCTTTTTTTGCCCAAACGAAAACAACTGTGTGGTTTTATGGTTTCTGCAGACTGGCAGGAGTTCATTAGAAAGATGCCTCTGTTGTGGGCGGGTCCTTTGGTGCAGAGAAACCCCGCCCACTGCCCCAGTACTGAGAGCTCTCAGTTTACATGCTCTCCTGCAAGCTTACATGGTGCAACAAAAATTACAGCAAGACATATCTAGCAGGACAGATTTGAGTCAGATGGCAGCTCGAATGAGGGAAACAAAGATGCACATGAATCTATTTGTGTAAAAATGGATGCATTTGAATGGACTTGACTAGGGAGCTGTGACCCACCCAGTGTATGTTCTATGTCATAAATACAATCTCTCTTTTTTTTTTTTTTTACGTCGAATTTACAACAATTTGAATAAAGAAATACTCAGAAATACACATTTAGCCTCTTTATTTTATTAATATATGACCTCTATCATATGAAGGATGTGAACATATTCAAAGCACCATTTTCACTGTTAATTATTTTACAATGGAAAATTATATTTGGAGTGGGATTGTGAGCATTGCAAAAATAACAAAAGCAATATTTTTAAATAAAATATTTCAAAATTTCAAGATCTTTTAAGAATTTTTCTACATATGTTTTAATTGGGGGTAAATATGATCACGACATTTTAAGTTAATAGTAGACCAAAAACAACAAAGGAAAGATTGGTACATTCAAGTGGTTATAAGTAGTTGCAATACATTTTTACATCAGAGTTTGAGGACTTAATTGGAAAAAAAAAAAATGCTTAAAGAGCAACAATTATAGAACTGCAGTACAGCCAAGCGGCGTGTACGCCCGTTTGCCCCCTCCAGGCTTTCCATCTGTTTTCTGTCATTTTAGGGGCTCAGTTCCTCTCTCTGAGTCATTCCTGGGCATAACCTGTTGACGCTGTTGCGCTTTGTCAGCGTTTATGCTCAGAGGATAAAAACACAAATATGTATCAACGGAAATAATGATCTTTTTTAGCACTACTTGGCATATTTATTAGGAACAGCGCTCTCTGTGTTCACGGGGAGCAGAAGATGAACATTTTGCATGAGTCTGGGGAGGCTCTGGTGCTGCTGTGTCTGTGGGGGAGTGAGCTACATCCTGTGGCGTTTCCTGTGTTTGTAAACTAGACGGTCCTGAAAACCTCTGCTAGTCAAACAAAAAGGTAGGAAAATAAGGAAAATCTCTGGTTGAAATGAGCGAATATTTAATATTGTGCAGTAAATGGTTTGTTTTCTTTTCTCTCTGTAACATTTATGTTCACGGATAGCAGCAAATAGCTCTGTACATTGTTGTAGCGCCAATGCTAGGTGGCTAACAAACGTTAGCATGGGGAGGGGGAGGCGCTCGCGGCGACGGCCATCACGGATGTCTTTATTGCTCAGCCTTGTCTGGAACCAGTTGAGCTTTCAGTAAATTCTTTGGAAAACGTTTATCCATCCTGGAATGCACACGCATAGATTAAGCAGATGTAATAACCAGATGACCAGGTGGGCTTTACGTTCAGTCGATTTCTAGTTTTTGTGTAGGATCGCGCCAGGCTAGCTAAGGTTAGCAATTGTGCAAAAGTAGCGGTGGGTTGAGTGCGAAGGCCACTCCAACCTGTACTGTGAGTCGGTGTTTATTTTAAAAGAACCATTATGACACAGAATTTAAATTTACTTCCCTTTTGAAGGAAATAATATATAATTTGAACAATCTAACCAGTCGGAACTGCTAGCATTTCTGCTTATTTAGCATTTGGTTGTTAGCGTACCGTTAGCTGGCTTCGCTAGCATACCTAAGTTGACCAGTCCAGAACACATTGTTGTATTTGTACGCCTTCCTTCTTAAAAAGAGGACAAACAAAACATATATGGTAAGCAAAAATTGATGTTTGCGTTCTTGCTGTTCGTCAAACAGGTTTTGCATTCGTATTTCAAAAAAAAAAAGAAAAGAAAAACTATGTGTTATATAATTATAATAATCCTGTTTGGTTCGGTTTGGTGGCTCTTGTTGACGTTTTCGAATTATTTATTTCTTTTTGCTAGTATTATACATGGTTGGGAAATGCTCCACGTCCTTTATTTTCTTTTTAAATCTAAATTTAGTGTATATAAAAGCATTTACACAAAATAACAAGAGCATTTCTCTCTATCTTTTTTTTGTATTTTTTTTTTGTTTTTTATCCCCTAAAATAATGTTTGCTATGTCAAATGATTTAGTAACTAATAAGATATTTTAAACGTAACTTGTATATCTCTGTAGAAAATAAATTAATGACCAATAATCTCTAAGATGCTCTTTCAGACATATATTTTTACCCCCCAAAAATCATAAGTTATCTCAAAGATAATTCACATGTATTCATCTTAAAACTGCAGTTGTGTTCTGCCAATTTATATTTCAATTTCAAAGATATAGTTAAATATTCGAATACCACGTTCTTTAACTCAAAATCCTCTAAAAAAGAATAATAGCTGTCAGTTTGACGTGTTTGTTAAAAGAAGGGTTAATGTTTATTGTGGCCTTAATAAAAAAATATAATCATATTTATTTTAAAAAATCAATTTTCAAAAGCAATTACCGTTATTGTACAGTTTTTTAAGCAAACCTGCTTAAATTGTAATTTTTCCTTTTTGCAATTAAAAATATTAAAGTTCTTCATTCAAATATTTAAGATTGTTTGGTATAATTGATGCATTCTGAATCTTTTTTATTTTAAGTTTATCTGGACCATTATGATATGGACATGTAATTTTTAAAATACATTTACATTAAGTCATAGCTATTTTTTATCATGCCAGGTAAAAATAGGGATTCAGTTGAGTTGGAAAAAAAACATTAGGTTATTGTATTTTCCCTGTTTCTATGTTAACTTTTTTTTTTTTTTTTAAATGATTAGCCTGCAGTAATTGTGGGCAAAAAAAACAATAATTAAACTTTCAGTTATAGGCCAACTATTTACAATCAGAACTTTGTTTCTAAACCAGAAATTCAAATTGTTTGTTGACTATGAATTTTACTATAGTGGAAGAAAAATTACAAAAAGTTTTAGATGGCTATTCCTTCGTGTGTTCTTTTAGACTTCTATATGTTTATTTATAAATGAAGTGGTTAAATGTTGCTTTCAAAATACAATAAATCTATTGTTATATGATCTTTATTGTATTAATCTATTTCCTCTAAAGCAAATTTGTGTATTTTATCAAAAATGTTATTGTATTATCTTTTAATACAAATAAAGCAATTAATAAATTATAGGGGTCTAACTTTGAATCACTAAAGGTTATTTTTATGAACAAATTGATATTAAGAATTCTGTTTTAAATTGGGTTCTAAACTAAATTGTTGGCTTGTAATTCAAAATCTTGTGGAATCACTATTTTTGGCGGTGATACTCAGCTTTACAGAAGCTTGTTTTATTTACAAACCGTTGCTGAAGTCTATGGTACATCAGTTTTGGGAATTTTTTTTCTTTTTCCATCTTGAAAACACCTCAATTCCAAAAAGCTATAATCCTATTGAGCAGAAAAGTTTTGCATGAGCTTTCTTTTTTAAGGCCATAGTACATTACAGGTAGCGTTGCAAATACCCAGGTGAAGTCATGTGTTAAACATAAATCTACTGCAACCACAAAAAGATTTAACTGACAGTTTTGTGTTTCTACACAATTTAAACCCTTCAATTTTGAGCTAGTTCATCTAGCTTGCTTAGCTGAATTTATAAAATTGTTTATTAATGTATAAAATATCTCAAATTGATAACAAAAACTGATTTAGCTTTGTTTTTTTATTAACATATTTATATTTCAACTATTCAATTAAAATGTCTTTATTAAAATGTTATATTTGTTAAAACTTTAGCATTTCTGGTCTGTTTTAGCTGTTTGTTTGTTTTATTTATTTGTAAACTCCAATAATTGTGTCAATATTAGTGACACTTTTGGGGGTTCGTGTCTATCTGTTTCAATTAGGAATCTTTATTTTGAAATGAATCTGTTCACTTTAGAAATGAGAAAATGCGACTGATATTTCATATTAGGGTTTTTGTCTCTGTGTTTCACCCACATTCTCAGTTTTAATGCTAGATGAGTGAGGTGGGTGTGGCTTCCCACCAGCCCGACCATCCTGACTGACGGATCTCTGGATGACCTTGTCCCCACCCCTGTCCCTGCGCTCACATATACCACAGCAATGTCCCATCTGCCCAGCAGCTCAGTCCGCGACCATATGAAATGGGTTTGTTTTGAAAACTCCAAAATGATTACAAATAACTTTATTTGCAGTCTTGTGTCACTCAGGATGTTGTCGATGTGTACCAAAAAAAGAAAAAAAACGAATGTAATTGATTTAAACTAGCCTGGAAAATGTCATATGACACACCCAATTTTCATAATTTCAAATTGAAGCTTGTTTTGTGTTTCGGATGTAACCGCTAAAGCGCTGCTCTTTGTTGCTTTTCTGTGCAGGCGGGGCTGCTTGGCTGCGAAGCTGTTCTGTCCAGCATGGCTCTGATGCAGGCCAGTTCCATGGCAGCCCCACCCAAAAAAATGGTGGCTCCCCTTGGCCATGGACCACCTCAGAGAGAGGGACCTGACCGTGCTCCTCAGAGCCACATGATCCTCCCGTCTGGAATGAGCTGTCCACCACTGGTTAGAACACACGAGGGAAATGTGGATTTAAATTGGGGCTATTACTTATTGTTTTTGTGTGAGGTATACGCCCTTTGCTTTTAGTCAATCTTTTACTGCTGTCAATCTAAATGTTTGAATAAAGGGCATTGTTAGGATTTTTAATGTTTACAACTTACTTTATTTTGAAATTTAGTAATTGAAATTAACATTTGCATGGCGTTATTTCACATTTTTTGAGAAAAATTTTATAAACGTTGTAACAAACTTATTTATTTGTAATTAATGATCATATAAGTTTTTTTTTTTGTAATTGTTCCACAGAGTTGAACATTTTTTGCTAAATCTCAATTTGTTCAACAATATCAACAGACAGAATTTCCATTTATTCCACCAAACATGAAAAATGCATGTATTTTTAAAATATTTTTTTAGATAACAAAAGAATTTACCTTTTGTACCACCTCATTTCAGCCACTTTCACATTGTATTTTTAGCGATGACGGTTATAAAAATAGCTTTATCTGTTCCTGCTCTGTAGCTTATCCGGAAGGAAGGTGAATTCCAAACTCCACGCTTACTGGATGAGAAAGAGATGAGAGCCAACGAGGACATGCAACAGAAAAAAAAGAACAGGAAATCGGTAACGCCCTGTAAAGTGAGAGAACAAGAAGGAAGGGGAGGGAAGGTCAGTGGAAGTGATCGCTAAAAAGGGAATGGTCTGTGCGTGTAGATCCCTTCTTTCATGGTTGTGGGTTTAGGCTCCTCACAGCATTTAACTTCATTGAAGCTCTGCAGACTTGAAGCCATCATGGTGACAAATTTTGTTTGTGTGGGGGTTGGGGGGAGGAGTGCTGGCAAGATGGAGAGGGGGTGGAGGTTTGTAGAGAGGAAAAGGGGGGGAGGGGAGAGGCTGAGCACAATAACTGAAATTGCGTCCATTAACGGTGCGGTGGGGGGAGTAGGACCATGAGGGCTTTTCCCATTGGTTGACGTGTAGATAACATTTTTGAAAATCTACTTTTCTTTTATACTGAAGGTAATATTTTCAAAATAAAATTGCTAATTTAAAAGGCCTATATCATGCTATTCTTAAGCCTTTCAGAATAAACAATATCTGTATATATGATAATAAAGTACCTTTGGCACACTAAAGAGCACATAAAAAAATAAAAAATGATTTCTGTTCGGAAGCTCCTTTTGCTACCCGGAAGTAAGATGACTCGATCTGTGAGGCACCTGCCTCTCCCTTCAAGTTACATGACATCAACTTAGACCCGGCCTTGGCAGAGAGCCGTTGTTGCTTCTGCTGGTTTAGGTGCAAGAGGAATCACTTCTTCAAAGTGGACCTGGTGGCAGACAAGATGGCGGCTCAAAACCATTTCGGTTGTAAAATACTTTTGTTTTTGGCAGAAAAAGACTAATATAACTGACAACCTTAACAGTATATATATATATTTTTAAATGTTTTGAGCTTTAAGTCTTTAACCTACGGCCTAAAATGCTTTTGAACGTACCGTTACACCACACACGATCAACGTGAATTAACTGATCTGGAGAAAAAAGTGGTTTTGCATTGGTAAACAACACTTTAAATTGATTTTACAGATACACAACCCATTACTGATATAAAGTGTTATATTCCGGTGCAAAGCCGCTTTTCTCCATGACAGAATTACCTGATTAACGTTAATCGTGTAAAGCAGGGGTGTCAAACTCCAAAACACACCTTAGGTCACGGGCTGAACAGGATGAACACACTCAAACTAAATTATTTAAAACTTTAAATCCGTAACTTTTTAACATTATTATGAACATTATTAACTTTTTATTATTATTATGAAGATATATAGCATTACCTGCGATAATGCTAGTGTGAATGCTGTAAACTGAATTTGGCTGTTGAAGAAGCTAGTGCTTGAAGTTTCTGAAATTGGTAGCTGAAATCGCTGAAGGTAATAGATGAAAACGCTGAAGCTGACAGCCAGCTAAAATATTAACAAAATACCAAATTAGCCTAAAAATAAAACGTAGGTTTGCCAAAATAGCTAGCATGTAGCTGAAAAAATAGCTAAACTTCAAAATATCCAAAAAAATTGAAAAGAAGCTTTTAGTAGCCAAAACAACTAGCATTTAAATATTAGCTTAACTCCAGAACAGCCTAAAAAAAACATAAAAATAAAAGCCTGAATTAGCTAAAACAGCTAGAATGTATCTGAAATATTAGCTAAACTCCAAAATAGCCTAAAAAAACATAAAAATAAAAGCCTGAATTAGCCAAAACAGCTAGAATGTATCTGAAATATTAGCTAAACTCCGATATAGCCTAAAAAATCTTAGTAAATGCCAAAATAGGCCAAAAAGCTGGTTGAATGAGAAATTTTAAATATTTATTCCGTAACTTTTAAACATAGTTATAAATAATAAGAAGGTCGCATTATTCCAGAATGAATCCACTTAAACCTTAAATAACTTTCAACATTTTACTCTCATATATATATATATATATATATATATACACACTTTGGTGGATTTTGGAGGGGTTAGTACTCAGAAAGCAGGGTTGGAGAGAAATGCTCAAACATATGAGAATGGAGCAAAATATCGCTTTGAGAGTGTTTTTCATGAGCAATTAATATTATAATACACCCAAAAGCTGAAAAAAGTTGATTGTGCATGATATAGGCCTTTTAATTTATATTTTACTTGCTGTAAATGTGCTCTTGAGCTATAGGATTGCAGATAATATAGATGTTTTAAAGATTGAACTCTTTTTGTCTGCAGGGCGCGGGTGGAGATGAAAATGGCCCGTCCTCCAAAGTGCAGAAAAATTTTATTTGTGATCACTGTTATGGTGCTTTCAGGAGTGGATATCACCTGAAGAGACATATCCTCATTCATACAGGTATGGTTTCTGCTTTGAACACCTTACGTTTCATAATTAGGTCATAAAAACTTTTAATGCTTGCATAGATGAATGAACTGTTGAAAGAGCTTTGAGCGCTTGGGCTGAGAGGACTCTGGGCGAGTGCAGCAGCTGTAAGGGTTTTGAAATGGCCTGCTTTAAACTTGTTTTGGTAAAAACGATTTTGCCTCACAGCTAACGGGGCTGTGAGATCTTGAACTAAAACTGGTGCTCTTCGGTTTAGGGGAGAAGCCGTATGCTTGTGCCGTTTGTGACATGAGGTTTATTCAGCGTTACCACCTGGAGAGACACAGCCTCATTCACACGGGTATGCGTCCTTCAACCGTACCCATATTACATAAGTCTGACTGCGCATGTAGTCTGTCACTTGAATGAAGGGGCAGATGCTGACGATTCATTTTGTCTGTGGACAGTAATTTCCAACAAAGCCACACTCTAAATCTTCCCATCCCGACATGTCATGCACAGTCTTTAAATCTTTGTCTGTGTGGTCCAGTAGTGTAGAGTCCACTATTAAAAACTCCGGTTCTGCCTTTTTAATGTTTTACCATGGCCACTATAAATCTCCATTCAGCATTGTGACATCATTTGTTTTTGCCATGAGCCACCATTTCACTATTGAAAAAATGGTCTTGGAGATCAACCAATTTTTTTGGTTTAAAGGAATTTATTTTTCAAGATTTTTTAATGGCAACTAGTTGGTGAGCCTCCACAGAGATGAGGGCTTTCTGGGGGATTTGATAAATCTTATTTTCATAACATGCATGTAAACTTTTGGTTTTTTTTCGCTTTTAGGTCCTTTCTTTATTTATTTTTTGTTCATCTGCTGTGTTGGATCTTACGACAGAGTATTAGGGCCATTTTACAAGCAAAAACAAAAATTCTTTAGCTTAACAATGTAAATTTATGAAAAAAAAGTAATAACTGTTAAATTACCAGAATTACATCTTATATTTATGACTTCAAAAGTCATAGGTTAAATTGAGGACTTTCTTCCCCCGTAAGTTTCTGTGTTTCAAATCTACAGTTTTAAAGTAAAAAGCTGTAGATTCACTAAAGTTGCAAACGTAGGACTTTAAACACAAACATTTACAAGAAAAAAGTCCTAAATTAACGAGAAAAAAAACACCAAAGTTGTCTGTTTATTTGAGCCATGCTTAAAGATGAGAGCCATGGAGCTCAGAGAAAAACAATTGGAGGACCGCCACTTTATTTTTGCCCTCATCATTCACATATGCAGAAGTCCATTTGTCACTTTATGTCATGTAGCTGTCTTACACACAAGGAACAGCACAGGGGAATGAAAAGTGTTAGAAACTCCCCATTTCAACACAAAACAACAAAGAGGAATGAAACTTCATCAACAAGAACTGCGGAGATCCTGCAAGCTGCTCATCAATGAATTAAACATTAATACATTGTAAATCTAACAATGCAGCTTCCAAACATTTGTAACGTTATCAATTAACATTCAGATTACTTGTTCAAACCCAAGATAGTTTGACTGAAATGAGTTTAATCTGTCTGCTGCTGCACATAACATATATGTGCTGGACTGTGTGCTCACTCAGACTTTAATCATGTAATTTTTCTTACTCTAAATCTTGTAATATTATTTCTTTTTTTTTGGTGGCCCTAAAACTCAGTTGTACGATGTAAATTCTGTCTTGTGTTTTTTTTTTTTTCTTTTTTGCGGTCTAGAAAATAATAATAATTAAGCTATGCCGCCCGATGTTTAATAGCTGCTTTTTGATTTATTAATAGCTTCTGCATTTCTCCACCTCATAAATGACTTTAGGATAATGGTATTTTCCATGTTAGTTTGTTTGGTATTGAGTCAATTGTTGTAATTTGGCTGCATTGAAACAGTGATTGGCTTCTGTATTTTGATTTCTTTGGCTATATGTATATATTTGTTCCAGCCGTAATTCCTAAGTAATTACAGGTTACCTTCCATAAATTGATTTATTCAGCACCTTTTTTTATATTGTTAGATTTAGAAGTTTTTTTTCTTTATTCGCCGCCAAAATTTCGTTTTTGTTCAGATACACTCATTTTCTCCTAATTCTAATACAGTTACTTCTGTAAGTTTTGTAAAAATGAAGTTTAAACATGAATTTTTTTTAGGATTTAAATGACTGCAGTTGATGACAAAAAGCCATATTTAAAAAACAAAGACTTTTTGATAGTGGACTCAAACTTGTGGACTCCAGAATAATCTTTAGATGATTAAAAAAAAGCAAAAAACAGACTTGAGGGTACTAAATACATTTAGTTTTCTACTATTTTTATAATTGTATTTTTCTAATAAAATCAGTTGGATTTTAATTTTTTTTTAGTGTAAAGAAAATCAACAATGCAGGCTTTATTGGATAATTATTTGCAAATATTTTCCTTTTTCTAAAAATCAGATTTGCATTTTAGGTTGAATTTTATCTATTTTCCTTTTCCAAACCATGACTGCTGCCCCAGAATGCCCTTTACAAAAATACTGTGTCAAATACAAGCTGGTAAACTTTAAACTAAACTGACACGTTTTATGTTTATTAACCTTCACAACTTGATCAAGCTCTATCGTTTTGAGTATGTTCTTTTTCATTTTCCATTTCATATAATTTGTGGTTCTTTTTTTCCCCTTCCACCCAATTTATATAATTTTATCAGACTAAAAAGCTAATGATGTTATGCTCTGTGTGTGTAGGGGTGAAGCCGTACGCTTGCACCATGTGTGACATGAGGTTTTTCCAGCGTTACCACCTGGAGAGACACAAACTCACTCATACGGGTATGCGTCTTTTCACCGTACCCAGTTTTTTTCCTTCTTTTTTAAGCCCCATTTTAAATCAAATGAGAAAAACCAAAATCTCATGCTACCATGCAGTTATATTTCTGTCATTGCTTTATTTGTTCTCAGCCATGGTTGTTGCTTTCATGTTGCTCTTACTGTGCGTTAAGTTTCACATCAGTTTAGGCTCTTCTGAATCTCTTGTTGCTTTTACTTGTTTTTAATGGAGCTAAAGATCTGCTATTCAGCAGACTAACAGGAAGAAATGATTGCAAGGCACATTACAGGGGGAATTATTTTGATTTTAAGCCCAAGAACAACAGAAAACCAGATTATCCATCTAAGGCAGTTTACTTTGTTTACATAAATGTTTGCAGTTTTTGAGATTACCAATTTAATCAACACAACACTTGCAAATGTATAAATATATGAAGCTGAAACAGACTTATGACTACAAAAGGACTAAAGATTTTTAAATGACGAATTAAATCTTAAAATTGGAAAAAAAGATTGTTTGCTTGAAACTCAAAAGGTTCCAATTACTGCTTCCATAAATAAATATTAATTTTAGTTAAATTTCCAAATATTGTTTATGAAAAAGTTGTCAAATTCACTTATTTCTTTAAGGTGATGAATGAATTAAGTTAAACATTCTTGTGCAAAATATGACTTTACTTCAGTTTTTACATGTTTATAGTTGTCAATGATATTTGAGTTAACTTGAGGGGAAAAAATTAACATTTTAAGATTGAAAACTTCTTCCAAAAGTTTTACATTCATAGATAATTCAAAACAGTTTGGATGTAGAGTTGGTATGTTAGATGTAGCTGGTAAATTGTTTTGGTTTTTTTTTTTTACTTTCTGACCTCAGATGATAATTAGCTGGAACTGTTTCCAGGAGAGACCTGTATTTGAGGATTTTTCCACATGTAAGAAAGGCTTTTCATTCTGCAACGATTGTCTTAAAAGGTTACACAACAGGACAGTTGGAGGCTGACTTCACTCTCAGCCCAGATTTAAAAAAAAAAAAAATACAAAAAAGGGGATGGGGCGAGGTGAGGCGGGCCAAGTGGGGGGTGTGTGGTTTGGATCTGTTATTGACTGTGAGGTTAGCTTGAGGTAATGTTGTCTCTCTGTATCTTCAATATGGAGAGTGATACCGAGCAAAGTGATGCCAGTTTCATCACAGAACTTTCTGTGGAGGTTTTTCTCTTCCACCTTCTCCCGAGGTCGGCGCTCATAGTCCAGACCGAAGGGGACCCGTGCCTCAGTGGTAAAATGACGCTAGCATCAAAAGCTATAAAAGGCCAATGTATTAAGCAAACAATCCCGAATGAAACATTCATTGCAGATCCATCACCACGAAGGAGTTCGCTGGATTCAATGCCAACTGCAGTCTACCACTGTTGTCTAATTTCAAAGTCCACTGGAAAGTTATCCAAGCCAGTAGATTTTTGACGGCATTTCACAAACAAGCCATGCTAAAGTGAAATCGATAACGACTGACTGTTCCAGAATCAAAGATGGGCAAGGCTTTCATACTGGTGCTCAGAGCTTGATGATGAGAAACTTCTGAAATGAGGTGGGAATTGTACCGACTGATCACAAAATTCAACTGTAATACCTCGTTTCAACCTGCAGGGGACAGCACACAGATGGTTTTAGACTATGATTTTAGGAATTAAACTAATTTATTTTAAATTGTAAAAAATGTGGTGAGGACCAACAGGCAGCACTTTTAAAGCCCCATTAAAGAGATAAACAGACAAAAAAAGTTGATGTAGTGTTTGGTTACCCTTTTCACTTTTTGAGGATGGTAGCGAGGTTTTTATCGGTGGATGGTTGCTGATGTTGGTTGCAGTTGGGTGGAACTGTTTTTTTTTTTTTACTTACTGGATGTACTTACTTTTGCATGCTATGCTTTTATAATTTGAATTAAATTTTTTGGTTAAATATTTAATGAACAGGGTAATTTTGGTCAAATGTGATTTATAAAGCATAAAAAGGCTAATTTTAGTTACACTTAAATGCACAAATTTCTCTTAATTTAACGTATACACTATTAAACCTTTACTAGAATTTTTGTGGACCTTCAGATGCTTCTGTGTCTTGTTTAAATTTGTTTTTGATTTTTTTATCATGATGCTATCCATTTGATAATACATTTCTCCCTATTACAGGAGGCAGTTTTAGTAAACTGAAAAAGACAAAAAATAAAAAATAAAATGCTTTCTGTTTCCCCGTGTGGAATGATGGGGTCCCCTGAGATGATGCTTGTTTTATAAATTCCTTTTGGAGCTAAAGGAAAGTCTTGGGTTAATTTGTCAATTTGTGTATGTAGGGGTGAAGCCATACGCTTGCTCCTTGTGTGACATGAGGTTCTTCCAACGTTACCATCTGGCGAGACACACCCTCACACATACCGGTATGCATCTGCTTACCTCAGTTTTTTTTTGTTTGTTTGAATTTCTTGAAGCTCCTTCAAACATCTTCTACCAGCTTATTTAAAGCAATGTCAACAAGTTTACCTGGATCAAAACAAGTAACTGCTTCAAAAATTCAGATTTAAGCACAGAGAGATGTATCCAGACATGTGAATAAACTATAAAATTCTCTGATTTTTTTCATGCAGCGACTTAACTTATTCTTTATTTTTGCCAGAATGCTCAAAAATTCTAAAGTAAAATCAAATGAAATGTGTTCAAGCTTGCGTAGATGCAGATAAAATGTATTTATAGGTTATATTTGATGTTCATGTGTTGAAAACTTCATTAATCTGAAGCTAATATATATATTTATATGTGTAGGGGTGAAGCCATACGCTTGCTCCATGTGTGATATGAGATTTTTTCAACGGTACCACTTGGCGAGACACAGCCTGACTCACACGGGTATGGGTTCATTCTCTTATGTTACACCCAAATACCCATTTTAGATTGATTCCTCCCTGATGTTAAAGTACAGTTACATTTTTTTTTAGGAATTTAAGAACCAGTTTTCATGATTAAGGGCAGTGTTTTAGACTGTTTATTTATGTTTAGCCTTTTTAAGATACTCTTAAAATGTTTATAGAAACTTAAAATTAAAATATATTAAGCCATTTTTATGCATAGGTAAGGGTGGTCTTAAGATATTTCCCTGTATTTATGTCTCTCTTTTTTTTGGCATGTCTGGATACATAAAATGAGTGTGTCCTGTTAAGTTCCATGTGTTGTTTTTTAAAGTACTTTGCTCTGTCTGTGCAGGGGTGAAGCCATATGCTTGCTCCATGTGTGACATGAGATTTTTCCAGAGATACCACCTTGCAAGACACACTCTCACCCATACGGGTAGAAGTTTTATTTATGCCTCTCGACAAAAGCAGCAGTTGTTTGTCTTTTGTTTTCTCTCCCGTGCTTGCCTTTGACTTGATTACAGCTTAGGATGCTTTCACACTGAGCTAGTCCTGCAGAGCTGGTTTGCATGAATGCTAACAATATCCCAACCTTAAATAAATTACTTTGATTACTATAATTTCTGGACTATAGAGCCCACCTGAAGTTAAGCCGCACCCGCTAAATTTCAAAAGAGTATTCTGCCAATATATGTTGCACTTGTAACCTGGGGTATTTACACTACAAACAGTGTTTTTTTAAGCGATGACCTGCCGCTCTGCTATTGCTGACAATAGCATAATAACTCGTCAAAAATAAACTTCCACATGTGATTGAGATTTTATTGAGTGGAAAAAGTAATAGTGCAATTGCTTGTAGTTTGTAAACTTTCAATACTTTTAAAATGAGACCGAAGATAAAAAGCGATCATCAGAGAATCTTCAAATGGACGAAGAGGAACAGGTGTTGCATCAAAGCTATCATCTGAGGACTCCAATTGTCAACAAAAAGGCTAACTTTAAATG
The DNA here is from genome assembly GCA_003999625.1 of Oryzias javanicus. Taxonomy (NCBI): domain Eukaryota; kingdom Metazoa; phylum Chordata; class Actinopteri; order Beloniformes; family Adrianichthyidae; genus Oryzias; species Oryzias javanicus. The sequence goes on along the minus strand of CM012441.1, from coordinate 8,298,603 downwards.
TTTTGGTTGAGCCAACTGAGAAATACCGGGGACCTTTTCATTTACACCGCAGACCAGTTTGGATAGGAAAAGTTTTAGAGCTATCTGTCAAGACTTATAATGAGTCAAGAGGTCGATCCTTCCTTTATTTTGGGTGCGGAGCAACAGCATTTTTTTTTAAATTTTTTTTTTTTGCAGAAACTGCTATATTAAGACAATGCAGTTACTCATTCTTGAAAATTCTCAGCCTCCAGAATAAAATAATAATCGGTCTCCTCATTATTGGATTTCTGATAGCTGACAGGTCCCCTTCACCTGCCATAGCAGGTTTTCCTGATCTAGATTCATCTTCCACCTAATTTCTAAAATAAAAGGTTGTTTTTGTCCAGAAACTACAAGTAATTGCCACATACTATCTTGCAATTAATAAAATCTCAGTCGTAGAATAAAAATTAAAACAAGTTTATTTTAGACGTAGTTTTCTTACGCTCTTGTCTTCATGCTTCAGTTGGTTCCAAATCTATAAAAATCTATAAATCATTGTTTTGTTCCAAGCATGTGGAAAAAAGTAGCAGCTAACAGTCTGGAAATCACAATAATAGTCGACTCAAACTGCTTCAAAGTTTTAATATTTGTTAAATCCTGATCAGAAAGAAGAGAAAAAATGGAAACGTAAACTTGTTAGTGCAGTTTGTTTCCTGGCTGTGATTAAAAAAATCTCCCTTCACCACATTGGACCATTTTTACCAACTTGACATCTCCATCTTTTTTTATTTAAATAAACTTTGCTCTTCTTTACTCACTCTTTAGGCATCCTGTTTTTTCATTCAAAATACCCAGCATTTGCATCCATTTAACTCCACAATTTGAGAACAGCTACATCCGCATGACCTGAAACCTTTTTTTCAGAACAGAGGGAAATTGTTGGTTTGCACCAGATTATCCCAGCAAAAAAAAGTCACAGTGTGAAAGCACCCTAACATAAATATAGTTATTTCTCCACATTTGTCAACTCATCTCATTGCTCTATGTCCAGAAGCAATGTGCTAGTTTATATGAAAAATGCTTTATAAAGAGAGATTTATTTAACTTGAAAATACTTGGCCATGAAAATTAAGACTTTGCTGTATTAACTAGTGTATAACAGTTCATGAGAGCCTTCTTGTTCTCTAAAATTTGGTATTGTATACATTTAGGGGTGAAGCCATACGCTTGCTCCATGTGTGACATGAGGTTCTTCCAACGTTACCATTTGGCAAGACACACCCTCACACATACCGGTACGCCTGCATTAATTGCTCCTTTCAATTATCCCTGTAATCCTTTTTTTTTTAAATTAATTTATTTATTTTTATAAAATTATCCCTTATGTTTTAAGCTGTCATCATTCATAGCTCAGTTTCCTGTTTAATCAAATCTATAATAGAATTTTTAGGCTTTGTTGGAAAAACTGTCCACTGAAGAAGTGAGTCTGTCAGTAACTTTGATTTCTAGTAACTCTATAATGGCATTTTTGCTGGTTTCCTTTCCCAATATTGGAATGCATTACACTTAAAAGCATGTCGAGTGCAGACATCAACAGTCTGACGTATTAGCCTTTCACAGGCAAAACTTTACTGTGTCTAAAAAAAAAAAAAGAATCAATTGATTGAGAATTGTATTATCGCATCTCAGGAGTTTGATGCTGAAGCATCAGAGTGTGGACCAAACAGCACCAGTTTTTGACTAATTTGATCTCTGAAACTTGACCTTTTAGGTGTAATGCCTAACATTAAATTGATGCAGCATGTAGTAGCATGAATTTTAAAATGTTTATTTCTTTTTTTTAATTTTCTGTGTGTGTGTTTTTATTTTTTTAACATCACGAGTGTGTTGAAACCTTAAACACTTTTGTTTTGTTCAGGTGTGAAGCCGTATGCTTGTACCATGTGTGACATGCGGTTTATTCAGCGTTACCAGCTGGAGAGACACAGTCTTACCCATACAGGTATGTCCTTGTGTTTGTTTTCTTTATCTTGTATTATTATTTTGTATTCTACGCCTCGGCTTTGTCGCTCCCTGACTTGGCTCATGCATGCGCCTCCAAATGATCCTTCACTTGGCTGCTTCAAACTCGAGTTTGTGTCGCTTTCTGTTGGTCTGCTGGCATTTCATACTTTGTTGTCGTAACGTTTTGTTTCAAATGTGCTCACGTGAAAGTACCCCTACCTGACTTTGTTTTTGAAATGACATGAATACCAACATTTGTTCATAGTTCACAGCTGCATTATAACACCCGAATACTCCTCTGGGTCAGGTCCGATCTTAGGAAAGAAAGGGGAAATGCTTGTTGTCTTTCTGTCAAACCAATTGTAAGAGATTTCTTTTTCCAGAATAGATTTCACCCTTAAGTAAAATATTAAAAAGTGTCATAAATAGACCTGTAAAATGTTCCGAAGTGTTTAGTGAATTGTTTTTCTGACCAGGACAGACTCAATATTAACCAATGAAAACTAGCTTATGGAAATTTTAAGTATGCGCATCACACATCCACATTTGGCTCATTTTAATGCATGAGATGATGTTTAGCGATACGTTTTTTTTTGTTCTTATACCTTCATTTTCTGTCATAGCTGCTGAATTTGAGACATGTTTGGTTACAGTCACATATCCCAAAATGCCTCAGCACTGCAACCTAAATGCAACGTGCGGTCGCATTTGTAATGGGGGAAAAAAAATTACCAATTTTGTTGCGACTGGACGATTTTTCTCAGTGGTTTTCCAGACACCTTTGGAGATCGCACGGTGGCAGTTGAGTGACCAGCGGGGACGATGCCATTACGAAATCAGGCAACAGCTGAACGGCAGCCTGACTGGCTACATTTATGACCACCCCAACTATTTTTAAAAAGAATCAGGCGGCGGCATGAAATCTTGAGGCTTCTTCTGGTGCCTCCCCCTTACGCTGCAGCATTTGTAGATGCGACTGTAACATTAGCTTACCTGCTAAATGACCATGTTTTGATCTATTGTAGAAGCAATCCCTCTTGTTTTTTTTTTCTTTTTTAAAAATTCCGTCTCTGCTATTCTTATCCAAAACTCACGTTGTATTCTAGAACATAGTTTCTGCAGAATAGCAGTAGTTGATTGGAAATTTGCCTCAGAGTTGTGGGCGGGACTATTGGGTTGATATGTTGCTCAGTCCCTGAATACTGTGGCAGCTTTTTTTTTTAAGTTCCTGGTAAATCTGTGATTTAATTTGTTGGATCTTTATTATCTCTAACCTTTTTTATATCGTGTTAATCTGTGTTTGGGAAAAGTCACAAAGAAGTTAATGTCAGCAATTTTTTCAGACTCTATGAAGGAAACTTCAAATTCTTGCGAGTGATTTGATCATAATTAGGCTGGGTTTAAAACGTTATTATAGGAATCCAAATATACTTAGAAAATGCAGTTTTTATTTTTTTAAATCCATGAAGTAATTTCATTTTAAATTAATGTATTTTTTCACTCAAAAGAGCAGCTTTTAGTAAGTTTTTAATATAAGAGATTGATTAGTTTTTAAAAATGCTTACTTTAAATCACTAGTTTTGTGAAAATAGTACATAACTAAACAAATCTGTAACTTTTAAATAGAAATGTATCTCTGATTTGTGTTAAATTGTGGTTTAATTGGATTGTGAGTTGAAATTGAACTGATTGTTGGTTGACAGAGCCCCCCAAGTCCCTTGCAACCTGAGGAAATGCAAATGTAATGCTATCTGTTTGGAGAAAAGTTTATTTTTTTCCCCTGGGTTACGTATTTAAGGCTCAGTAAAACTTTCGTCAAAACTGCTTTGAATTGACTCTAATTGGAATTAAAAAATTTTTGCATTTTGGCGTTCAAGTCTTACAAGTTTGCAGAAACTGAAGGAACCCTTTTTTTCATCTGTGCCAATAACGGGAACAAGCATCTGCTTCCATGAATTGCACTCAGACTTGCACTTTTCCAAAAAAGTATTTATAATAAAAAATGACAAAAATAACAAACTAAAGAAAACCTTGCAAATGTGAACATGTGTCCAGTTCTTGTGTCATTTCACATTCAAAGTAAAGGTGAGGACATTTTACCCTCTGTACAAAAGTGGTTCATGGTAAGGAGATGGTAGAGGCATATTCTCAATCTTTACGTTTTCTCATTGCATCATTTTCTTAAACGATGGATGTTTTAAGGTAGTTATTGTCATTGTGGAAGTTTTGAAACCCGCTTTTGTTAAATGTGAACAATATTAATTAACAAGAACTGTATACATGTCTGTTAAACGTAGTCGTTTGCCAACTGCCTTAAATTGTCTTAACTTCTGCGATCAGCGTGATTAAAATTAATCAATTTGAAGTGGAAATTTTGGATTTATTGGCTTTGTGGTGAAATTTGTTGTTGTGCTTGTTGGTATGTTTCTAGTTTATTTTTTGTCTGTTAGTTTTAGTTATTTTTTTGCTTTCTTTTAAAGGTTTTTTTTTTTTTTAAACTAAGATAGCTATTGATGAGTTTCAGGTGTTGAAAATGCAATTTCTAATTGGAATAGCAGAGCGTTGACAACAAACTGGAATTACCAGTTGTACCAAAGCGCTGATAAGTGCAGCTAAACTTTACTAAGCAATTAGTAAAGTTTGACGTTGGTCATTTTTGGCAGTTGAGTTGTTTCTGCTAAAGCTGGTACTTTGTGTGCGTAGGGGTGAAGCCGTACGCTTGCACCATGTGTGACAAGAGGTTTTTTCAGCGCTACCACCTGGCGAGACACAGCCTCACTCATATGGGTATGCGTCTGCCCACCTTACCCATGTCACTCAGATCAGACCATTGTGTTTAAGACAGTCCTGTTCATATGTTGTCCAACACTTTTTAACACAGTCGCAGGATTAAGATGCAGTAATATTAATATACTTAACTATTATTGTCATATTCAATTTCTGATTGTATGATTTTCATTAGATGACGCCACAGTTTATGTAATTGAGAGGATTTATGAACAACTTATGATCTTGTTCTCTCATAAGCGACTATGACATTGGTTATTAACCACAGATATCAACTGAAATAAGATCTATAACATTTTAAAGGGAATATTTGGTTATTTGTGTTGATTTTAGGTGTGAAACCTTACGCTTGCACCATGTGTGACATGAAGTTTTTTCAGCGTTACCACCTGGCGAGACACAGCCTCACTCATACGGGTATGGGTCTGCACCCGTGACCATCAGTGTCATTTTGTGTTACAGATGTATACTTGGTACATATATATAAATATTTGGATTAAAAACTTGTGAAGTTATAAGTTTTTTTTATATATATATATATATTATATATAATATATTTTTTTAGGAAGTAATCAGATTTTTTTAGTTAAGAATGAAACTTCAAAACAGAAATCTAATGTTTATTGATTATTTTCAATGTAAATTTATCTAGTTTTTGTTTAAATTGGCGGTTTATGTGGTTAATAACCAATTTTTTTATTCCTACAAATAAACATTGTTAAGCAAATAATATTGCTACTTTGCATTTAGGTGTGAAACCTTATGCTTGCACCATGTGCGACAAGAGGTTTTTTCAGCGCTACCACCTGGCGAGACACAGCCTCACTCATATGGGTATGCGTCTGCCCACCTTACCCATGTCACTGATGTCAAACTGTATCAGAGTGTTGTTAGCAACAGTCATCAGATTGTGGTATTTAAAGCACATTCTGTCCAACTGAGCAGAAGATGATCTTCATGCCCTAAATGATCAGATAAATCGATCAGTACAAAAGCATCATCAGCTCATGTGATGTGTTAAGTTGTGGATTTGAATCGATTTGATGTTTCTCTAACAAAAACTCAATTTGAAATATTGGTTAACAACCCATCAATTCCGAATAGCCATTTGACATTTAATTGCTTATTGATGGATTGTGAACACAGTCTGCGTATATAGTTTGAGAATAATCATATAATGTTCTGCGTTTAGGTGTGAAACCTTATGCTTGCACCATGTGTGACATGAGGTTTGTTCAGCGTTACCACCTGGCGAGACACAGCCTCACTCATATGGGTACGCCTCAGTGCACCTACCTTCACATGTCCCAACCACTCCCAATAAACATTAACACAAACTACATTCTTAGTCGAGGACAAATTAGAAAGAATGTTGTTGAGGTTCAAACAAAATTTAGAATTTAAAGTCCCACTCTGATCCTCTTTTAATCTATTCTCAAAGCGTTCCTAGTGGTCTTTTCATTATGATTATGCTGTTTTTATCCCAAACTTCAGCTTTCTAAGACATAATTTCTGCAAACTGCCAGTAGTTAATCGAAAATTAGCCTCTTGAGCTGTGGGGGGAACTCTTATGGTAGTAAGCTTGCGCTCATTTCCCCTCATCCCTTTGTTTACACGCCCTCCTGCTAGCTCACCACTATTGACCGTATAAGACAGGGATCTGCAACCTGCAGCTCCAGAGCCACATGTGGCTCTTTTATCTCTCCATGGTGACTCCTCGGCCAGACATAAAATAAGTCATGGAGACTGCTGACCCAGCCATGTCGACCGTCTTGAGTCAGCAGCTCCCTGCTAATGGCTGCCTAAACAAAACTACCTAAAGAAAACAAATAAACAAAGCCTGCAAACTAAGACTACCAAGGTTAAACCCAAAGCTAAAATACTGGTTTCTAGCTGTTCAGAACTGCTCTGAGATGATCTTGTTTGGCACAGAGCATGTTTAATAGGTTTTAAAAAAATGACATTTTGGGAGATGCTAAGTTCTTTTTATATTTATGCTTTTCAGTTCTCAAGAACGCAGTTTTAATCAGACTTTTCTTTATATATGTCCATCGTAAGAAAAATGCCACAAGAACATGTTAAAAACACCATTGTCATTGGATCAGTGGGTCAGTGGGTCTTTAAAAGCTTGAAAACACAACAGCACACACGCTAATATCTTTAAACCTCCTATTTCTTTATTAGTCTGTATAAATATAGTCTGAAATACATAAAAAATAAATAAAAAGCAAACACATGTCTTGCAAGTTCTAATAATTAATTGTTCTATTAATTAACTGTAAGTTAAGAGGAAATCTATTGGAAAATCTTTTGAATTGGATGATCAGATGTGAAGTTCTTCTTTCCATTTGCAGTATTTTTGTTTTCCTGAATGTGTTGGTCAATGTGTGGTTAATAACCAATAGCTCAGGTGTTTATTGCATAACAGTGGAAGCAAAGTAATATAATATTGCTGCTCTGCGTTTAGGTGTGAAACCTTATGCTTGCACCATGTGTGACAAGAGGTTTTTTCAGCGCTACCACCTGGCGAGACACAGCCTCACTCATATGGGTATGCGTCCGCCCACCTTACCCATGTCACTAAGTTCCGCATCAACGTCGTATGTGGCAGGTTTAGGTTTTCTCATCAGCTTTTGTTAACTCAGTTGAGGAAATGTGTACTTCTGATACATATTTAGTCAGATTTTGGCTCACACACTAGAGCTCTATGAAATCATCAGCTCATCATGAGATGTGTGAAGATGTGGATTCATAGTTCATGTAAACTCAAGTCAAGCCAGGATTTATTTTTCCAGCTCATTTTTGTCAATTTTAGAAGTTAGAATGGATGAAAAATGGTTAACAACCCATCAATTGTAAATAGCTAAAAATGTTTGATAAATTGTGAAAACCAGAGAGCCAGATTCTTGTAAATAATATATTGGTGCTCTGCATTTAGGTGTGAAACCTTTTGCTTGCACCATGTGTGACATGAGGTTTGTTCAGCGTTACCACCTGGTGAGACACAGCCTCACTCATACGGGTACGCCGCAGTGCACCTACCCTCACATTCTATACAGAACTCTTCCAGGGTTTAGACAGTGAAAGTTTACAAATCAATACCTAAAAGTTTGTTTATTTCTTAACATTTCTAAACATTTTAGTTACTTTTACTCATTATTCTTTGTTACAAAAAAGGAAATTTTTAGAAGTCATCAGGTTGCCATTGTGAAAAGCTCTGACTGACATGACCCGTTTATAACGATGAAAGCAGTCTCAAATAGTCCTGCTTGGGGAAAAAAATGGAACACTCTGATTCCTCAGTAATTATTGTAAGATTTATAACTAAAATAGACTATACAATATGTAACATAATATTATCTATAAATGAAATATTTTGAAGACTTTTTATTGTTAAATCAATGTTTCCAAGTATGCTAGATTCTATTGGAAATAGTTTATTTCAACAAATCAAAGCAAGAGTGAGTGCATAAACAAGACAACCAAACAAGGTTTAAACAAAGACATCAAACATGAGATAATCAGGCAAAAAATGTACTGAAAATTACTCATATGTTCATAAAATAATTAATGCAATTATTACTCTTATTGGGAAACAAAAATATGTGTTCTTTCATTTGTAGAACATGACGTATAAGAAAGAAATACTTAAGGATTTAAAAGAAATATCACATTATGGCTCTCTTTTTTTTAATCCTTTAACACTTGAGATGTTACCAGTGACAAAAAATAAAACACTATGCAACTACTGTAACTCTGACTGTTTTGTGTAATTCCATGTAGGACACGGCCCTTCTGACACCCCTGCTGTAAAGTGTTGCAAATCAGAATACAGCTGCTTCTCTCCAATGAAATTTTAAAAGGTTGAAGAGTTTTGGTGATTCGAAGATTTGCTGAACACTGGAGCTCCGATGTTTAAGAATTAAATCATAGAGCATTTGACACATTAAAGTTAAAAAGTTAAAGTCCCATTAGTTGTCACACACCTAGGTGTGCGAAATTTGTTCTCCGCATTTGACCCATCCCCTAAGGGAGCGGTGAGCTGCAGACACAGCCGCGCTTGGGAACCATTTTGGTTAAACCCCCAATCCAACCCCTTAATGCTGAGTGCCAAGCAGGGAGGCACTGGGTCCCATTTTTACAGTCTTTGGTATGACTCGGCCTGGACTTGAACCCATGACCTTCCAATCTCAGGGCGGACACTCTGCCACAAGGCCACTAAGCTGGTCATCTAAACATCTAAACTTTTATTATTTTTTTAATTTTTACAATACTTGTGTTTGCTTTTAATTTTCCCTCATATTCTCTTGACCACCAAAGGAAAAAAATATCCTGTCAACACATTTATATAATCCACCAAAAACTCCCAGAGTCCCGCCCCTTCACATTTAGTAAAAAATTTCAATTGTAGATGCCAAAATGAGGGAATTTAGTAGTATGCAGTGGGTGGGGAAATATGTAAGGACAACTTGTCATTGTTGGTAGTCAGGAGGATATTACCTAAACTTTTCTTTGTTTTAAATTAGGGCTGGATTGAATCAATGAATGATTTAAGCTTAATAAATCAATAATCGATTCAGAAAAGATGTAAATCGATTTAGCATGTAAAGCTAAAATCCACTAGTTTGATGCTAACGTTCAAAAGAATTACCCATAGGACGGCTAATGCTAACGTTCGGATGACCAAAAAAATACATTGCTGACTAAATCTGAACATCTTTATTTACTTACAGGCATTAATTTTCCAAACTCTTTTAAGGAAATAATTTTAAAGTAACTATTTGTGGCCTAAAACTTCGTTTTTTTTTTCCTCTCATGGTGTTGTCTTCTTCGTGAATGAAGTGTTTAATATTTCAGTAGTAGTAAACTCTGACCCCATAATGTAAATACTTTTAGCAAATTATTTCCAAAATTACATTTTTAATATATTGCACAAAACTGACTTCTAAATTCAGGCTGTTGGCTCTGATAGTATAATATGTGTTGTACTGCAGTTATTCTAGATCTTTTAAATAGTCAAAAGTACATTTTCATTCAAACACATCTTAATTGATTCAAAGACATTTTTATCATTTAAAAGTGTGGAATAGATTTGTTAGTTTTCAGAGCTACAAAAAAATCCTTTTCTCTCAAAACTGCATGTCAGATACCAGCATCACCTCTAAAGCACATCAGTGGAGAATGCATTTCTGTTGTGGGAGGAGTCAATTTTCCAGATCTTTTAGTCATAGAGCGAGCTTGAGCTTGAACTTGTCTTTCTTGCAGCTGTGGGTGTTAGGGCTAATATGTTGCTCTGTGTGTGTAGGGGTGAAGCCGTATGCTTGTTCCATGTGTGACATGAGGTTTATACAGCGTAACCACCTGGAGAGACACAGCCTCACTCATACGGGTATGCGTTCCTCCCCCGGCGCCCCTCCGACCGGGTCGGGCGCCGTCGCTTACGGGATAACAACAAACTCGAGTTTGGATTGTCACGTCATTTGATGGGATGTTGAACCAGTCTAAAAATAAGAAAACTGAACCCAGTTTGTGGGGTAACTGTGATGTAAAGATCTGGGCCACAAAAAGAAGAAACTCCACTCTGATCTACACATAATGAGTTGATGAAGAGGCCTTTTAAATCAGAGCAGTGACTCTTTCATTTCCTGTTTTTGTTTTTTAAGTCTTGCAAATTCATTCTGGAGTGAAAGATTAGTAGAAGAAAGTGACACATGCTGATGGAAAAGGCTCTAAAATTGATGCATTGACTTTGTATTTGTATGCTCTTCAGGAGAGAAGCCATTTGCATGTGACATGTGTGACATGAGGTTTATTCAGCGCTACCACCTCGAGAGACACAAGCGTGTCCACAGCGGGGAGAAGCCTTATCAGTGCGAACGGTGCCAGCAGGTATGCTCAGAAAATCAATTGTGTGTAGAGGTGGGGGATCAAACGATAACGATATATATCGCAACAGAACTTGATCTCGATATAGGAATGAATTTATCACGATAGACTTATTTTGAAGGGTCAGAAATTGACACTCGCCAGTTGCGAGCATTTTCTACTCTTGAGTAAAAGTTAGAGAGTTAGTCATCACATGGAAAGTAAATGTTCGTAACTAATTACTTATGTTTCTTATTTTGGTAATTTTCTTGACTTCTCCACTTACTTTGTCTCAAAGCAAGGTAAACAAGCCTTCATAAGACTCCATACGTAAATCATACATTTATAAATTACTTCTATGCAATTTAATTTTCTCAAAAGAAAATCATAAAGTTCAAAAGCTAAAATACCTAAGCTATTTCTATGTAAAATACTTTATTAATTTCATGTTTGTTCTGTAAAGCCTGAAAACAGAATTTATTGGTTGAAATAATGCTTTGTTTTTAAATGGAACTGAACATGTTCTCTTTTGAAGCTTGAAAGCTTTTACATGACTTTTCAGTTATTTATATTTATGTATACATATGCATAGATACACCCACCTTTTTTTGTTATTTAAAAAACTAGTTGCATGATTTTCAGTGCGTCTGTTATATTTGAAAGTATGACAGGAAATAAATATTTAAATTTAAACAACCTAGAATCTAAAAAAAAAAAAAAAAAACACATCTAAAATCTTAAAACTAAACAAAATCTTGCAACATTTCATTTTTGAGCCACAGAACATTAAAATTGGTTGAATATAGTTATCCGGTTTATGTCGCGATATATATCGTTATCGCAAGATATTTAAAAATAACTACATTGAGTTATTTCAAAATCCCATACATGTAAATTTTTTGCTGATTTTGTAACTTTGTTTAATTGTGTCTCTTGAAGAACTTTTCACGCACAGACCGGCTGCTGCGACATCGGCGGTTGTGCCAGGGTCGCAGCGTAGCTAAAGTAGAAAACCAGCCATGCTGTGAGCCACGCCCTTACCCCCAGGAGCCCCCACCCGCACCCCCCACCTGGAGTCCCCTGCATCCACCTCCAGGACGGCTGGCAGTCTGACATTCCACCCTCCCTGCATCCACAGCGCCACCGCCGACGGGACGAGCCACAGGGTTTCCTCTTTCTCAGCTCTGGGCCGAGTGGAGTCGCATTCTCGCTCAGCCGGACGCCACATCTCCATTCTTGGAATAAACAATGAACTTTTAGGTTTTTTTTTCACTTTTTACTGTTCTATTTTTTTTTAACATGAAACTTCTTTGTGATGAACAATGGTCCTGTTTTATACTAAATTTAGCCCCTCCCTCCACAAAAAAAATCCACATCTGGCAGTAATCCAGAAGGACACCAGGCCATGTTTGCCTTGATTTCTTTTGAATAAAAAAAGGCATTTGGTGGGAGGGGTAAAGTGCTACAGATTTTTTTTTTTAAACAGAACTGTCAGGTCAGATTTTCTGTTTTCAGCTGGAAGTTAAAGATTAAAACATTTCACTGTAAAAAAAAATAATAATAATACTAAAGGCAACAACTGTGACCAAAACATGCAGGAAAGAAGGTCCAGTTTATTTCATTCTTCGGTGCATTCACAATGAGACGTTAGTTTACTCTTCAGGTTGAAAATCCGGCCCAAAAAACTTCCAGATTCAGTCTGTTTCTACTGTAAAGGGAACCAGAAATCTTAATCCGTGGTGGGATTTGTTTGGGACAGCAGCCTCAAAAGCTGTTCCTGACATCATTAGGTATGTGTTACTGTCACTTCAGCTGTATACATACGTATAAATATATAGATAGATATATACAACCTATATAAAGAGAGACTTCCAGTGTTTTCATCAAGTCGTCTCTTCTGTAAATCTGTGGGAGTGGGATGCAGGGAGATCTCTGAACGTCCCACCACGCCGTTTGTACAGATTGTCACATTGTGAGATTAGCATTCGTATACAAAATATTGTGGCCTTAGTATGTTTCTTTCCTTTTTTTTATTTTTTTTTATCTTGGGTTCCCCAGATGCCTTTTTAAAATCAGTTTTTTTTTTTTAATATCATTGTGAATCAGATGCAAATACTCACTTTTATTTCTTCTGTTTTTAAAAACTGCTGACGCAGGTGGCTCTAAAATGGACTAACAAGTTCTTCTGTTGAGGTGTCCACTTTGTGATACAATTACTACTATAGGTCATTTTTTTTAATCGCTAACATCATCACAGTATATAATGCTAAAAGGGTTCCTTTGGAGGAGCGGGGGGGGTGCTGGTGCAGTTCGGCTTCAGCTGATGCTCAGTCGAGAACTCTGTGACACAAAGAAAACGCCTCGTCATCCAGATGTTGTGCAGTGGATGTGTAAAAGTTGTCAATGGGTCGAGCCGTCAGTGAGGTGGTTGTGGGGAAGGAGGATGAACTCGGACGCTGTGACGGGTTTTCCAGCCTGAATGCAAAGAGGTGGCTAATGCTGTTGGCGTTCTCAAGCTTGATCCTTTTTGTCACCGTTACACTCGTGTCCATGGCCTGAAAGGTCCACGCTGGGCCTCATGGATCCCACATGGGACCCAAGAGACTACGCTGGGCCTTGTGGGTCCATCTTGGGCCTAAAAGGTCAATGTTGGCCCTGATGGGTCCACACTGGACTCCATTTTTTTTTTTTTTAACTGGATCACATGAATTTCTTGACTCCATGTTCAGACTTCCTTAAGGATTTTTGTGGTCTCTCCATCCCTTCCAAATAAGCATCAGACTACTGCGATAAGTGATGTTTTACCAAAGGTTTTCTAGGTCACTGGTCCTGGTTTTTTAAGACAAGGTTGTGGAAATGCGCCACGTTTATTCTCGAGTTTGTGGTTAACAAAAAGGGCCAAGTTTGAGAAATGCAAAATGTCGCTTTGGTAACACTATTCCCATCCGTGGAGGGCATGAGCACATACGGAAAAATGGCGAAAGGGCAATACAGTATATAGTTCTTGTCACTTGTTAATAACTTTTTGTCATTTATTAGTTTTTAGTATTATCAACATTGTTGAAAGGAGCTCGACTCCTTTGATCGTTTCTTATAAAACAGACGTTTTAATTTGAGCTTCCAGGGAGACTTTGTCTGGAGCTTTTCTGTTTTGTTGCATCATGTTTTGATGATTGTTTCAAGGACCTTTTTATTTTTTATTTTGACGAAAACGACACTGGAGTGAAAAGAAAAGACAAAAAAAGAAATGGATTTTTTTTTTCCTTCAATCTGTACTAGGTTTTAGACAAAGCCTTTTTCCTCCTCGACCCAACTAAAGAAGGCGAACAGAACCATTTGGATCAGTACAGTTGGGAGCCCAGTATGTTCTGTACTTTTGACATTAGAGGGCGTAGTACAGCAGGAAGAGATTTTGTTTCTTCTACAAAGTCCCTGGTTTTCGTAGTAAATTAAACTGATATTAGGTGAACAACAGCATAACAATAGCTATCACAGATTAGTTGTCTTCTTTTTTTTTTTAGTCTTGCATGCAGTTATGGTCCTCAGTTAAAATAGGATCTTGATATTGATTATTTTGTGTAGGAAAATGAGTGCATAAGAACTTCCTAAAATTGTTTCAATGATTATTGTAAAATGGGCTAACTAATATGTACCCTTGTGATCCAAGTAGTTTCAACTGTATAAAAAAATCAGAGGAGAGGCTTCTTACTATTATGCTAAAATAAAGAATTTGTAAAGGATTTTCTGTTTTTATTAAATGCCTGACATGTTATTCTTTGTTAAATTACCAACTTTTAAGTGTTTTTTTACTTAAAATTTAAAACATTTTGAACATCATTTGGACTAAATATATTTGAGTGATATATTTAAAGTGATAAAAACATGAGATTCTCTCTGAAAAGTGTTTTGATCAAGTAAACAACAGCTGTATAATCCAATCAAGCTTTATTTGTAGAACCCTTTTCCTACTGTTATAGCCCAAAGTGCTTCACATAAAGCAATAGCTTCATACACAATAAATATTATTAAATAACATATTTAATTTGATTAAAGTGCCACACTTTTTATAGCTAAAAGATCTCATTCCAGGTGAATTTTAGTACAAGTTTAAACTTTTTATTATGAGCGCTGATCATTGTGTAATATGCTCATTATTTAGATGCAACTCTACCCTATTCTCCTGGTTAAAGTATTTTAATTTTCTCATTAAAAAACACTCGAGAGAAACAGAAAAAATGGAGTATATATGTTTCTTGCAAAGATATACGTATGTTTCTACTGCCAAAAGTCTGAAAATTTCAATTTGCAGAGGTAGTGTAACCTCTGCAAACTAAAATATTCACAAACATCTCCAAGAGTTTCCTCAAGTATTCAGTATAATTCATGGAAGTGAAGTGTGTTGCTTAAAATCACACAAACTTGCCACAAATAGTTTTTAAAGAGTACATTACACATCGCTACTAGTTCATTATCTTCAAAAAATTAAATATTTGGTTCCATTGATGACACCCAACTCTACCTATGAACCAAACCACACCATACAAAGTCCACACTTCAGTCATAACCTGCTTCATCGAGCTTAAATCCTGGATGTCCTCCACTTTAGCAGTAGTAAGACCAGCTCAGTGGCATTGTGGCAGAGTGTCCACCCTGAGATTGGAAGGTTGTGGGTTCAAATCCAGGCCAAGTCACACCAAAGACTCTAAAAATGGAACCCAGTGCCTCCCTGCTTGACACTCAGCATTAAGGAGTTGGAGAGTTTAACCCCCAAATGGTTCCCGAGCGCAGCTGTGTCTGCAGCTCACTGCTCCCCCAGGGGATGAATCAAATGCAGAGAACATATTTCACACACCGAGGTGTGTGACAACTAATGGGACTTTAACTTTTTCTTACTAAAGTTGTCCTCATCTGCACCAAATCTGTTGTTCTCCATCAGAAACTCGTCTGATACCTCCACCCTTCATGTGAAGAGTCTGGGTGTCATCCTGGACAGCTATCTTTCTGTCCACGCTCACGTCCATAACATTACCTGTTCTAAATCAGAAACATTAATCATCTTTGTCCTTTCCTCATCCCTCTGACTGCCTCCATCCTCTTCCACAGCTTCATCACTGGTAAACCACTTTAACTCCCTCCTCTTTGGCCTCATTTACAAACTTCTCCATAAACTTCAACTATTTCAAACTTCAGCAGTTTGAATCATCACCAAAACCCCCAAATCCCACCAGCATCCTCTCTGTACCTGACTGTTCCCTCTTCCCGTCTCAGCACCATGGGGTGCAGAGCTTTCAGCTGCTCTGCCCCCAAACCCTGGAACTCACTTCCACCTGACATTTCCACCAATACTTTACTTAAAAAAAAAAATAAAATATATATATATATAATATATATATATATATATATATATATATATATATATATATATATAGTTTATATATTATATATATATATATATATATAGTTTATATATATATATATTTAAATATATATATTTATATATATATATAGTTTATATATAGTTTATTGCTTTCATTTATGTGTTAACTTGTCTTTTTGTTCAGTAAATAGAATAGAACAAAATGTTTTTGATCCACAAAGATGGAATGATCTTGTTACTGTAGCTCTATTAAAAATGTCAGATGAATAATAAATAACACTAACAATATAAGTACAAAATATGAACAATTAATTTATTTCATTTCAATAAAACAACAAAAACAAAAGATCATTCACATGTTCTCATTGCTGGGAAATGAAAGGAACATTAAGATGTAAACTTGTTTTAATTTTTTTTAATATTTAGAAGAAATCAAAAAGAGAAGGAAAAAATAATTAAGAAAAGCCTATGGTTAAATGTTTCCTCCAGTTTTTTTGCAATGACGCTGGTTTGCCTGTAGAGGGCGACATCCATTTCCAGTGACTGTGAAGAGGCAGACGAAGAAGTGCTCTTTGTTTACGATTGTTCCGCAAATCTCTACTTTCTAATGTCTGATTTTAATTTGAAAAACAGAACTATCCTTAATTTCCTCATCTTAAAGAAATGTTGAACAACTCATGTAATGATCGGAACCAGTCCGCCTATGGAGGTGCAGGCGGAGGTCTGCTCCGTGAGTCTAGTGAGGGGATCTCCTCCTCCTCATCCTCCTCCTCGTCCAAGTTCCTCCAGGTTGAGCTGGAGCTCAACGCCCATCTGAGGGGCCTGACCTTCAGCGAGCCTGTCCGCCACATTTACAACCCGCTGGAGTACGCCTGGGACACTCACCGCTGCTACGTGGAGAAGTACTGCCGCGCCGGGCAGAGCGTCCTGTTTGTGGGCATGAATCCCGGACCCTTCGGCATGGCTCAGACCGGGGTGAGCTCCAGCGGTCCGCTTATGGCCATGGTTCTTGCTGGACCTAAAACTCATGGGAACTTGTACACAATTAAGTCTCTTCCAATAAAACAGGGAAAAATGTTTACTGAACATAAATATGAAAATCTGTAAACTTACATACTGACTGGCGTACTTATGTACTGACGGATGCATTTATGTACATGTACTGATGTACTTGTGTACTGATATGTGTACTTGCATATTGATTGAATTTCTTACTGACTTGTGTACCTACAAACTGATTGATGTTCAGACATGCCTACCCTTACCAAAAAGAAGTATACTCGAGTTTATTTTAAGTATACTTTTTTTTTTAAAAACTAAACTTAAGATAGTATACTTTAAGTATACTTTTTATGTACTTATTAGAGAAAAGAAATTACAAGTTTATGTTAAGTAAACTTTTCCAAAACTAAACTTAACATAGTATACTTTTAGTTTACTTTTTACTTAGAGATAAACTACAAGTTCATGTTAAGTATGTTGTTTATACTTAGAATTATACTACAATTCTAAATAAATTTAGCCTTAAACTTTTTGTCAAGATATATTTTAGTGTAGCTATTGCTGTACAAGTATTTTTCTTTTTGACAGTAGCTGTATTTTTTTTAAAGTTCTTCATAGAAGATATGTTCAGTAATCTATCTTGTAGGTTTGTAGAAAGAAGTCAGATTTGGTGTAAATAACAAATGGTAAACTAAAAGTATACCATTGAGGTTATTCTAAGTATAATTTTATAAACCTAAAGTAAACTAAAAGTATACCATAAAGGTTATTTTAAGTATACTTTCATAAACCTAAGCTTACTTATGATAAACTTGGAGTAAACTTAAAGTTTATTGCCAGTACCAGAAAGTTTACTTTAAGTATACTTCTAAGTGTACTTTTTATAAACTAAAAGTGGGTCAATTTAGTACAAAGAAGTATGCTTGGTAGTAAACTTCCAGTATAATTTTTAAGTATACTTGGTATATACTTTTCTATACTTAAGTATACTTTAAAAAATATACTTGATGTATACTTATTTTTGGTAAGGGTAAGTACTGACCGAAGTACTTACATACTTGCAGAAGTAGCTTCGAACTGACTGAGGTTCTTACAGATGTACTTACGTATTTGCTGACCTACTGTACTGATGGACGTACTTATGTACTTCCTGACGTACTTAAGTACTGACCGAAGTATTTACATGTAAATACTTATAGATGATCTTACAAACTGACTGACATACTAACGGGTGTTCTTACATACTTGCGGACGTACTTACACACTGACGGACGTACTTGAGTACTTACTGAAGTATTTAGGTACTTGCAAACGTACTGACGAATGTACTTATATACTTACTAATTGACTGACTGACTCAGGTACTTGCAGATGCACTTACATACTGAAAAATGTACTTTTGGACATACTGACTGACGTACTTAAGTGTTGACTGATGTACTTACATACTACAGACTCACTGACAGATGTACTTTCTGAGTGACGTACACATAGACACACATACACATTTATAGAGACACTTAAGTATTGACTGATGTACTTAAGTACTGACGGACGTACTTACTGACTGACTTACATACTTATGGTTATTTAACCTTTTCTTTTAAAGAAACTTCTGACTTCTGCCCAAAGTTTTGCAAATAAGCAATTCAAACAACCTCTGTCAGCAATTATGGAATCAAATGTATTTTGGCAGGAAACACAATTAATCTTATTTATGTCCCGTCCCGTTTTTCCTCCCATCAGGTTCCTTTCGGTGAGGTCAGGTCTGTTGTCGATTGGCTGAAGATCACAGGAGAGGTTCGGTCGCCCTGACAACGAGCATCCCAAGCGTCCCATTGTGGGTCTGTGCTGCACCCAGAGTGAAGTGAGCGGTGCTCGGTTCTGGGGTCTCTTCAAAAAACTGTGCGTGGAACCAGACCGCTTTTTCAGGCACTGCTTTGTTCACAATCTGTGTCCACTCATCTTCATGAACCATAGTGGGAAGAACCTGACCCCCCCGGAGCTCCCTGCAGCCGAGCGGGACGCCCTTCTGGCCAAGTGTGACATTGCTCTGTGTGAAGTGGTGAAGGAGCTCCGCTTCTCCATGGTGATCGGCGTGGGGAGGGTGGCGGAGCAGCGGGCCCGCAAGGTTCTGTCCGCCGCAGGCTTGAGCGTTCGGGTGGAGGGCATCATGCATCCATCTCCCAGAAACCCGCAGGCCAACAAGGGCTGGGAGCAAGCAGCAAAAACCAAACTGGAAGAACTTGGAGTTCTTTCACTTCTGTGCAGCACTTCAGGTGCTGACGGTCTCTAACAGCTGCTGAGAAACATCAACAGCTTCTACACAGATGTAGGTTTATGAAAACGGGTCAAGTAATGAGCGTTTGGAAAAAATGTCCTGATTGTTAAAAACTTTCTCACACTTGAAGGCTTCAGATCAAACAAAAGCTACGTAAGTATGTAAGTAAGAACGAGAGGAGCGTCTTCCTTCTTCAGGAGTTTTGGTAGACAGCAGAATTCATGGTTTGATTTACCACAGCAAGTCTTCCAGGTCCTGAAGCAGCTGAACAACTCCAGACCATGACACTGCCGCCGCTGTGTTTCTGTTAGTGTGATGTTCTTTTTTTATGATACAATCGGGTTTTTTTTTTTTCCATTCTTGTATATTTTTATTGATGCTGCTGGTTGTCTATCCACTCCTGCATCGTCTGGTGTGCATTAGTTGTTTTGTTTTGCCATAAAAGTTCTGTTTGGATAATTCTCACCAGAAAAGTCAAAACTCGAGTCTAGAAGCTTTTGGAAGCTTCTACATGTGCCAGCCGAGTGTAATGATTTTATTACATATAATGAAGACAGTCCTCTTCGAAAATATGTGTTTTTGGGGGTTTTAAAGACCCACTCCGATCATCTTTTCGTTTATTTTAAAAGCGTTCCCAGTGATTTTTTATTTCAAACTTTTTTCTTTTTGTGTTCAGGATTAGCATAAAATGTTTATTTCACAAAACTACTTTTCTCTGCAGATCAGCTAATTTATGTTGATCATATAATGAGTTATATCATAGCACATTGTAGGTTTGGACAGAGATTCCACGGGTGTATCTGTTAGGGTCGCCGGTTATATTTGGTTATATTTTTTTAATCAAAATGTGCGGCAGGGGAATGATGACGTTTCCGGTCTTGAACCAATGTTTTTCAGCCGCCATCTTTTCTGCCACCAGGTCCCACTCACAAAGATGGTGAGCAATGTCATTCAGTTTTGATCCATATCCCAGCTCGAATGATGTACACGGATTTGTATATTTTCATCTGCTCTTGATTCACAACAATTAAAGAAAAAAAAAGAAATTTGAGGCTTAATTTTTAATCTATGGCCATCATGAGAAAAGTGCCACAAGAACATGTTTGAAACACGACTTTTATTGGAGTGGGTCTTTAAGTCTTGGTGCTTCAGATTTCTCCTCTCTCTGGAGAACTTTCCTGTTCTTTCTGCTTAGGTTTTGGTATTGATTTGTATCTGATTTCATTTGGTATCCTTGTTTTCTGTCTCTTTTGGTGGTTTTAAACTGAAGCAGGTGAAGCCTGCATCTCTGTGGATGTTGATTTTGGGTCTTTTATGACTTCATGAATGAATCATTTTGATTTTCCAGTTCCTGCTAGATGGTTCACCACTGTCCCATGGTTTCTCCATTCAAGGATAATGATTCACACTGTGGTTCTCTAGAGCTTCAAAGCTGTAGAAACAACTTTATAATATTTTCCTGATACATCTGAAAACGTCTGAACATTGTTCAATTTTTCTTTGGATTCCAGCATGTTGAAGATCTTAATTTTGTCTGAAAGGTTATTTGATTTGGTTTGTTGATGAAGAAGGCCAGGAAGTAAAGGTTAGAAATGTGGAATTCAGCTTTCCAAAGATGTGATCTCAAACTCTCAAGTCAGGAATCTGACTTTCTCACAAAAGTTCCAGGTGAGCTTTTTTTTGCTGTGTTTCACTTAAAAAGTTCAGCCTCCCAAACTCTTTTCACACTACAATATGATTCTGTGTTTTTGTCTTCATGTTTACGTCTGAAACTCAGGTTTTGTTTAACTTAGAGCGATTTGATGGGTTTTATAAATTATTGCAGAATCTACTAAAAACAATTTTTTTTAAACTCTTGATTCTTGGACATTTTAAAATTGTGAAACTTAAAGATGGAACAGAAAGTCAAAAATTATTCAGTGCTGGTTTATTGAAATGCTTTAGTTGTACTCAGATCTGTTTTTTTAAAATTATGTATAGCATCAAATAAACAAAGGAAATCAAGCAAAAAAAGAACCTTTAAGTGTATATTTAAGAAGTATTTCTTCCCCTTTTTTTTTACCCCCTTAATCTCTGCATCATGAATAAATCGAATTACATTTATCCAGAGTTTGTTTTTGTCCTGACCCCCCACCGAGTCTTGCAACATGCAGCAGATCCTCCAGCTGCATCTTTCCTGGGAGTTGAAGTCTGCGGGGTGACTGTGCCGTCCAGCCAGCTTTGCATTCACAAACTGCATCTCCCATAAGGCTGCCCCCCCTCCCCCTCCCCCCGTCTGGCTCCTTTGGTCTTTTTTGGGACTCCCGCTTTAGAAGAAGTTGTGAAACTCTTGCACCTGACAGGACTGCTCATCCGTATCTGCAGGTTCGAGCTCTGCTCAGTCTGCTGCGCAGCTGCCTGAGGAGATTTTCTTTTCTGTAGACTAAGGTAAGAGTCTGTGCTTTTATAAAATACTTACATATTTTATTAATCAAATGCATCAATGTCAATTTTTATTTTAAGAAATAAAACAGTAAAAGTATATTTTTTGTTTTTTTCTTTTGTAATGATTTTTCCTCTTTTGATCAAAAGTTAATGTCTCACCAACAAAAATACCATATAATCTCTTATAATTCAAGATTATATTTAAATTACTAAAGTTGTTTTTATTAAATAGTTGAATTAAGGATTGTTGTTGATGGCTCAGACGGTGATCAAACTTCTTGTTTATGAAAATCCTGCTGAGCCACGGGTGTGAGGATGTTGTGACCACGCTGTTGCATTCCTGAGCTGACTCTGCTATCACCTTCCGTCAGCTGTTCCCATCCGGACGCCCAGCAAACCTATTCCCAGAGTCCGTTCTTCTTCGGCAGCATAATCTTCCCATCACCATGGAAAAACAGCCCACTGTGGTGTTTCGAAATGTGGGACAACTGTACTTCCCCCAAACCAGAGTGGAGTGCCACTACAGCCTGACCTCAGGTCACCGCTGGAGCAGCAGTGACTGGATCGGGATTTTTCAGGTAGAATCCTTCCTTTCAGCTCCATTCACAAGTCGGTATTTGTCAGATGTTTTATATTAAGAGCGTCTTTTGTCCTCACACAGCTGGGCTGGTCTTCAGTGAAAGAGTATTACACTTACACGTGGGCTCTTGTGCCTGAAGGCTACACTGAGGGCAGCGGTGTCGACTCCTATGCTCTTTTTCACGGTGAGGATTTGAACACGTGTGAAGGCCAGATTTTGGAACTTTACCTGTGACTCATCAAAGCATGTCAAACTTTATTGATAGTTTCCATGGACATTCTCCTCCTAATATAAAATACCCCACTTAACAACTGCAAATCCATGTTTTATTTAGTTTATTTAAGAGAGACCATGTACAGGATCATTAATCAAAGAAAATATGCTCTTATTAGACTATACCACAAAATACACAAATACAAGAATTAACAATTAGTATTAAACTATGCACTGCAATTGCATAAAAGGTACAATCATTTTATGACAAAATACAAGAAACAATGTAAAAACTTTAAAAAAAATAGTGCATGTTTAATAATGTTGACAAATTAGTTTAGTTTATTTCATTTCTCAATTTTTTTGCATATTTTTAAGTGCATTTAAGTCCACTCAGTTAATGATTTAAAAGGAAATTCTGATTGGCCCAAAGCAATCCTTCTTTTAGGTTTACTACATTAACCATTACATATGAACCGTGTAATTCTGATGTAAACATAGCAAAGCTTTTGAGGGGTGGAGGAGCCATTATTTATGATCATAATCCTTAAATTACCCACTCAACCAAACAGTGGAGTACATTAAAAAATATATAGAATAACGCTGATTGGGTTTTATTCCTCTAATTCAATAAAAGCAAAAAGAAAACATATTTTTTCATTCAATTGGTCTAGATTGGGTAATTAAAAAGTTAAATTTGAAGTTTGGATCATGTTTTTAGGGTTTACATTTGATATTTGGTTTGTATCAATAAAATATGTTGTAGAAAGAGAATATTTTTAATATTTTCATAATTTTAGATATTTAAATATGTATTGTCGGAATATGCTTTAAAAATAGGAAATAAAATATTTAAGTACAAAATACCAAAAAAATGCTGAAATGAAAAATTTAAATATAAAAAAGATTTAGTGTAGAGACATTTGGATTTCACTTTTCTAAATAAAAAACAAATAAGGAAAAATGCATTTAAAAGATTTTTAAAAAGTTGAAGACTATTTTTTAGATGTAAATGTATAAAAGAGCTTCAGGAAAGTTAATCTTCCAAAAATAAAAAAAAAAAACATTAAATTTCTGATGTTTTATAAACCTCTACTATAACAAATGTTTAGGAACTGAAGACTTTTAGTGGGATTTTTACACTCAATTCTTCTCATATAATCATAGACGAGCGCATCAAACAAGTTTAAAACTTTTATGTGGACAAAATAAAATGCTGCAAGAAATAGAAGACTTATGCTAAGGACACAAAGAATTTGGTCCACATGTGCAGAAAACAGAAGAATTACAAGAATTTTAAAAATATTGTTTATTATAATATTTTATTTTAAACTTGTATTTTATGTATATTTTTAATATTACAATTTATGTTTAAAATGTTTTTTACATACTAATGTGTATAAATTTTTTGCAAACATAAATGAATTCGAATCATCATGTTAATTTTTTTAAATCCATTAAAAATTTCAGTGATTTTTTTTTTTCTTGAGGTGTGCATGTGCTCTTATTTTGAAAATTTCAGCTGCAAACTGTTCTGACTCTCCTAAGCAATAAATAGTGTTAGGAGTAAAAAAGAAATAAATCTAATGACAGGATTGAGATTTATAGAAAGTGATTTTTGGGAACTGTGTTGGAGGTAGCATCATGGTGTGGGCCTATATAAAAATCTCTCCACTTTAAATACAACCAGTTTATTGTGAATTTAATTGGTAAATTCTTCATTTCTGGTTACATGAAGCGCACCAGCTCCTCAATAAACTTCTATGTGATGTCATCACAGCGTCCTACCTGCCCAGACCCGGTACACTGGAGTACCAGTTTGTTTACATTGATAAGATGGGAAAGGCGTGTGCTCGTAGCCGTCCCTTCACTTTCTGTGCTCCCAAACCTTTGGAGGAGCTGGAGACCCTAAAAGAGGAGCAAGATGAGGAAGATGGAGGAGAGGAGCTGCTGCTGGTCATCCCCAGAGCTCAGCTGCTGCAGGTTGGTAGAGACACACGTGAAATAAAATGTATACCTTTCACCGTCATAAATAAAAAACTTTTAAATCCTTTTTGGAACCAGATTCGGCTGGAGGAGTGTTTAAAAAAGCAAACCGGTTTACAGCGAGCTTTGGACGTGGCCAGAAAAGAGGCCGAGAACGAAAAAGAGGTCGGCAAAAGAGCGAGGAGCGAGTGGGAGAGGGAGAGAGAGGCGATGAAGGAGAAGATCACTGAACTGAGAGATAATCTGAGGCACAGCTGTGAGATGCTCAGGAGGATGGAGGGCAAACAGCAGGTGTGGAAGGTCATGCCACTGTCAAACCAGACAAAAAAAGCTTAAAATGGATCTAATTGTCTATTTTCTCACCCACTGAAGGATGGAAAATATAACCAGGAGAATCTCACCAATGAACTGAATAAACTTGTGGCTGAAAATGCAGAAAATCAGCAGCAAATCAAAGACCTGGAGGATAAAATCCGGCATCTGACTGACAGAGAAACAGCAGCCTGCAGTGAACTGGAAAGGCAAGAGTTTGAGGGATTTTTAAAATATTATTTACCGTATTTTCCGAGTATAAGTCGCTGTTTTTGTCATAGTTTAGCCAGGGGTGCAGCTTATACTCGGGGCGACTTATTTGTGATTTAATAAAACATAAAGAGCTTCATATATTTTTTTTTTTCACCAGTGACCTGTTGCCCTTTAGCGGTTGTTTCCGCTAATAACCACTAGAGGGAGTTTTCCTGTTAAAACTTGATGTTTTTCTCATTTGCATTGAAGCATTATTATTCATGTTTGTATTTTTAAAGTGCAACTTATACTCCAGAGCGACTTAAATATAGTTTTCTTTTTCTTGATTAGATGTTTTTTTGCTCCTGCGACTTATACTCCGGTGCCACTTATAATTCAGAAAATACAGTAATTGAACTTTGAGCCAAATCTTAAATGTTGTGTTTTTTTGCTGCAGGCTGAGAGAAAAAGTGAAGAAAATGTCCATTCAGATGAAACACGACGAGGAGAAGAGAAAGTCTCTTCAGGTAACATCTGGATGCTGATGGTTGTGGGGAAAGTCATCTGCGTCCGTCGGAGAGAACCGGTTTGATCCTGTCTCTGAACAGGCGGAGATCGAGGCCTCTGCTGCAGAGGTGCGAGGGCTGCAGGAGCGCCTGGAATCCAACGAGCTCGTGATCGAGGGTCAGTGCAGAGAACTGAAGGAGCTGGGCGCTCGGCAGAATCTCACCTACGCCGAGCTGCACCAGGCCCGGCTGCAGGTGGCCCAGCTCAACCTGCAGCTGTCCGAGGAGGATCTGGTCCTCAGGGAGGAGCGGGCCAACTCCGCCCTGGAGAAGGAGGCCTACAAGCATGCAGCAGAAGTGAGGATCCGGCGGGGCTCCAGCTATATGAATCTTCTGTTTAACTCAGTTTTCTTCATGATTTTTCTCCAGATGAATAAAAATAAGCTACAAGATCTGAGCTGTGAGCTTCAGAGGACGGAGCAGTGGCTCCAGGACGAAAGGATGGACAGGGACAACCTGGAAGCAGAGCTGCAGAGAGAGAAGGTAAGCCCACATGCAGAAGGATTACTATTATTTAACACAAACAACCTCACAGCTAAATTTAGCCCCACTGCTGGAATTTGGCGTCATCTTTTACCCAGAAGACATTTTGGAAACTGGAGAAAGATGCTAGAGGTCAGCAGAGTTTTTTTATGTTTATTGCTCATGTGCTGGCTGGCACTAGCAGAAGAAGCTTCCATGAACAGTGAGTAAACATTTCCCCGCATCGTCATGCGACTAGAGGAGGAGGAAAAGGAGCCGGCCGTGTCAGATGTCAGCGGCTCAAACGGGGTGTTGCTGTCTTTCGCAGGTTCTGCTGAGCGAGGCCAGACAGGAGCTTCAGGAGGCAAAGACCAGCCTGAGGAGGACCCAGAGGGACAGGGAGGAGGAGCGACTGCACAGACAGGCAGGATTTCCAGCAAAAATCCCAAATTTGCTCTAAAATGCAACCACAGGGCGGCACACTCGTTAAAGTCCCACTCCAATCCTCTTTTGGTGTATCTTAAAAGCTTTCGCAGTAGTCTTTTATTTAGGATTATGCTGTTTTAAGCCAACATTTTTTTAAAACAGGGTGCCGTTTTCTGGGACTTAGTTTCAGCAGAGCGGCAAATATTCACCTTAAAATTGCAATGAGACCGTTGGTATGGATTAAGTCCACCCCCACTTCCCGTCATCCATCTGTGTCAGGACACTTTTTCTGAAAGCGGACTGTAATGGGATACTGTTAGTTCATACTCATTTTCCAGACATACATAGAAATCAATAAGACTTTGAGTCAGTAACGTATCTTTTAAGGTTTTACTTGCAAGTAAGCAGCGGACAGACAATGGTGACAATCTGAACACACTCAAGGTGCATTCCAAAATCACACTTCTACTGTTGGGACACACACACATACAAAGTTCTTGCTGATGCACGTCTCTGGCCTTTACATTAATAAGGAGATTAGTTTATACATTGATTAGCAGCTAACTAAGGTTTATTATTACATGATTACTTCAGTCATTATTAGGACTTCACGTTACTAAAATGTTGTTGTTGTGCAGACATATCGCTACGCTGCCACAAAGGTAAACTTTTATTGATGTTGTTTAATGCATTAAAGAATACACTTAGTAATGCAAAGAAATGCACAAGTGTTTGTTAACACATTATTTAATAGTTAAAAATGCTTAATTAGGCATTAACTCACATTATTAAAGGGTACCATATCATAGAGTGTTACCATATAATATATAATTAAATTTAGATCACATTTTTATTTAAATGTTAAACTGGTACTCATTACTTGAATAGTTTTAAAACTATTTAGTCCAACTCAAATAATTGTTCAAGTAATAACTTTTTACTTTTATCTGGTAATTATTTTAAAATAAAGCGGATATTATTATTCAGATGCTCTACCTGCTCCTGCACCTTAGATTTAGAGACTTTTCTTTATAATATTATCATGTGATTTAAAATATCATAGAGGATAAACACACAAAATTTGAAATTAAAAGATTTTACAACAATATATTCTTTCAGAAATCTAAGATGTTATATATGATCATTTCTTCTTCCATTACCCAAACATTTCTTACATTTGAAAAGAAAGTATTCAATTCATTTAAAAAAAAAAATATGTTTGGTCTGTTAATACCTATAGTTTAACAATTCGATTTTCCTGAAGCACTTTGCAGATGAGAAAAGTTTTCTTTAAGCTTAAACATTTTTGAAACTGTGACGCAGTAGAAGAAAAAAAAAGTGACTTTTAAATTTCTAACTTTTGAATTGTTTATACTTTGTTAAAATATATTTAAACATGACAATTACCAAATTTTTATCACGTGCATGCCATCTATTCTACACAGTAAAACATTCTATGATTTTTCCAAATGTAAAATATTGCAGTAATTATCTAGTTTATTTTTAAAAATGAATATTTTAGATGAAAAAATTCTAAACCTAAATGTTTGATTTTCTTTTTATTCTCATTAAATTGTATTTCATTTTTATTCAGGTTATTTCAGTAATCATTGTGAGTTTTCCTTTTTTTTTTCTTTGCAGACTGAAGTGAGAAATAGAATATGTTCTAGTGAGTTTAGATCTACATTGACTCATCTTATAGTTGGAAAGAGCCTTTGTGAATCCCTGAGGTCCAAATCTAACACAGCAAACCTTGCTGTGCAGTTGCTGGTTTGTATCTACAATGTGTTAGAGCTAAAACATCAACAGTTTGTTTGTACCTTGCAGGATCTGGTGAGCTACATTCATCAGTTGGAGCTCAGGCTTGGAATTGCGACTGAAACTAACGGGAGTGACGGTGAGTAAAAAGCCTCGACATTTTGGGGGATTGTTTGTTTTTGCGTTCATGATTCCAAAAGAATCAGTGGACTTCCCGCTCTTCCTCAGAGAAAGACGACGAGGACTCCTCTAGAGCAGATTCCTACCCTGAAGAGACTCCAGATGAACATAAAGGGGAGACTGCTGACAATCAGGTGTGAAATCAATCGAGTGCACCACCAAAGGTTATGAATTGGGGATTCTTTTATTTATCACTAGTGTCCATAAATTCAAAACAGGTAAAATTATTTTACCAGATTAGAGATTATTATGAAGCCAAAACAGAAAAAGTTGTTGTTCACCTTTCGGCAGTCACAGACTTGACACCTGCCACCCCTTTAGTGGCTACAGGGGATGAAGCTCATTGCACACCCCAGAATTGAATCATGTTTCTTGTATTACAAAAGCTTTTTGCAGAAAAAAGGAAAGTTTTGTGGAGAAACTGGATCAACGTGGCGAGTTACCATCAATGAAATCCTCCTGAATACCAGAGAAAACAAAGTTTAGTCCAGTCACATATTTTTTTTTTTGTTTTATATCCAGCATAACTACAACTCCCAGAGCCCCGCCCCTTTACATTTACTGTGATTGAAAAGTCATCTGTGGATACCAGAAGGAGTTCATTCAATAGTTTGCATTTCTTGGAGATATTCATGTATACAGAAGACACATTTGCATTGCTGGTAGTCAGGAGGATATTACTGCAGAGCACAGAACAAAAGGACCATTTTTCTTCTGATTTTAAGTGGAGGCAGTTAAATTCAATATATGGAATATTTACATATATTCCTAAAAATAAGATTGTATAATAACGTATTATTCCATTAAAAGAATAGGGAGGGGATTATAAAAGTTTGCTTCTTATTGCAATTCATCAACCTCTGTTTTACAATTACTATATTTAATGAATTCAATGTTTCACGTGTGTTTACTGTATTTATAAGTGCAATTATGTCAATATGATTAGGAGAAATTTTTCTTTGTTTTATTGCTGAAATGTCTAGAAATAAACCAAACAATTAAAAAAAATAGACTGAATGAGAGTTAATTTGGAAAGAGACAAACTTTTGATTGATTTTGATGATTCAGACTGCTAAATTTCAGCACCCAGGAACAATTACATAAAAGTTTTCTTTTAACTTCCTTAGATTACTTGCTTTTCTATCAGACCATCGTTAGAGATCTTATTCTCTAAGTCCTATTCTGCTCCAAGACTGCAGTTCTGAATATGGATGTTTGATCCACAGAGATCGGTTTCAGCAGGACCGGTTCAGTCTCTAACCACACAAAAACACAGTTCCTGTAAGGAACTCCTCAAGATGCTTGGAAAAAAAGTCTGCAAATTACCTGAGAGAAAAAAGCAAAAGGGCTGATATAAAAATATGTTAGTTTTTACCAGCATCTTTGCAATCATACAACAAAAATATATTCTGAAATGTATTTTATGCATTATTTAAAAACAGCATCTGTGTAGATTTTCTCCAGCTCACCTGTAGCTTCTGTCTGTTAAATCAGGAAGAGAAGAAGCAGAGCTGTGAAGCTCGAGCTGCTGGAGACCAGCACCTGATCCCACCTGAACTCCTCAACCCCGTCCTTGAGGTGACGAGTCTGCTCCTGTTTCCTGTCCCTCAGCCGCCTGACTCCTAATATCACCTCACGATTTATTCACACTCTAACAACACTTTTAGAAAAGAGAAAACTCCAGGAAATGAAACAGAATGAATCTGAATTTGATATCCTTGGATTTTTGAAGTTTTTTTTATAAATCAGCTTAAACGCTTCTAATAAAAAAAATGTTTACCTTCTGGGAAAAAGTCAAATTTAAATGGCTGGATTATCAAATAAAATCAATTTTATGCAGCTCTTAATAATATTTTATTTTATTGTATTTAATAAGCCACAAAGGTCCCAATAAGATTAAAATCCTCTTTAGTATCTTGGTCAAGAGGCAGCACTTTCTAAAACAACAATACAATTTAAAATGTCAATAATTTGAACCATTTAACGTGCTGTATTTCAGTCAAAGAGCCTTTTTTTTATCTTTTGTTCCCGATCAGAGTTAAAAAAAAACATCTTTAAAGTATCTGTTTTGAAGGAGCTAGTGTACTGATGACGGGAATGCTTGTTTTAGCTGTAGTTTTCATTTGAAATAAGAGGAAAAGGCGTTTGGCTTCAATCCCAGCAGAAATTCACTTCAAACGGAGTTAAAGATAAATCTCTTTAACTTGTGGCATCCCAGCTGTTGGCTTTATTTAGCTCATCTTAAGCATAAAACCTTGTTTAAATTTCCACTGGAGAAGTCTATAAAAAACTATAACTCTATTGTCATACTGACAGAACCATGACATGCGCCACATTAACAAAAGTCTGGACTGCTATATTATTTTTTCTAGATGTAGTTTTCTCCCATTCTGTTGTTTTTCTTTTTACTGCAAAAACAAATTATGTTCATCTATTATGTAGTAATATTTTCTCTTACTTCCTTTGATTGTATTTTGTTTTATTTGATGTAAGCACCATCATTACTAAGACAAATTCCTTGTATGGGTTGTACTTGGCAGTAAAGTTGATTCTTATTCTGAAAACACCCAAATTGACTTAGAAAAACTTGAAAACAACCATTTTTGTGATAGCGGGAATACATTTGAGCAGGTATTGAATAATAATTCATTCATTCATTTCTTTTTTCAGTTCATTTCTCCATCTGTCAAATTAAACTTAAAGAAATCTCTCTCTTTTTTTTAATTAAGGACAAAAAGCCATTATACTTTAGTGGATATTAGGGCTCTTTTCAACTAAAATTGTTTTCTTTTTTATGTAATGAGGATTAATTGTAGCTTTATGAAGGTATGTTTTACCTGGACCTTCTCTTATTTTTTTTTTTTAGATCTAATACTAATGTTTTAATGTTGTAAAACTATCAATTTAAGTTTTTTCAGGACAGGAGACATGCCTTAGAGACATAGATTAAGCTAGACTAATATTCTATGGGGCTTTTATTGGGAGTTTAGATAATAAAAAAAATAATAAATTTGGAAATATTTTCATGTTTTGCAGTGAGCTCGCTGATGCCCCCATGTGGTAAAACGAGGAAGAGCAGATGGACATCACAACTTAGGATCTGCAGACTTCGATTTTTTTTTTTTGAGGAGATTTTTTCCTGATAAGTTTGATCTTCGCTTTCAATTTTAAACTTATTTTGTTATATCTAAGAACAAGTAGCACATTTTCACTTTAAGAAGCGGACTCGATCTTCTGCCTGCAGAGTTTTTTTTTTTTTTTAGAATTTGTGGCTCAAAGTTGACAGGAGTTTTTCTAGAGCTGTTTTAGCCTTTAAGTCTATTAAATATGAGTGTGAACCTTTGTAGACTCTTCAAGTGTGTTTCTGCAACATTTGTCAGAACAAAAATGACTACAAACAAATGTTTTATATAATTTATCAGAAATCCTGAACAGTGAATTTCTGCACACATTTTTGTGCAATGGAAAAAAAAAACAACAATTTGGATTTAGAACAAAGGGCAACTTTATCTGGATACAAGAAACAACACAAAACATATATGCAAAAAATAAGCAAAACCGTTTTAACTTACAACAATTGAGAAACCAGATCAGCTGTGGGAGTTTCAGACCGATCAGAGTTGAATTCTGAAAACTCGCGACACGTTTGAATCCCTGAACATGAAGGAAAGCTAACTGAAACGCTTAAAAATGTAACTTAAAGAAAATATGTGAAATAAGAAGATGCATCCAGCTTCAGCCTCATAAAAAATTGCATTAACTAAGCACAAAACCATTGTATTTACATCAAAAGACGATCTATATGACTCTTTGGTCTTCTCTTTATGTTGCATGTGAAGTTGAAGCCTTGGTTAAACAGCTTTTTTTATTGCACCAACTCAAATCAGGGAAAAAAAAGTTGCATAAAGAAAAAGATTTTTTCAAAAAAAACGGATTCATTTGAAATATTGGGAAAAACGACAAGTAAACATTTCAATCGTTCAATCACTTGCAACCTTTTAAAACCCAAGGCGTCATCAGTGAACACAAACTCTTTAACATACTGTAACTTTTCAACCCTTACCACGATCATCGTCATTCCAGCAGATTCATGAATTTGTTGATCGTGTCAAAAATGGAAAGATTACAGTAGATCAAAGACCATAAACACTGGAGCTCAGACGTCAAAGGGTTAACTGAGGAGGAAGAGGAGGAGGGTTGTAGCGTTTCTCTTCCATAGTTACAAAATCCCAATAAATAAAAAAAAATTAATCAATTTCTGTCTTTTAATCTGCTGCTACAGGCCAAAAATGACCCCAAAACCTACTTCAAACACTTATTTTTTTCTTTTGGATAATTGAAACGTAATAAAAGTGCAACATTTACTGTAATGTTTCTATAAATGGAATCAGTTTGAATGAGGATCAGTTTAGCACACTTATAGGCCATCTTATTGAACATTAAAAGCTTTAAAATGTAGAAATAGTGATCATTTTCTACTAAATTTCCTGTTGTGAAAACCCTAATTTGCAAAATAAAAATGTTATGATGTCTGTGAATCTACTTATAATTCTTTAAGTGGTAGATATCGACTTGTTTCTACCTGCTGATGGCCACTTCCTGTGAGTTTGCATTATTTATAACCTTATGTGCTTTAGTACACACACACACAAACCTGAGGATTGTTTGGAAGTTTGTCAAAATTCGGATATTCGGATTTACCAAAGAGAAACCTTTTCTGCTCCAAGCAGGTGAGGGTTAACCTGAGGTGGACGTACAGTTGCAGCTCCTCTCTTTTTCTCCGAGAGATCAGATTATTAATCAGGATTTTGTCGTTTTCGTAATCTGAGTCTCCCTGATATTTTGCCTGAAACTGCGTTTTCGCTTTGCTGTCCCAAAAAGTAGAAATGTCTCACAAAACACAACAAAAAAACAAACAAAGAGTAAGAGTCTACATGCTTAGAAAATATGAAAAAACTAAGTTGCATAACTAAGAAGAAGTACATTTGGAGAATGTTTATGGCACATGTCAGAGTTCACATGCATTCATATCAATATTATACAAAGCATAGCCCTTAATGTAAAGCAAAGCAGTGCATCTTTAGTTTGTCTCTGGAAACACTGAAAAATGGTATAAAAACAGTTAGGGGCTCAACGTTTGCTTTAAGGCTGCCCTCATCCATCCACTGAAATGCAGGGATTTAATTTGAATCTTTAGTTCCTACACTGGATTCAAGTCTCTATGTACAGATCAATAAAAAACATCGTTTAGGTCGTCAGGAACCTAAATCTGTCATTTTTTGGGAGATGATGTTGAGTCTGAGCTCTGTCGGACACCCTGGTGTCTCACTGCGTTTTCCCTGTCGCCGCCTTCTTCTGCGCGGTCGCCGCCGCCGCCGGCACTCCCCACTGCTCTCCATCACTGTCTGCCCCGCGTTCTCGCTCCTCGTCCCAATAGTCATCGTCTTCCTCCTCCTCCTCGAACGCGGACTCATAGGCGGGCTTCTCCTCCTGCTTGATGGCGGGAACGGCGGGCGGAGGAGCGGCGGCGCTGTCGCTGGAGTCGCTGCTGTCCTCGAAGACGTCCGGGTTCTCCAGCATCTCCCTGATGAGCGGCGGCATGGGGCCCGGGATCTCCATCTTAAGGGTTATGGCTCTTTCTGCGCCTGCGGGCAAAGGGACAAGCGGGACTCATCAAGAAATGATTCTTTTTAAGTATCGATCCTCTGTGTTACATTTAAAAAAACGAGAAGAACCTTTGGTGCTGATTCCTCTGAGGTCTGTGACCTTCATCAGCATGCGGGGAAACATGTGAGGTTTGTTTGGGCGTCTGCGGCGCGTGTAGATCTTCAGGGCCTCCAACAGCGGCTCCTGCAGTTTGTCCACTTTTTCTGGCTCTTCCAAGTCCATTCGATCTGAGAATGATAATAAAAAGATTCATTAAAAATTGAATAATTAGGATGAGGGTTGGACTACCGAAATCAAATGTTTTGATTTTTCCAAGAGTGGAACATTTTTGGTCAATTTTTTTCACTGCAGTGGAAGTGAAAGCTCTCAGTATGTCAAGCCTTAAGAAATCACAAATCTAAAACAAATAAATATGATGGAAACAGATGTTAAAAATAAATAGAAAAATAAAATACATAAATGAAATTAAAATAAACAAATGTTAAAAATAAATGATAAAATAAAGAATAAATGAAATTTAAATTAATAAAATCAAAATTAAAATAAATGAATACAAAAAATGTAATCAAAATAAAAAATTGTTAAAACAAGTTAAACAACAAAAGAAACCAATGAATAAATAAACACACATGAATAAAAAAATTTAATTAAAGATGAAAAATTAAAGAATGCTAAAAAAATAAATAATTAAAATAAAAATGTTCATAAAAAAATTATAATAAATAAGAAAAAAAAAATACATTCAAAGTATAAAATAAAATTCTTAATAAAAAATGTTTAAAATAAGTTAAAAAAAAATAAATAAATAAAATAAATAAAACAAAAGAATTCAATAAAATAAAATGAAAATGTCAAAACATAAAGAACAATAAAAAAAAAAAAAATGCATCTCAGACTTTGAAAGCTTCAGCGGCTGGTTTTAACATTGAAAGTCATGTTTATTGGTTGAAAAACGTACTATTTTCACAACGTTCTGCACATTATCTCAGACTTTGAAATAACAGTTGACAGTTCTGTTTAATTTTTTCTTCATTAATTCAAGTTAAAGACCCACTCCGATGTAAATGGTGTTTTTGATAAAGAAAAATAAAGAAAATTAAGATTAAAACATAATTTTTGTATTAATTTAAATTGTTGTGAATCAGGAGCAGATGGAAGAAAGAGTGTAACTTTTAATAGTTAGTTGTTATTTTATTCACAAGATTAAGAAAAGGTGGGCGGTCCATCATGTCACAGAGTTCAAACTCCATAAAATAATGTTAAAGAGACGGTTACCTCCACAGATGAGGCAGATTGCGCTGAGCAGCCCCGTCTCTGTGTCGTCCATTTCCAGAGGCAGCAGCTGGCCGGCGAAGGCAAACACCAGATCTGTGAGAGGGCCGAAGCCGGCGTTGTGCATCTGGGTTCTGTTGAGGGTCAGGCCATCGGAGAAGGTCATGGTGTCTTGCTCTGGAGTGTAGCGAGTGCATATCCTCAACATCTGAGGAAAAGGGAAGGCAGGGGGGATGAGAACTTAGAATAAGAGTGGGAGGCACAGAAAGGTGAGCTTTAAGTTCTTGTAGCATTTTACTCATGGTGGAGGAATTATGTAAAGAATTTGAGAATTTCTTTATTCAAATGATTGTGAATCAGGAGCAGAGAAAATTAGCGTTTGAAAAAGTTTGTGGTGTGACATAGAAGAATCTAAGGCTAGCCACAAACTCCCTGCTCCACTCTATTCTGATGCATCCACTCGCAGACAAATGCATGTTCTGCATTTTCCAGAGTATAAGCCACAAGAGCAAAAAATATCTAATCAAGAAGAAGAAAACCATGTTTCAGAACAAATCTGCCAAGCCTAAAAAAATAAATACAAGAATACTAATCTTTTGATCTGTGTGAGAAAAATATCAAAGTTTAGGAGGAAAATTCTCTTCCATGTTTGTTTTGGACGACACTTCTTCTGCCGCTGTTAGTAGCAAATCTTTATACTTAGATACAGCGCCCTCTGGTGGTTGTTAGAGAAAACAAGGACAACTGATGTTTACTGGAAAAATAAAAAATATATTTATGTCTCTAAAAAAACATGTAAGTCACTCTTGACTAAAAGTTGCACATAAACTATGAAAAAAACGTTCACTTATACTCTGGAAAATATGATACATCTTGTTTTCTTCAAATTGTTTGGCTGGATGGATCCAATACTGCTCACCATTTTTGTTGCATTGCTAATGTTAGGTTGGGGGTGAAAGGAGCTATTGGGAGAGAAATGGATGATGGGAAATGACAGCAGGCTTACTTCTTGACAGCATTTCCGCACACAACAGTTTTTTTTTTTCACATTGCATTAAAGACGATGGGAGTGGGACTTTACGGAGGGGTTCCCTGTTTACCAGAATGTCCAGGCAGGCAGATTTCAGGAGAGTGATCTGGTCAGCGATGGTGAGCGTAGTGAAGCCCGGTAGCCGCTTGGCAAACTCCACGATCTTTATGATGCATTTGGTGGAGAGTTCACTGAACTTATCCCAAAGGCCCAAATCCAGCTGGACTCTGTGCTCTGCACTGGAATTCTGGGGAAAAAGAAGGAAAGAGATTCATCTGTGTGACTCTTTCTGTGTGTCTGTGAGCTAACTGAAAAAATCCTAAAAACTCACTGTGGTGTATTTTCCTAGTTGGCACAGAGACGGGAAGGTTTCTTGATGGGCTTTGCTGACTTTGTTAACCAGCTCCTCCAGCTCGCCACTCAGCTCGTAGTTCTCTGGCAGCACAATCTCCTCCTTCACATCCTTCTTCTTCTTGTTTCTGTCATTGCGCACCGCTGTGGATAAAAGCAAAAAAAATACTCAATTTCTGCTTTCTATAAATTCTTGAAAATGATTAGTTTGACTTTGTTGATGGGAGAATCCCTGACCTTCTTTGGACATGCCGACCTCAAAGCACTTCTGCAGTCGACAGTACTGACAGCGGTTACGAGTCACTTTGTTGATCTGGCAGTTCTTATCTCGATGGCATGTGTAGACCATGTTTTTCTGGATGCTGCGCCGGAAAAAACCCTGTAGCAGGAAAAACGGGAAAAAAATGTGATCAACTTTAGACCAAAATAAATGATCCTCTGAGAGGATTTCTGGGGTTTGAACCCAAAAACTGGACACAAGAATTTGTAATTTGAACACCGGAGCTCCAGTGTTTATGTTCTTTGATTTACTGTAAAGTTAACAGAAATCAACGTCATTCCAGTTGAAGGAGAATCTACTGGAATGACGTTGATCATGTTAACGGTTGAAAAGTTACATAGTTAAAGATTTTGTGTTTAAGCATCAACAACCTCAGGTGTTATAGTGTTAAGTGCTAAACTTAAGAATTTAAATATTATTGTTTTAAAAGGAAAGAAAATACAGTGTTAAAAAAAAAGTGGATTTCATTTTGCAGGAAAAAATCATTTTAAAAAAGGCTGCAAAAATGTTTTAAAAAATTAAAAAATTGAAAGGCAGTAAAACAAGCTCAAATTGTAATACATCTACTTTAGCAAAACATTGTGAATCCAGAAAAAAAAGTTAGCAAGTGATACTAAAATCAGGGTACACGGTGGTACAGTGGTTAGCACTCCCAACGCTCAGTAAGATGACACTTGTTCAAATCCAAGCTGGGTTCTTTCTGTGTGGAGTTGCATGTTCTCCCAGTGCGTGTGTTGGTTTTATGTTTCATAGGTTCATTGGTTACTCTAATAGCTGGGGTATCCAAATCGAGGCCTCGAGGGCTGGTGTCCTACATGCATTGCAACCAACCTGCCATAGACGTTCCTTATCTGATTCAGATAATATGAACACACCTGATCACCAGGTAATCAGCAGCAGATAAGGCAGGAATTCTGGAAAACCAGCAGGAGGCCGGCCCTCGAAACCTGAATTTGGGCACCCCTTCTCTAAAGTGTCGCTAGGTGTGCACTTGTGAGTGACTGTGTGCCTTGCAACAGACTTAGAGATCTATCCAGGGTGTACCTGACCTTTGACCTACAGTGACCAGGACAGTCTATGGCAATACAATTATCCCAGAAGAGATACAGAGGGTTCTGAAAATTGAAAAATCTTCTGTCATCCTTCTCTGAGCAAAAAAATCCTCTTGAAATCTTTATCTTATTCAATTTAGGATTCAAAAACTGTTTAAAGTTATTGGATTTTTTTTATTTTTTTAACAACCTGATACATCTCATAAATGTCCTCCATTGTCATAACGGAGGACATGTAAAAGGATTTAAGACTAAAACTGAATTTCTGAGTACTTCTTCATTCAAATCGTGTTTGGTCAGGAGCAGACAAAACCAGCGGTTCGTCTCCCTTCTCCACTACAATTCTAAACCCATTAACGTTCTCATTTTCCTAGTCTGAGCTTGCTCAAAGCTGTTTAGCTCTAATATTTCTCATCATTTATTTCTGCTAAGCTAATGTTAGCTTGGACCTGTCAGGTGCTGTAAGCTAGAGGAGAGAGAGTAAAAAAAGGATGCTGGGAAATTAGCAGAGGCAAACAGTCCTGCTCACAACCCAAAAGTAAATTTTAATGAGCTCCAGCTGCACCAAGGAAGATATGTCTTAAAAAAACAACAAAGGTTTTTTTAATTTTAACTAAAAACTATGTAATTATAATCAAAGTAACACTAAAAATGATTTTATAATAGAAAAAAATGTAGGATTTCACATTCCTCCCGTGACAAATGTTTGGATGATCCTGGAGAAATTAAAAGAAGATGTGATGCAAATTCTGTAAACTCTGCATAGAAAGTCTAAGTTTTCTCCATCATTTATAATGATATGAACATATTTTTCATTTGATTTATGCCAATGATTTTTCTATTGAAGAATAATCATCACACGTTCTTATGGTGTTTGATTTTTTTTTCTTTACATTAATGACTCTTCTAATGGAAAATAATCTGAATATTGATGTATTATTTTGTTGATGCTTGATACTCGATTTATATTGATGATTTTTTTTTCTAATGAAAAATAACCTGCTTTTCTGAACTTTGATAATATATACATATATGCTATGATGAGTCAAAATATTGTTATATCTACTTACAAAGCTATATGATTTATTGTCACTTATGACTCTAAACATGAATATGTGTTGGTAAGATATAAGTATTTTACTTATGAACCGAATTATGATAATTAATGAGCCAGGGTGGGTTTATTTAAGTTCGCTTCCTTCCACTCCCTTTCAAGCAATCTATCATGTGATGTCTAGTTATCCTGTGTTGATGTCTAGTTGAACTTCAGTTGACTGATTGTATTGAACATGCATTATTCCCAATTGATTGCTTGAAATAAACCATTTCTCATCTAATCTAATTTAGAAGGCTTGAGAAGTGATAAAAACTCTCAGAGTTTGTTCCAAAAGCTCCAGAAGAACCTTTCATTACTCGATTTGCCTCCTCCGTCTCTCTGAAACAACTTCAGGCGGTCCTGTTTACCTTGCAGCCCTCGCAGGAGCTCACTCCGTAGTGATAACCAGATGACTTGTCCTGGCACACAAAGCAGGGCTTGTAGACCCGGGGAGGAGGAGGAGGAGAAGGGGAGCTGGGCACCATCTCCTCTGAACTGGTGCTCTGCGTCTCCACCGCTGCAAAACAAAAAAGGAAAAAGAGAAAGAGGAGTCCCTCATTACATATGACGACATCTTGTTCGGATTAATGCTCTTTGAAATCATGATGAAAGCTAATGCAGCAACTGATTAGGAGTGAATGGTCAACAAACAACCCCCAACCCCATGCCGGCCACCCCATGCAGCCAGAAGGCAACAAGCTCAAAGGCAGACATTTTTAAGAGAAAAAGGAGGAGGGGGGGTGATTGACAGGGACTTAAAAGAGACACAATTAGCTGATGGCCAGATGGCCCCGCTGATAAAATGCTGATTGGCAGCTGAGGTTTGATTGGCTTCACCGTTTATTGGAGAGCTGGGGGGGAGCGAAATATCTCCGCTGACTTTTGACTGACATCTGAATTTTTATATTAGTGTGAGAGTGTGTGTGTGCGTGTGAGAGAGAGAGCGCGCACGTGTGCGAGCTCAGATTTTTATTTGGAACCGACCCTTCCCATATCCCTGAAAGTCCATGTGAACAAACAGAGGTGGGATTTATGGGATGGGGGGCTGTCTCCCTCTGTTCCCTCGCACCGCCTCGCTAAAGAAAATGGCACACTGTATAACACCATATGCTGGTCGCGGGGCAAAGTCATTTGACGGCTGCTGGTGAGAACGGTCGGAACAAACAACACGAGACGGACAAAGTATAGAAAAAATAACAAAAAACATCCAGATGTTGACGTCTCCTCACACTGGAATGATGGTGGAGCTGCACAGAAAAGGTAAAACCAGATTCCTCTGATTGTGCCTTTCAACTTTCACCTTCAGTCACCCCAACTTCACCTCCCTCAGCTCCCTCCCACCCCCTTGTTTCCTGGCCCTAAATTCCTCAGTGCAGGACGAACGGGGTTTAATA
This sequence comes from Oryzias javanicus, assembly GCA_003999625.1. Classification (NCBI taxonomy): domain Eukaryota; kingdom Metazoa; phylum Chordata; class Actinopteri; order Beloniformes; family Adrianichthyidae; genus Oryzias; species Oryzias javanicus. Next base: position 8,258,082 of record CM012441.1, on the reverse strand, counting down.
GTTGCCCAGGCCCAAAAGCAGCCCTATAAAGGCTGTGTCTCGGATGGGAAGGAGGCCCCCGGCCAGGGTGACGGCCTCTTTATTGGGATCCAGTCACCTTGGGCAGCTATTCACATCAACAGCTCCAGCCTTACATCTATTCCTTGTAAAAATTAAGAATCCGGGGGTCAGAAACCCCAAAGTCACAGCCCCTCCTGTCGCTTCAATGGACAGGACAGCACTGAACCAAATGTGGCCTCCGTCCCACCGCGGCAACCCCAACCTGAACCCGCAGCCCGCCATTAACAAGGGTGGTAAGGTTTCAAAAACGGGCAGTGGAGGCACAAAGGAATAATCTCATAAAAACAGAGAGGAGAAATGAAAAGGAGGAGGCCAGACGGAGGACAGAAACTTCTCAGTGGTCTCCTTGCGGTATAAAATCCTGACTATTTAACTTTGACCTTGACTGAAGAGGGCCATCACTAATGACGAGCAGACCGCTGTAAAAAATCAGCTAAGTGGCTCGACGTAGAACCACATTCATGTGATAATGCTGTTAAATACATCCGACTTCTCAACATCATCGTTTGATAAGAGGTTTTTTTTTTTTTTTTTTAACTATAAATCAGTAATTCGAGATGGTTTTAGCCAAGTCAAATCTCATCTTCATGATGTGAAGAAATTCAAATACCAATGCTGGTTTAAAGCTTTGATAACAATAACCTTTTAGTTTTAGTGGTGTTTGATCTGAGGGCACAGTCATAAATAGTTCCTTTATACCCAAACTTGACCCAGTTAATGCAGATGATAATCAATTGCTTCATCCTGATTTATTCCAAACTGCTGTAGTTTGTGAGCACTGTGTTTCTAAAGACCCACTCCAATGAAAACTGTCCTTTTAATGTGTTCTTGTAGCATGTTATAGAAGAGTTTAGGACTAAAACTGCCTTTCTGAGTATTTCTTTTTTCAAATTGTGTTGTATCAGGAGCGGATGAAAACCTGCAGTTTCAAAAAGCTCAGGTATGTGACGTTATCTTGTGCTTGTTTTTAGTTTGTGAAATTTTGACAGAATTAATTTTTATGGAGAGTAAAATATTGAAAGTTATTTAATGTTGAAGTTGATTTATTCTGTAATAATAATGCTGCCTTTTTATTATTAATAAATATGTTAAAAAGTTACAGCTTTAAACTGTAAAATTTGCATTCTGTTTGCTTTTTGAACTGTTTTGGCATTTAGTGAGAATTTTTTAGACTACTTTGGAGTTTTGCTAATACCTGAGCTACATACTAGCTGTTTGTGCTTATTTTGCCTTTTTTTTGTTTTTCTTTTTTCCATTTTGGAGTTTAGCTAATATTTCAGCTAAATGCGAGCAATTCTGGCTAATTTTGGCTTTTTTCAGGCTTTTTTTTGGAGGGGGGGGCATTTTGGAGTTTAGCTAAAATTTCAGCTACATGCTGTTTCAACAAACTTAAGTTTTTTTTCAGTTTTTAGGCTAATCTGGCATTTAACTACCATTTTAGCTGGCTATCAGCTTCAGCATTTTCAGCAATTAACTTCAGTGATTTTAACTATCAACTTCAGCATTTTTAGCAATCAATTTCATCTTCAGCTATCAGCACCAGTACCTTCAGCGGCCAAATTCAGCAAACGGCATTCACGCTAACATCATCACAGGTAATGCTGTATTTTTAGTTCATAATAATGTTAAAAAGTTACAGTTTTAAAGTTTTTAAAAATTGTTTTAGAGTGTTCAATAAACGTTTTTCTTGTTCGGCCCATGATCTAATGTGTGTTTTGGATTTTGGCCCCCTGTCCGATTGAGTTTGACACCCCTGAGCTAGAGGGAGAGAGGTAAACAAAGGAATGCTGGGAAATTAGCAGAGGCTAACTTCTGCTAACAATCCATAAGTTACTTTTTAATGACCTACTGCCAAATAACAGAAAATATAGCTTTTTAAATGTTGTTAAAAACTATAAAATCATAATTAAAACAACACTAGTGGGATTGGAGTTTAGCTAATATTGCAGATAGTAGGAAAAGTAGGATTTCACATTTCTACCGTAACAAACGATTGGATTTTGAAGGCAAGACGTAAATCAAATCAAAACCTGAAGTGGAAAAAATATGCTCCTGCTTTTAAAAAAGCTTGTACAGACAGTAAAACCTCACTAGGGCATGAAAAAAGCATTCATTATGTGTACTGTGACTAAAGACTTCAAGAATGCAGGAGCCTGCAATCTTCTAGCATCTCACTTGTGTTGATTTACAGCTTTTCTTTGTCCTCTATAGTTTTTTAAGAGCGTTTTTTTCCCTTTTTTTACTTTTAGTAGCTTTAAAATTATATTAATCTTCTCAACTAGATTAAACATTTTAAAATAAGGAAAATATATGTAGCAAACTAAACTTTTTCACCTGTTTTTAAAGGTGGGAGGACTCAGTGGCATCAGAATCGAGCTGCAACCTGATCATTGTTTTGTGTTTATATAGTAACAGTAGAGAAGCGGGAGAAAAAAAGGCTCTTCTTGAACTGAAGAAGCTGCATCTGGCGCCAGAGAGGAGGTAGTGACGGACTGTCTGAGCCAGTGAGGAGGAACGTGACGGAGAAACATGACGGAGGGGAGACAATTGGCCATAGGGGGAGAGGAGGTGGGGAGTTTACCTGGTGTGGAGAAAGAGGGCGAGGAGCCAAGAACTGTCAGCAGCTGTCATCACCCTGAACTCAGCTCAGCCGCAGAGCTGCAGCTTGAGAAAAAATACCTCTTTCTCCTTAACCTGCAGTTCACCCCTCGGTGTGTCACAACATCAATCAGCACGCAGCAGAGACAACACATCTCCAAGCAGGAACCAACTCCGTGCAGCCAAACTCCAACCTGTCAGACCACATTTCAGCGTCCAGCATCCTCTGAAAACGACTAAAAGCACATTTTTTCCCTCTAACTGCAGACAACTTTATTTATTTATTCCAGCAGATCTTCTGGTGTTCTCCAGCTCGTCCTCTGTTTGTTGTCAGATCAGAACATCACTGTTTAGACAACAGGAACCCCTCTGGGCCAGCAGACATCGGCCTCATTGTCTCGAAGCTGAACGCTTTACATCCCCTACCATGCAGCATATCTATATTTCATAGGTCTTTGTCGAATGCTAACAGGCTTGAATGA